>JAXIVH010000167.1:357500-364516 GCA_036785325.1 Urophycis tenuis
AAGAGGACAAAATTAATAAGCCGCGTTGTTCACGTGCGTCACTCCAGAGCAGGTGCACTCAAGCTTTCAAATTTAAAAAATTCCGTAAGCAAGTCTGGTCAACAACACGGCAATTTGAGCAAATATAATGCTTTTATCTTGATTTAGCCCCATGTGTAATGGATGTTTCATTATTGGGGTTAACCGGAATGACTGTTCTTAATGATTGCTTTGACTTGATATAAAACGATGAAAAACCGTTGGCCTATGGCCGTCCATGAAGTTGTCTGTGAATTAGTCCTGTAGGCCTACAGGTAGTCCATGCCTACGTGTGTCTTTATAAACTATAACGGATCATTGCTGGCAATATTATGGTGCCTTTGCGCCTTAATGACTCACTTGCGGAGGTTCGTCCCACACACACACACACACACACACACACACACACAAATATCCTTCATGTCTACCCATTAAAACTGTTTCTGATTCTGACGCACTACTGCACTCTAAAACATTGTTAAACACTTTAAAACACCAGCTACCTTAACTTTACTCTTTAAACTAGACCCACCATCGTGTTGATTGTTGTTTGTTACTGTCTATTGTTGTTGTTGATTGTTTACCATCGTGCACCAACCACCAAGACAAATTCCTCCTAGGTGCAACCCTACTTGGCAGTAAACATCTTTCTGATGTCTGACCTCTGACACACACACACACACACACACACACACACAAACACAGACACACACAAGCTTTTCTACACTTCAGTGTTTTTTTGTTGCCAGGCAATGGTCAGTCAGGTATCTATCTGTTTTAAAAGCCCACACACATTACCCCCCACCCCCCTTTTTCTAGGTTGTAAATGTTGCCCCAGAATTGCCCCCTTGCAGAAATGCCCCCCCCCACACACACACACACACACACACACACACGCCCCCAGCCCCCTCCCCCTCAAACCATTCCTCCCCTCTTGCTTTGATTCATGGAGCTTGCTGAACAAGCTGCTTCTCCTGAGGCTCTTTGGAAGCTGCTTGAGGGGGGGGGGGGCTACTTGAGACATACCCTGGCATGTCTGAAGGCTGGGGAATATGTGTTGCTGCTGTCTGTTTCTTTGTTGCTCTGCGTGAAGAGGAACAGGAACAGAGCCACACCTCAACTCACTTTTTTTTATGTTTATATATATATATATATAGATAATACTAATGCTCATTTCATGCCAACAAGTCTCTTTGAATCAAAGTGGGGTGAAGGTCAGTGAGATTTCTACAGTGAATATAGCTCCGAAAAATGGTCAGCCGCCTGTAAAAAAGTTTTGGATTGAAGTGACAAAACACCTGTGACCATTATCAGGCAGTGGCTATCTGGCGGATCGGCATGTATTGTTATTCTAACTGTTGTTAGAATAGATTTAAGATCTTAGAACAACACAACACCTGCGGCCATCACACCTGTACACCTAGTTGAACCTTACAACTAGCCCAGTGTCGTTTTACCCCTCACACTGGGGCAAACCACTTGTCATGGATCACTACTGCGAGGTCTCTCTATACGATAAACACATCACAGACTCACTTTTTGGGACCCCTAAAGGGAAAGGTTCACTCAGGCTCAAAGAAACTCAAAAACAAGGCTTTGATTTCACTGAAAATATCCTTTACCTCCTCGGCAAACTTCATGCAAACCAGTAGCGTGTCCGCAGTGATGCAAAACTGAGAACTTAAATACACACAACACAGGTGGAACACATTTGCCAATAAACAGTAAAGCCAGTAAAGTGCCTTTACTTAGCTGAAAATGACTAACCGCAATCCACACACTAGTGTTCCCGAACCCACAAAACGATGACACCTTTTTTGCATGCATTCACAGAGCTTTTTCCATCGAGGAAACGCAGAGTCCTGGCAGGACATGATGGCGTGCTTCTGTGAGGAGAGCATGTGTGCAGGTCCAGAACCTGGTCCAGAACCTGGTCCGGGACAAGGCCCGGCAGGCGACGCCTCAGGACCCGACCGGCTCTCCGGCCAGGCCGGGCTGCTGCACACGTTGCAGGCGGTTAGGCTCACCGTACCTCAACATACACGGTGAAAGAGCTCATCTGCAAAGGACAACGTAGAATAGAATTTGGAGAGTGGATCTGACTTCCTGTATTCCCAACCCAACGTATGAGTTTATGAGATAGAGCATTGTAGTGGAGGTTCTTCGGGATTTCCTTAGATTGTGTAAAATCCCACTAGCCAGCTGCATGTACGGCCTGCCAATGCAGAAATGTTGTCGTCACACAAACAAACCTCCGATGTGAAGGAATTTGCTATTTGATGATCTGTGAATGGAAAGTAAACAATAAACAGATTGTTTAGTAATGTGTCTCTAATGGTATAAAGAAAAAAAGGATTTGCTGCCTCAGCTCCCATTCCAGGAGTCATAACCATCGAATCAAAACCAAAGCCGTGTTCACGTTTTATGTAAAGCAAGCGTTTCGGATGCCCTTGTTGGGCTTCACTTTTCCTCTATTTAAGTTAGCCACGCCTACTTTAGTTTCACCCTCTGCTCAGTGTTGACAGAACTGTACGGCCCATAGATCCAGAGGATCACTCAGGAAAATCCTGTCGTTATTTTTTTTATAATTGAATGAATCGAAAGTAGATTTGTGCCGATGGGGACCTTACCAGGGCCATTAGGACCTGTCAATCGAAAGCAGGCAAAAAATACAGTATATATAAAAAAAAAAAATCTTATTAGGCTGCACATGGAGCAGGAACCCAAGTCAAATGAACAATGCCTACCGGCAGAAATGTACGATTTTTGTATCTCTTTAAGCTAATCTGAAGTCTAGCTGTCCTGCTGCGTCGCCGCAGAGCTTCTGTAGGGGGACTGCAAAGAGCCGGGGCCAGAAACCCCAAAAAACCGAGAGACACAAGTGTGCCATTTGCACAAGTGGATGAAGCCTCAGGAAGGGGCTTTCGGGCACGGCATCGGAGCGAGAGAGAGAGAGAGAGAGAGAGAGAGAGAGTGCTTATGTGAGAGTGACCAGTCTTCCATTATGTATTATTTTCTACCTAGCCATGACCCTTAGCGAATAATGAAGCCTCACGTAGCCATGCTTGGAACAAACAGTTCACTGCCATTTGGGGACGCAGAGACGGAAAATATGTTTTTGTGCGGCGCTCTTCCCCTTGCGTAATGTCATGCCAGGCCCTCCGTCTCTGTCCTCCATTAGAAAAAAAAAAAAAAAAAAGTTTTTCGGGCATAAAAGGCCATCAAGGAACTCTGTCCTACATCCCGAGGTCGGCCAGATGTCCGTGGACCGAGATGTGGAGGAAGAGGTGGAGGAAGAGGTGGAGGAAGAGGTGGAGGAAGAGGTGGAGGCCAGGTGATTGGCTTCTTGTGTGTATGCCGAGTTTGCGGGGGGTAACGTGGCTTATCGACGTGGTGCCTCATGTACGTTGGAAAAGTAATGAACATGCGTGTTGGATCTCTTTAACGATTCAAGATTCAAGATTCAAGATTCAAGTCCTTTATTGACAACTGTGCAGCATCACTTACAGTCATACTGTACAATGAGGTGTATTGGACGAGGCCCGTTCCAACATGGGAGGAAAATCAAAGAAAACAGTTAGATGAAATAAAATACAATACAATAAAAGTACAGCAAAACAGTCAAATAAGGGCATCACGAGAATGATATGAAGAAGCATTGAAGAAATATAAAGTGCATGAAAACATATGTGTAATTAAACTATACATAAACTGGAGAGTTGTACATGAGCGTTGATGGAAGCTATGGTAGCCATGATGATCACAAGATCACAAGATACGATACAATGCAGGGAAAAAGTGAACCACGGTATCCACGTCCACCTCAGAACAGAGCAGGTGACTGCTGATTGGCTGACTGCATCATTATGCCTCCTCCTGTCTGGATCTGAATCAGATTGACTTTACTGGGTTTTGTTAAATAGAAAAGACACCCTTTGACGGTATCAAATGGGATGATCTATACACAAGTTACAGTATGTAAGCTATATATTACAGTTGAGATGTTAATATTATGCTTTTGGCTTGTCGAACGAAGCACATAACCCTCAGTTCAACAACAAAGCAATGTCTTAACTTAGCTTGTGTGATTTTCATGTGCTCGCCCAATTGCTGTGTGGTTGAAATACTCCAGGAATGTTTAGTAGTGGGTGTCAAGTTGGAGTTTTAATACAAATAGCACTCATGGTGGAGTGTGCTCCGCTGCCTCTCTATAACACTGTTAAAGAGTTTTGCTCAACACCCTACAAGGGGACATGCAGTTTCACACACACTAGTAAACAGCAATCATGAATCTGGATCATCATTTTCCCAGTTTGATTGGGTGTTTTATACTCAAGGATTGCAAAAGTGGATGAGAGAGGGAGAACGAGAAACAGAACCAGTGCAAGCCAGAGAGAGAGAGAAATGGGAGAGAGGGGAGAGAGGGAGGGAGAGAGAGAGAGAGGGAGAGTACCATGTGTTACCAGGTTAGTGCCTTAGGAATGGAGGGGTGGGATGGGGGGCGGGGCTGAGCCACTTCATTAGTCTCATTAGTCACATTCCTGAGTGATTTACACTCTTAGGCCGGCAATGGCCCTCAGTTTGGGGAAGGGGTGGTGGTGGTGATGTGGTGGTGGTTGTGGAGGAGGAGGTGGTGGTGGTGGAGGAGGAGGTGCTGGTGGTGGTGGTTTTGGAGGAGGAGGAGGTGGTGGTGGAGGAGGAGGTGGTGGTGCTGGAGGAGGAGGTGGTGATAGTGGTGGTGGTGGTGGTTGTGGGGGAGGAGGTGGGGGGAGGAGTTGGTGGTGGTGGTGGTGGTGGTGGTGGTGGTGGAGGAAAAAGTGGTGGTGGTAGTGGTGGTGGTGGAGGTGGAGGAGGAGGTGGTGGAGGAGAAGGTGGTGGTGGGTGGTGGTGGAGGAGGTGGTGGTGGTGATGTTGGTGGTGGTGGTTGTGGAAGAGGAGGTGGTGGTGGTGGAGCAGGAGGTGGTGAAGGTGGTGGTGGTGGAGGAGGAGGTGGTGGTGGTGGTTTTGGAGGAGGAGGTGGTGGTGGAGGAGGAGGTGGTGGTGCTGGAGGAGGAGGTGGTGATAGTGGTGGTGGTGGTTGTGGGGGAGGAGGTGGGGGAGGGAGGAGGTGGTGGTGGTGGTGGTGGTGGTGGTGGAGGAAAAAGTGGTGGTGGTAGTGGTGGTGGTGGAGGTGGAGGAGGTGGTGGAGGAGGAGGTGGTGTGGTGGTGGTGGAGGAGGAGGAGGTGGTGATGGTGATGTTGGTGGTGGTGGTTGTGGAAGAGGAGGTGGTGGTGGTGGTGTGGAGGAGGAGGTGATGGTGGAGGAGAAAGTGGTGGTGGTGGAGGGAAAGGAGGTGGTGGTGGTGGAGGAGGAGGTGGAGGATGTGGTGGTGGGTGGTGGTGGTTTGGGAGGAGGAGGTGGTAGTGCTGGAGGAGGAGGTGGTGATAGTGGTGGTGGTGGTGGTTGTGGGGGAGGAGGTGGGGGGAGGAGGAGGAGGTGGTGGTGGTGGTGGTGGAGGAGGAGGTGGTGGTGGAGGAGGTGGTGGAGGAGGAGATGGTGGTGGAGGAGGTGGTGGTGGTGGTTGTGGGGGAGGAGGTGTTGGTGGAGGAGGAGGTGGTGATAGTGGTGATGGTGGAGGTGGTGGTGGAGGAGATGGTCGTGGTGGGGGGGGGGGGGGGGGGAAGGTGGTAGACGAGCGGGGGGTAACTGTTAAGCCCCCCAACACAGGTATACCTACACCTGAACCGTCCATGTCTGAGCTCAGTCTCGGACCCTGGAGCTTCCCTTGACCCTCCGGCCTGCAGGGCTCCAGGGGCCCCGCTTGGGACTAGTAAGCAGGACCTGGCCACATCCTCCCCCACCTCCTCCAGTCCCGCCCGGGACCACCAACAATAATAACAACCACAACGATAGTAGCAGCCTGACCGCGGGTCACGACCCGGAACAAAGGTTTTAAAAATGGCGCCCTGGGCACATTTGCCAAAAAAAAGAACCCAAAACGGCAACAACTCCATTCAGAGCATTCTGGCCCACTGGGGAGTGGTCGGGGTGTGGGTGGGTTGGTGGGTGGGGTGTGGGTGGGTTGGTGGGTGGGGTGTGGGTGGGTTGGTGGGTGGCTCATGCATAACAGGTTGGACCCTGGATTAAAAGACAAAAGGAAACACATCCACAGGGATTCATTTCAGCAAAGCGGGACAAAGCGGCGTGAGAGCAAAAGTTGCCGAAATCTGGGAACTAATTGTTGCTAAGTTGTTAGTTTAGCCCTCCAGGCTAGCAGCTACTTAGTGGTCACATTGGAGGTCAGTTTTCTGGACTAATTGTCAGGGGAGCTCTAAGTGACACAGGCCGATGTGGTGTTTTCTTGCCAGACTTGTGCTAGGGATTAGCTGTATGGCGTTAACAGCACTCGCTGTTTCAGACCAACAGCTGTGATCAGGAGTGAGGCTGAGATAACCTAGTTACAATCAACAGCAACAGTTGATTGTTGTTAACTCAACAGTGAGTTAGCAACAGTTGACTCACTTAACCCATAAGAACCCATTCTGCTTAAAGGGAAATGATGAGGGATATACCACAGACCAAGTGGAACATAGAACACAGAACGTTGTTATGGGTTACAGTCAAAATGTGAGTCATTTCAACTAGCTCCTAACCAGCTTGTAGCTCTCTGCTATACCAAGCTGATCAATGGTGATGTCAATAATGTTATCAACAAAATCACGTTCTAGAACTGATACGTTCTACAAATAAGAAATGCTGGCCGGACCGTACCACTCTCTGCGCTCATAAGGATCATCACTCCCAAAACCTCTCCCACTCACACCAGCCAGCTGAGCTACACTCGTTTCACAGAGTTTCACAGCCAGTTAAGGGTGGACAGAATTTATTTGAGTTCTTTATTTAGTAAAGTTATTTAGTCTTTTTAATTCTGACCGTCTCCCCCATTCTAACTGGGAGGGGCTCAATTCCGCACATGTTGACTTTGATATAGATATATAGATCTTTGTCAAAATGTATG
>JAXIVH010001670.1:0-15000 GCA_036785325.1 Urophycis tenuis
CGGCCAGAACTGTAATGAAAAAGTAATTAATGGCACATCTAAGTATTCCACGGCCCTGTAATGGAAGGATGAGTCGTGAACATCACTCGGCCACGTCACCTCAAAGCCCACCGCGGCAAAAGTTTCCGTTTCACCGGCTCGCCACGCGGCAGACACATCCGCCCCGGTGGTGGGTGCAAGCTTCTGACCAAAAAAACGCATCGCCCGACGTACAAGATACTGGAGTGTGGGGCCGATTGGCGCCAAACCGTCAACGGACCAACGGAATGCCGCGGGAGACTTCAAGGGTTAACCCGAGCTCTTTTTTGGTTTGAGCAAAGGTCTGAGAGAGAGAGAGAGAGAGAGAGAGAGAGAGAGAGAAGAGAGAGAGAGAGAGAGAGAGAGAGAGAGAGAGAGAGGAGAGAGAGAGAGAGAGAGAGAGAGAGAGAGAGAGAGAGAGAGAGAGAGAGAGAGAGAGAGAGAAGTTCATAAGAGAAGTTCTTACTCCGCAGCATGGCCATTTTCCGTTAACTTTTGCCTCACTGAATAGGTTACAGGCAATAGGTTGTAACAACTTTCCCTGGAGACACACACACACACACACACACACACACACACACACACACACACACACACACACACACACACACACACACACACACACACACACACACACACACACACCACACACACACACACACACGGCTTAACACAGGAGGGTTGTATAGTAGACGGATCATTTTCTGCCTGGATCCAAGTTAAAATGTCACGTGTGTTGGGCGGGGTGCTGACACACACACACACGCGCGCGCGCATGCACACGCACACACAGCTAACTATAAGCTCAGGAATCCAAGTCACACACTCAAACCCAGACCACGGGGGAATGGTTTCTCCCCTACAATTCCAGAGTGATGTAGAACTCCCTTTCCACCCCCACCTCCCAGGACTCCATCAGCTCCGAGCAGAGGAGCCACTCCGACCCATGCAAGGCCCCAGTGAGTCACGCACACGCACACACAGACACGCACACGCACTTTTGGGCAGTGACATCAGTTGACATTCCTGTTTTCCCAATGATATCCAAATGCATACAACTCAATTCAATATGACAGTTGTAAATTACCCCATGTGGCATGAGTATCACCCCACCCCCCACACACACAGACACACACAAAAGGTGTGCACTCTCTGAACAGGCTGACATTCTGTGCGTTGCGACATAAATACAGTACTCCCGCATGACCCACTTCGCTGTCAGCGCCCAGCCTAGAATTAACACGGCCTGCAATGTAGCAAATGCTAGGGTGGTGATCACGCACCCCGCGCACACCCAACGGGAGTCATTTAGGTGGGATGGGCACCGCACCCCACCTAAATGACTCCCGTTGGGTGATCACGCAGCCAGCACACACCCGCGGGGAGTCATTAAGGTGGGATGGGCACCGCACCCACACAGCGTGGGGTGATGTCACTTCCTCCTGGCATCACATGTTGGTTTTTTTTTTTAATTATTATTATTTATTTATTTTTACTTTTTGTTTTCTGGGTCATATCCATGGTTGGGAAAAGGAGGGGGTGGGTGGGGGTCTCTGGCTCTGCCAACACTCGTTTAAAAAGGAAATGTTGCAAATAATAAAGTATGTTTTTTTTCTTTCAGAACAATTTGTGGACTAGAAGTAATCAGTCGAGGACATTTTGTAACACTGTGTAGCATCTTAAGAACCAAACAGGGTAAACATAGAAAGGGGTGTGTGTTCTATACCCACTTTATCCATAGTGATGTTGCAAATACTTGCATCTGAGGTGAGTAGAATAGAATGAAGTAATTCAACCAATGAAATGGTAAAGGGGGGAAAATTAAGACGATTACTAAAAGTCGAACCAAAATTCAGCGAGACATGCCAAAATCGACATTTTCTGAAGAAAATGGTGTGGTTGCATTGTTAGGAAAAATATTATCGAGCAATGGTATGGTTAGGTTGATCTGACTTTCTGAAGAAGGACATAGTGAAGATTGTATTCCTCTTGGCGACTTTAAGTCTGGCTCTCTGGAACTTGGAGACATAACATAAAGTGATTGAAGTGATGAGCCACCGTCGTCATGTCAAATCTGCTTAGTAACATGTAATCTTTATACATTATAAGCCAATCAGAATGGGACACTCCTGTCATGCTGTTCCGATTTGGGACTTGTATATAATACACTGTGTTTCCGGGAGCAGGCAGAAGGAACTGAGGAAGATTCACGCACGAATCTCTTGCTTGATGAAATCCTCTGCCTTCTCCTCGTACAAGACCAATAAACAACTTCAGCTTAAACTATATAGAGTTCCTGGCACTTCTTGTTCTTCGGCATCAACAACAATCTCCTCACTATCAGTATGAGACAACTCCCCAGAAGCGCACTAAAATTTTTAGTGTGCATGCTAACATGTTAATGTTAGCAAAGCCAATACGCAAACACTCAAAGTTTCAAGTCGCTGGGTCACTTAGAAGTGGACTTGTGATTGATTGAATGCTTCTGGCTCATGTGCGTTTGTTGATTTGTGCAAAACTCCAGAAAATGTTTACGCCAAAACATTGTGTATAAATCATGCTCTGGCACATCGAAGGCGAATGTGTACCAAATGTTGTGTCAATGTGTTCTGTCAAATACGGTCCACAAGATATTTGTCAAACGGGGCAGGGGGCTGATCGTATAACCCTTCATGGGTGAGAGCGCCCCCAGTGGTGAAAGTGCAGCAAAACTTTGGGCAAATCTGCTTAATGCGGTTTTTATATGTGTACCAACTTTAACAATTCTGACTTGATCACCTTTGGAGTGGATGAAGTCAGCGACTTTTCCCCATGCACTTTCCATAATAACTAGTAATATAAAATGTACTGTATATAAAAAAAAACATACAATATTTTTCCTATGAAAAAAGTTAATTGTGCACTGCACTAATACATGGCCATTTTGATGGCATTGGTTCGGTGTTAAAATGTAGGAGGAGATAGTCACAGAAAGATAAGGCGGATTAAAAATAATAAAAAGGAACATGGCTATTTTTCACACTCCACACCCATGATAAAAGTAATTTCAACAAACCAGGCTATTTTCATAACCACACCAATGATGAAAGTCGTTCAACGAATTACGCAATTTTTGTAACCACGCTAATGATGTCCTGCCATTTCATGAGTCCTTCAACAAACGAAATGGCAAACAGGGGAGCATCAAGACGCGTGCGCAGACAGACAGCGAGAGGGGAAGCGGAGAGACCGCGACGGAGACAACCAGGGCAGGTCAGGTAACCGGACACGCAGACAGACTGTGTGCTGTACATTTTTTCCCATGCGGCGGGCTCTCAAATGACACACACACACACAAGGGGAGGGTCAGGTGTATCGTGTGTGTGTGTGTGTGTGTGTGTGTGTGGGAAAAAGAGGGAGTGAGTTTAATCCTGGTTAAACAACAACCCTGATCCCCCCCCACCGCCCCCACCACCAATGCCAACTACCTTTGACTCGATTGGGGAAAAAAGGGCGGGGGGGGGGGGGGTCCAAAGGCAGGACAGGTGAATAAACTATCCAAACTATCTGGGAGTAAAACATTGTTGGGAAAACACACAGGAAAGTTGAGACTTACCTAAATGAATATAACTAGACTTACTTACTTACTTACTGACTTACTTACAAAGACTGGTTTTCTTAAATGAATGACATGACAAGCTCTGATCACTTGCAAAAAACTTGGGCTAACACAACGTGGCCGAGTTGGGCAGGAACGATCGTAAAACCATCAACACGGACCTCCATCAGCGGGGCAAATAATATGCCCAACATGCACACCAAATGCTGTAAAGAGTTTCACTTTACGTGCACGTGTGTGCATGTGACCAGGATATCATGACGCGACACACACACACACACACACACACACACACACACACACACACACACACACACACACACACACACACACACACACACACACACACACACACACACACACACACACACACACACACACACACACACACACACACACACACACCAGAGGCTCTCAGCTGTAAAAACATCCTTCCACCTGCTCCCACCTCCCCGTCAACGCCCCAACCCCCACCCAACCCTCAGCAACAACCACCGAAGATAAACTCCTTCTTACAAGTCCTGTCCACCGCAATAACCCCCCCCCCCCGAGTTAATGATTGTTGAGGTTAACCGATTTATTTCACAGAGTTCACACACACACACACACACACACACACACACACACACACACACACACAGTCAAATATGGGACAACACAAGTAACACATTTCAGCCACATTCACACGTTCGGTATACACACACGTCCAATACAAACACAGACACACACACACACGCATGCATACAAAGATGAACAAGTAAACTACTTGATCAGCAAAGCCTGTGTCTTAGCCCTTCATTTAGCCATTCCAGCCATGTCTGCTCTTTTTCCTAGGTAATTTTTTTTCCTTTCTAGTTACTGCGCTGAACTAAACTATGTGGTAAATTTTCCCTCCCTGTGCAATAAAAGTAAACACTGCTTTTTTTTTTCAGGGGTTGCTAGGCGACGAGAATCCTTGTAAGAAAAAGCAATGCGGTTTGCTGACAAGTGTTGTAAATTACAAACAAAAACGGTTCAATTCACTGCCCCCAGAATCTCTCCGGGCGATCCGAGGCTGGGTTACAAAAAAAAAAAAGAAAAAAAAAATGTAAAAAGCAGAGGGTTTTTTTTGGGGGGGGACAGCATTGAGGTGTGTGTGCATGTCACCAACAACAGGGCTGGGGGGTTTGGGGTGGAGTTGTTGTGGGGGTGGGGCAGGGCGGGGCGGGGCGGGGCAGTCCGACCTCCACACCCCCAACCCACCAGGGCATCAGCCGGCCCGCGGCACATGCCGGCCAGCCATACATACATACACCCAATGCTCCGGGTTGGCCTTGGTGGTTTGAGCTCCAGCGCTCACAAGCTCTCAGGAATGAAATCGCTCAGCTGCTTCTGATTCCGTGGCGTCCATAAAACATTAGGCAACGAAATTGAATGTTCTGCTTCTTAAGAAAAAAAAAAAAAAAAAAAGGGATTTTTTTTTTTTTCCGTTGTCTCTGATGCGATCTGCAGCCCGGCTCCAGCCTCTCCTCTTCTTTTTTTATAACTCTGCCTTCCCTCCTGGGGGAGTTGGGAATGTTCAGGGGCCATTGCAGCGACCGACCGTCTGGCCTGGGCTTTCCCCTCCATCCCTCAAAACCTGCCTGGTAACTGTAGTTTTACATGTGCATGACATCGACACACGTGGCTCTCTCTCTCTCTCTTCCCCTCTCCCAGCGACGAGGAGAAAAACGCAGCTATAACATAACACATTTGGTTGCAATGAACCTGGACCTCCCAAACATCGGCATCCATCCAAAACCACATTTGTGGTCGCCAGCAACACGGATAACACACTTGTCAAGTGATAGCTGTACATAAATACAACATCTCTTAAGCACAACAACATCAGCCACCGACAGTAGACCAATAAGGGACACGAAGAGAGGGAGTCGGCCTAACGCACCTGATCTCCACTTGATGATGTCACTGAACTCCTCGTTAGCCCCGCCCTCTGTGATGACACCAGGTGATGCCATGGTAGCGAAATAATCCACAGGAAGTGATACGATCCACGGGCGGGCAGTTGTGTGTGTTACAATCCACTGGTCTCCAGATAGCTGAAAGAATCACCAAAACAACAAACAAAACAATTTTAAACTAGTTAGTCATGTTTTTTTTATTCCCTCTCTGTGTATAGGCGATATGGCATTGTGTTCTCTCTCAGTGCCACCCGCTGAGCTATACAAATCTGGCAGCTATTGCTGGCACTAAGACTTTTATGTGTGAAGTGAGCAGACTTGAACATACATACATACATACATACATACATACATACATACATACATACATACATACATATGCTAGTGAGGTGAAAGTCATATACTCATACACATGGTTGATTTTCTACTTGATTCATCAACTTGCAGCGTGATCGAACGATGCAAGCCAGCAATACTGTGTATACGACGATTAACATGATGTCGAAATATTGGAAACAGTTTTATATTAGCCTGGGCCTCCTCTCAATTTCAGTTCCCCACTAGAAAGTTTCCTGAAACTTAGCCGGCCAAAATGCAAGCCGTTTAGAGTTTGGTTCGCTTAAAGCACAGGCCTATACTTCTCCTCTTAACATCTCCATGATCAGTAGCAATGTGTTTAACAAACAACTGTGACCGTTTGCAGCCACAGATCACTGTGCTTCTTAAATGTCATTCGGATTGGGATTATCGTCCAAGTGTACAATTACCCACGTATCGCTTACTGACTTTCAGTTCATTCGGGTTTTTTGTTTTTGGTAGGAGCTTTTCCTGAATCTACATGTCTAAAACACAAGTCTACCTCCAAGTTTAACATATATAGATACAACCTATACAGCGAGTGCCTTGACTCGTATCGATCATCGATCCCCCGGGAAGCTCAGCTGTAGCTCAGCAAGTTGATCGATCCCGGGAGAGTCTCACTCACCTTTACTTCCTCCACGGAAAGTGACGAGACTGGTGGTGGGGGGTGTGAGGAAAAAAAAAATAAACTCCAAAACAAACTTGTAGTGATGTAGCCTTTATAAAGAACAGTTCCTCCTCCAAAAAAAGCAACAGTGGGTTAATCCGAGGACGTTAAGGCATTATCTTATAGTGTAATGTGGCGCTATGATCTCTAGCTCAGAGAGCGCCATGCACCCACTCGCAATAACAACTTCACAAAAGCTGCAGTATGGTGCTGCTTTTTTTTCCTGGTGAAAACGAGTCCAATGCCCACGGGAGAGCAGCACGGGGAGGTGGTGGTGGGGGGGGGGAAGGCTTTAAGTTTTGCAGAGCGACGGCCGGTTTGTTTTCCGTTTCAAGGGGCGAACACGGCAATGCGTGCGGAGTGCGGAGTTGCTTTCCGAAAAAAAAAAAGTTTTGTTTCGTGCTGCCTGCCCCCCCGATTTCTCCTGGCTTTTTCCCCGTCGCGCAGCGCTCCCTGCCTGCCCCTCTCTGACTGACTGTGACTGCAAACTTCTCTGACGTGCGGATGGAAACATGGCGCGGCGGGCGTCACGTGACCACGTCCGAGTTCTGATTCCCCCGATGGAGAACCACACACACATGGGGGGGGGGGGGGGGGGGGGGGCTCTGACTGACCAATCACTTTCTCTTGCACAGCCAAGGTAAATTGCTTTTAGGTATTAAGATGCCACTGTCCTCACTTTGTTGTGCGGGTCGTTTTTTTCGTTATTAGAACTTGTCTATTGTCATTCATCACATCGAACTCACTCACACGATTGTTGTGATCTAATCTTATGCGAATGAACGATGTATAACATGAGCGACTATTTTCATTGCGGGATCGATATATCGGAATATGGGTTGAAAACAATTGCTGTTTGAACACACGTTCTTTGTCTTTATTTTGTCACACTTGTTATACGTCATTGTGTTTGTTGGTCTCTGTTTTCGGTTCTCTAACAATACAAGTGTCTGCTCAATGACAACACGTAAACATGTTGAAATAACATCGGAAGTTCAAATAAACACACTAAACGAATGAAGTCGACAGGCATTTTAAATATAGGAAGAGTTGTCGATATGTTTAAATGTGCACAACGCAGAAAACCACAATGAACATGCTCTTATAAGTGCATATATGGGCTCTGCGGTGGTGTTAGGTCACGTGGTGCAAAGCATAAAATGTGCGTACAATTGAGGAGGAAGTGGTGGTGGTGGAAGGCGTTATTTACATGAGGCTCATGTAGTTGGGCCACCAATTGAATCGATGTAATCCATTGGATGCATTGAAAACCCGGTGAATTTGATGGTGACTGGCAGGTAGGCGTTGCTTAACGTGCTCCTCTGTCTGTTCTTCCGAGGGGCCATGAGGCTGACAGAACACATCCTGGCTGAAGCCCATGTCTGACCCGGAGCGGCAGACCACAGCATTACTCATTCATGTCTGGAGGCTTGTGTGACCGCTGCTGCTGCCCAATGAAGAGGGCGCTCAGCACCACCTGCTGGCAGCACACGGTCAGCGTTACACACTGCTTCGTGGCATCCTTTTTGACGATTGGCTTAGTTTGCTGATTTGTTTTAAGATACGATAAGATATCCCTTTATTAATCCCCACCAAGGAGAAATTCACATTGACCAGCAGTACAGTGGGATAAAGGAGTGCAATAAAAAACAGTATAAACAATAAATAGATTTACCTAAATTGAGATTAAAATTATGAGAGCTCTTAGAATAAGATAAAATGAAAAACCTACTATATACATACAATATATAGTTATTTTGCTTATATCAATGCATATATCAATATATATGAATATATGCTTGACGTATAGAGTAATATAAAGAGCAGAAAAACGGTCAATGTGGTCCTCATATAATCTCCATGACAGAAGCATGACAAAGCGGTACAAAATAAATACAGTTAATTTATTAATGGCGGCTCTGTGCATTTGTGGGCGCGGTCCCTGTTGCCTTATCGTCAGGCGACAGCAGGCTCGGCGTCGCATGCTTTATCACAGGTGAGCGTCGCTGGGCCGCTAGCAGCAGCAGCAGCAGCAGCAGCAGCAGCAGCAGGGTCTTCAGCAGCCTCCTCACCTTTCTATCTACCTTCCTGAACGTCACGGAAACCCTGAGCGTGACGCCAGTCGTCACACCTCCAATATAATGGAGGCAGAACGGCACTGACTGTTGAGCGACCCGGGCGGACGTCTGCTGCTGGCGTCAACGCTTCTGAATGGTCAGAGGAACCTCCTGGTGTTGTTGCCATGTCGGGGAAAGAACTGCAAAGTCACTCACGCACACAGACACACACACACACACACACACACACACACACACACACACAACCCCAGTCACCCCAGAGTTAATGTTCTTTGGGTGAATGTTGGGACATTTTCACAATTTGAAAATAGCCGAATAAAAAAAGGGGGGGGGGGGGGGGGGGGGGACTTGAATTGTGAGTCACAGCTGAATGGCCTCACTGCCATAATGCCTGTGCTCTTTCCCTCCCAGGATGTTTATCCCTGAGCCATTACGCAAAATACATTTTGAGCAAAGAGCCATTCGTGGGCAGTGAAGCCAGCCCCGGGAAGCCGTGCGATGCAGTGCTCTGTGTCCGGGCATCAGGAGGAGTTGTTTACACACACAACGCCCTTCGGAGGAGACAAGTCAAAGGGAAACGCTCATTCGCCATCATTTGCCTAAACTCCCCATGGTCTAAGGTTGTCTGTAGACCGATTCACCATAGACCAGTGTCACTACCTCATCATGGTGGATTTCTGCTCTGACTACTTGCAGCTGGATGAGTTGGTGGACACCACAGCATCTACCCTCATCAATCGCTGCAGACACCAGTTCAGCCAACATGGCGTACCCCCACTGTATCATAGAGTCAAGACAATATCCCCCCCTTCTCGATGGGACTCTCAAACCTGCTTGAATGAATTGGACCTCAAGGCTGCAGGCAAGGCAGGAGTTGACCTTTAAGAATATGAGGGAAAGGGAGAACCAATGGAGAGGACATGGAGCGACATTCCTATTCCTATGGGAAGTGACAGCTCCCCTGCTCAGTGACTCGTGTCCAGACGCACACGCACACACCTGCCCTCCAAAGACCTCCGTCCGGCAACCTTTGAGAGTGCAGGCTGCGATCAAGAGGTAGAAAACAAAATGGTTGCCTTTCAGTTACAATGTTACAGGAGGTAGCCTGCAGGTGGCACTAACCTGTGCATGTAGTCCCTATGTATATACAGTCTATGATGTAGTCCTGCTTTCAGATCAGAACCACTGGGCTGCATGTGTACTTTACTATGTTTCTAACTGTGATAAGCACTATCTTTGTAATCACATCTGTCTGATTCTTTTAACATTCATATCCACTGTGCAACCCTAGCAAAAGGGTAAAGGGGCATTTAGCAGACACTTTTGTCCAAAGCGACTTACAGTCAGTACATACGTGGGGTTCGACTTGTGGACAGCTGGAGGAGGGGGGATCAAGGGGATCAAACCACCGACCCTACAGTTAGTGGACGACCTGCTCTATCCACTGAGCTACTGCCGCTCCCAGTGCAAGTCCATTTTAGCTGGTCACAGCATAAAATAACGCTTCATAATAAATGTTAATAACACAGCACCAGCTGAAATAATGTATCCTGCATGTATGTTTGCACACACACGAATAAAAATAACTTAGGAGTTAGTAACTTTATAGTAGTACATCATATAGTAGTATTAAACATATTCACACTGCCATCAAAAGTTTGTGCAATATAATAACTATAACCATTGTATGACCATAGCTGTAGCTTGTGTCCTCGCATCAGGCTTTGCAGCATCAACTTATTGTGAAGCTTGCCCCGCACAGGTTTTTTTTTAAGTCACACCAAGGACATCACGCTGTGTGTGTGCCCAATGTGTTCATTGGGTTGAACTGAGGGCACACACCAAAAATAGGTTTGATGTTCACCCAATCAGGCAAGAACACACAGGCTTCGGTTAAACTGTCCCATTCCACCTCTTAAAAACGAATTGAAAAAAATGTATTGGCTGAAATTGCGGTGTTGCCATGGGCACAAGGCAGATGTATTTTGTGGCTGTCCCACTTGGTCTTGACCACCACACCAGAGCGCTGTAAAGAAGCCCAGACCATATTCTGGTATCACCTCTTTTTTCTTGTTTTTGCAATTTGCGAATGATATCATTGATTTTATTATTTCTTATTATTACAACATTATTAATTGCCATGTCAATGATAAATATAGTGGTCTGGTGAGTCAGCCAACGAGCCTTATTATTATTATTATTATTATTATTTATTTATTTTTTTATATTCTTACAATATTTTGAATATTTTTTATTTTCAATGATCTACATTATTTTTCTATAATTATAAATAAAGAATCAAATCCCAGAACCCTTGTGCACCACCAGTGGCACGCAAACCATAGATTGAAAAGCACACTTTTAGCCTAACAGCGCAAAATTAGCTACTTTTTAAGGTAAAGAGCGACGGAGTGAAACAACATTATATATTCCACTAATCTAATGTTAACATTAATACGTTGAAATGTTTTTCTCTAGTCTGGTGCTGTCGCACGTCAATCAAAGTATTCTGTTTCTACTAATTACTAGTACTCATGACTAAAAATGAATGATATTTTTGACATCACAATTGGTCTTTAGTTACAACTGGTTTTTGAGATACATTCTCATTTCTCAATTATTAAGACCATGACTTTGAACATAAATAAGGGCCGGTGTTAATAGAAAAGAATGAATTTAGAGCTTGTTTATCAAAAAACATTTCCGAGGGATGAACCGGCTGCCCCCCCATACAAAGGTCCGGGCTAAGCCCCAAATGTTCTCAAATTGGGTTAGTTATCTGGAGCTCTCTGACGTTGTTCGTTTTCATCCCCAGGCTTCCTCCATTGTTATTGGACTGCAGCTGCTGCCTGCCTTGGCCAGAGCAATCTTGAAAAGGAGATATTTTTGTTTAAAAAAAAAAAAAAAAATCTGGTTAAATGAAATTAATAATTTTTATTGGTTTTGCGAATACAACTGCAGTGGTAGATATAAAAATAGAGCCTCACTGATCCACACAGTTTCTGCCAGCCTTGGCAACCATGTGCCCAATCCAAATCATCCCAACCAAGTGGACTAAATCTATTCCTATTTAATTAGGGTTAGGCCTTCAGTTTTCTTATCTGCGTGCAGTTTGCCATCAACGCACCTGTCGTGGTGGAAACCAAAAATAAGAGAAAGCACTAAAAAAGAGCCCACTCAGTTTCCTTCTGAGCTTCTGGTGCATTTGGACAGAAGACACAGAGTACAAAGGGTCCTCCTTCACTCCAGCGAGTTAACATGGAGGGCTGCTGATACTATACAATACTCACATACTCATTTACATTTACATTTGCATTTAGGGCATTTAGCAGATGCTTTTATCTAACGCGCTTACAGCACTTACAAAGTCGCTTTACAAAGAGTACATTTGTCATAAGAAGGTGAAATACTCACATTTGTATGTGGATATATATATTTTAGTATATTATTATTGAAAATATGTATCGCTTTTTATTTATTCAAAGGTTCAAAGGTTCAAAGGTTTTTATTGTCATATGCTCAACAGATACAGCGTACATGTTGGCAATGAAAATCTTAAATCCCAGGCACCCCAAACAACTCAATATGTAAGTGTCAGAAATAAGAGAAAGAAAACTAGTGCAATAAAAAGTACAAAACTAGAGCAATAAAAATACAACATGATAATAACATAAACATTAAAACATTGTAAGGTGCAAAAGTGTTATATTTACATGTGCAGTTTGGATTAGCAGCAGTTATGGGGAGGTATGAACAGAATATGGGGAGGTATGAACAGACATGAATAATGTAATATAAAAATAAATATGAAAATAAATATGTTCCTATAAACAGATGTAGTGACCTTCACAGAGCTCAGGAGTTCAACAGTCTTACAGCCTGTGGGATGAAACAGACTGGTGGTCCTGGTCCGGATGCTGCGGTACCGTCTGCCAGACGGCAGCAGACAGAACAGTTTGTTGCTGGGGTGATGGGGGTCTTTTAGAATCCTGTAGGCCTTCTTCCTACACCGCCGGGTGTAGAGGTCCTCCATGGATGGCAGCTTCGTCCTGGTGATGTGCTGAGCAGTTTTCACCACCCTCTGTAGAGTCTTACGGTTGAGGGCGGTGCAGCTGCCATACCAGGCCGTGACGCAGCCGGTCAGGATACTCTCGATGGTGCACCTGTAGAAGTTACAGAGTATCCTGGAGTCCATGTTGAACCTCCGCAGCCTGCGGAGGAAGAAGAGCCTCTGACGGGCTGTCTTGGTGATGATGTTGGTGTGATGGGTCCATGTCAGGTCCTCAGTGATGTGAACCCCGAGGAACCTGAAGCTGCTGACTCTCTCCACAGGAGTCCCGTCGATGGTGATGGGGGCGTGTCCACCTCTCTGTTTCTTCCTGTAATCCACAATCAGTTACTGTGTGTCTGCTGTGACACCCACATTTTCCAATTTCCCTCATCTTGATGAATTTGTCCACTGAAGGTAGACGCACAGAAGGGGGGACCTGTGCTCTCTGGGGCCAGCCGGCATATTCTGTGTCAAATAAAAAAACACACGCAGGAGGCCCAGCTCATGCTAGCTGACCAGATACGGTCGGCTAGCAGCGTGGACCCAGACTCTTTGGTGAATGTGCTCGGTGACTTCAACAAAGGTGACCTCAGCCGTGAACTACCCCAAATTCAAACAGTTCATGAAATGCCCGACCAGAGAGGACAATGTTCTGTATCACACTGTCCCCTGGTGCTGCACTGCGCCTCTCTCTCTCTCTGACCACGTCATGGTTGTCGTGGTGAAAACGAAACCCAATGCAGGAGGGGGGGGGGGGGGCGCCGGCGCGGGAGAGACGACAGCGAGCGCTGAATGAAATCCTCCGAGGTGTTAAAGAGTAAAGATCAAAGTTTTAATACTCAGTCGTCGACGACGGGTGAACTAGGCGCAGTTCAAACAGAGAGCAATACACTTGATACAGCCGTCTCAGAAGTGCGCCGGGTCAGTACTGTGGGCCAACGCCTTTTATATTGCAACGTAAACAACTCTGTGTGGTGGGCCCCTGATGATCTCAGCCTGGCGAGATACTGAAATACGACTTAAGATAAAGAGAGAGACACCACTCTCGCTCTCTGCCCCATCGCCTTCTACCAGAGGAACACAGAGTCTCTGCTCCTTCCAGAGGCGTCGAGACAACCCTAGATCATGACCGTGAACCAAACAGCTCAGGGCTGGGGGTTCGAGGCCCGCATCACGCAATCGTCATTAGTGGCGTGTCACGTTCACAATGGAATTGGGGAGTATCGGTCAAACGAGAGGCCCACCACTTTGGGTGTACCCTGATATTCATGCATAGAGAAAAACAAGTATATAAATCATGCATAAAAATATAGGGGAAAAACAAGCACATAAATCAGACAACTTGCATGTACTATAAGTGCTCAAAAAGTACAAGTGCTCATAGAGGGCCTGTGGGTTCATTTTCCATCACATGGTCCACCTGATTCCCTCATACAGGCAGAAACTACAGCTCTGCAAACCTGTTGTGAGGACCAGTGAGGCTGTGGGGAACCTGCAGGCGTGTTTGGACTGTACTGACTGGGATGCTGTCAGGATGCAATCAATCAATCAATCAATCAATCAGATTTATTTATATAGCACATTTAAACATGACTTGCATCAACCAAAGTGCTTTACAGAGACCAGTGGGAAGCAAACATATAACATATAACAAATAAAACCGAGGCAGGCCATACAAAAACACATCAAAAAGCAGACCATATAAATACACGATAGAGACAACAGTACAAGCAGGGCTCAGGTCAAGATAAATTGGGAAACGCTAGAGAGAAAAGGTATGTTTTGAGCTGGGATTTAAAAGAGTCAACTGAATCTGATGGAGGTAGGGATGCTGTTCCACAGTTTGGGGGCTGCGACAGCAAAGGCACGGTAGCCCCTGTGCTTGATATTGGCCTTCGGCTCCGTCAGTAACCCCTGCATGGCCGATCTAAGGGACCTAACATTAGAGTAGGGGGAGGAGGACGTCTGAGATGTGGGGGGGGGCGGGGGTGGGGGGGGGGGGGGGGGGGGGGGGGGCTTTTGCATTAATGGCTTTGAAAGTAAAAAGAAGGACTTTAAAATCAATTCTATAACGGACCGGAAGCCAGTGGAGGGAGGCTAGGACGGGGGTGATGTGGTCTCCTTGTGCCTGTTAACAGTCTAGCGGCTGTGTTTAGGACTAGCTGCAGGCGGGACAGGGATGATTGAGTGATGCCGGTATAGAGGGAGTTGCAGTAGTCTAGTCGAGATGTGATGAGAGCATGAATTACCCTTTCAAGATCTGGGGGGTTGAGAAGGGTCTTAATCTT
>JAXIVH010001671.1:0-12500 GCA_036785325.1 Urophycis tenuis
TATTTTATTTTTATTTAAGTTTTTATTGCCACACCTATTCCTTACTCAGCACACCGGGCCCCCTCAGAGTGGAAGACTTGTAGGAATAAATAACAACATATTCCTGGTTATGTCGTAGAAAGTGCTTAAAAAAGTCATCAGATTGTAGGCTTGACACAGCAAAAAGGTTTGTGACAAAATGTCTCCCCTGTCAATGTTTTTAACAGATATACTCGACAGCACAGTATACCTGAGGTACATTTCTAATAAAGGACATCTTCATCAGATGTCCTTTATTATACTGAAGTGTATCCAAAGTACATTTGTATTGCAGTACATCTTCATCAGATGTACTGTACTGCAATGCAGTATACCTGAAGTATATTTCTAATAAAGTATGTAATTATCAGATGTACTACAAACTACTGTTTCTAGTCCCACTTGTAATGGAGGTAATGCTCAGGAATACACTCAATCTACTCTGAACCTGCAACCAGAGATTATAAAGAACAGCCAGTGAATAGGTCAGTGGTACAAGTACAATTGTTAAAGTATGTTTGCATAATACATTAATGAATATCTTTATTGGCCATTTTTGTGTATTTTGGAAGCCTGTCCAGTACTCCAGTGAAATGGCATTCAATGTTACAATTACAAAGTATTTCTACTGCAATGTTACTTTATATGCTGTACTATTATTTATACACATTAGCCAGTGTATTAGCCTATTTTACCATGTATTTGCAAGGGCCTTCAGGACAGGACAAGCTACCACATATCTCTCCTGCTGCCCCAATCAGCCCCACTCAGTGGGCGTGTCCAGACTCAGTCAGTGGGCGTGTCCAAGGAGTAGGCGACGACACAATAGCCTTTGCAAAGTGGTCCGGCTAATATATACATCACATAATTAGCATAATAGTATTTATATGACAGCTTTAGTAGTGTGGCCAATCACATTCTATTGTATTTGTTAGACGTTTTTGGGGAGGCGGGGGGCACGGGCCACCCCAGGCCTCCTCTTAGACACGCTCCTGCCCTGCAGAGCTAATCGCCATGTCGCCCAGCTGCCCCCGTGGTTCCTGCTGCTTCTCGTTGCTGTAAGGTGATACCTGCGTGGCTCCCTTGAAGATGAGCAGAGCCCACGCAGAGGCTGTCCTCCACCCCCGGTGTGACAAATGGCAGGAAATCAGGGCCGGCTCCATTAGAAGCAGCTTATGAAATCCCTCTGTCTGCAGGACTACGGCATGCACCCTCTTAACAGTACAATGTGATTAAAGCAAACAAACCTGCAGCCTTATTGGATTAGTGGGAAGGACATGGAGTCTTTGGTGCTGATTATCTCGTCCTTTTTTAATGAAACGCTGCTTGAAATTAACATTGCTGGGACTAATTTGATTTAGCGTTGCCTCTAGAAATGTCAGAAAGCTCTCATTTTACAGCAGGCCGGTGGAGAGCCTGGTCAGGGGGCTTCAGAACAATGCTGTGGAGGGAGATGGTCCCTGTTGACAACGTTTAGGAACGGACTGAAGCCCTTTGAGATAGCACGGTTTGAATGAGGCTGAAGCACTGCAGTGTACCAGCAAGGCACAAGACCATGTGTCTTTAGGTTATAAACCAGTGACTGTGTTCCTGGAGGTCTGTGTTTAAAAAGGAGTCCACTTGCTGGCTGTGTGTGTGTGTGTGTGTGTGTGTGTGTGTGCGCGCGCGTGTGTGTGCATGCGTGCGTGCCTGTGTGTGTGTGTCTGGCATGAGATGAGTTGTATAATGAATATGCTTGTCCAACAGAAGTGCTGAACGGAGGCCCTGCTGGTGTGTAATTTGCAGCGGGTGTTGCATTGTTGTTGAGAATAATCCTGTCAGCATAATCCACCAGCGGAGGGTTCATTAATTGCATTTAAGATTGGATGCAATCGAGCTGATTCAGGGGCCGGCTCTGAGCCTTCTCCAGCCTCTGCAGCACAAAGACCTTGTCACTTCAAAGGTTAAAGGCTCTCGCTAAGCGCATGTTCACATTCTTTATTTAAATTGCCGCCGCCTCTTTTTTCCCCACGCCGATTCAACGGACACGTGTTCAGAAAATGAGTTAAAAGTCTTCTGCCCACAGCGTCGCATCCAAACAGTGCAGCTGGGGGAGACGCATGAGCACACGCTACAGTGTCGTCCATGAGACCTCATTTCAGATATTGTCATAATCCAAAACAATGTAAAACGTCTTGATCCAAAGAGCCCATCTGCCCTGTTGTAACACTGAGCTGCTCTGAACGGTGGAACGGGAAGCACCTCAATGGTGAGTCCCTCTGAAATGTGGGCTGTGAGCGTGCAGAGATGGCTGCACCTGCATTTGTTCCTGCGTGTTCCTCCAGCGAGGAGCTGCGTGGAGAAGCTCCAGCACCCTCCCCCTGGTCGAAAACCCTCCTTTTCCCACGCTGCCCTGCCTTTTGAATTACAGTCCTTTTTTATTTTCTTGAATTAAACTTTAGGAAATCCATTTGTGGTGACCTCTGCAGTGTTGGCAGTGGAAGACGTGGCCACTTAAAATCAGGGGTCATCCAACACTTGTTTTATAGCTACTCAGAGTGCCCAAGTGAATGTGTATTTGCCCTGACTGGCAATAAATATTAGATGGCCCAGTGTAGTACCTATGCTTAATGTTTTAAAGGGACACCCCTTCCCTGAAGTATCTTCTTCACACACTCAGAATGAACAGAACTCTGTATGAATAGCTCATGCCAAGGTACTTATATGTAATAGTTGTAATTTAGAACCATTATAATGCTGTACACCTTTGCTTGATTGTATAAAAAAGATAAAAACCCTCAACTATTGCAAGCTTTACATATCCCCCCCCCCCCCGCCTTTACCTTTGAGCCAATGCACTTAAAGGCTGTGGATGAGGGGTTCCTCTGTGTGTCACTGGGGACCACAGGGTCATGGCCTTCAGAACGTTTGACAGAGCTCATCAGCTGCAGGGAGACTGAGTCCTTCAGACTGCCGTACCAGATGTGAGGATGTGGCTTCACTTCAGATGGTCATTATTGTTGTACAGGAAATCACCATGGTGGGGACTCACCACCTGCTCTCTATACACACAGGCTTCTTTCATTAACATTGGTGCTTTTACTTGCAGACACACTTTGACTTTGATACTTTGACACACGCTAGCACTCTCTCTAACACACGCACACACATGCACACAGAATTTAAATGTTGAATAGGATACTGGTACAATGGTACATTATCTGCGTGATTTTTGCAAGGTCGTGGGAATCTGGAGAACTTTGAAATTAAGCATCAGTTTTTCCCATGTTTACCTGTCTCTGCACACACATTTTTCTGTGATTATTCACACAAGCATTTGTACGTAGTCGTGTGTGTTTGCTTCTAGTTTTGTTCTTTCAGGCATATCTGTCTCTTTACCCACCCTCCCCTCTCTCGCTGGTGGCGGTAGAATGGGACTTACCATGCTATTCACGTTTAAGTCAGAGTGTGTTGCTATGGTGGTTGCTAGGGAGTTAGTCCAGAGTGACGTGAGGAGTCTGAATATTAAAGGTGTCCTTCTGAGGCAGAGGCTTTTGAAGATGCTTGCTGTGCAATCACCACCTATACTTGGCCTTCCATTATCACATCTTACCTCCGAATACATTATTGCACAAATAATGTATGTAAATGTGTTGAAGGCAAGTGGGGTAAAGAAAGATATACGCACAATATTGTGCATGTGTGTGTGTCTGTGTATGTCTGTCTGTGTGTGTGTCTGTGTGTGTGTGTGTGTGTCTGTGTATGTCTGTGTGTGTGTGTGTGTGTGTGTGTGTGTGTGTCTGTATGTGTGTGTGTGTGTCTGTGTATGTCTGTGTGTGTTTGTGTGTGTGTGTGTGTCTGTATGTGTGTGTGTGTGTCTGTGTATGTCTGTGTGTGTGTGTGTGTGTGTAATGTCTTTGGCTGTCGAGTAATACAGCTGTTTAGATATGCATTTTAGTATATTGTTATTGTTAATACCAAGGCAATGTGTGTGTGTGGGGTTGTTGGGGATGTACGTAGAGGCTCATTGGTCCTCCGTAGATCACAGCACAGGCTGGACAGGCCGGCAGCCTCCATACTGATAACATTTAGTATTGTTTCTGAGGCTTGGGCTGAGATGGATGAACGTTTTGCAGTGTGGATCATTCTGAGGACAGAGTTGTTTGTTCTAATACTTCTGACCGACATCTCCACATATATATTGTGAAGGGGGCAGCAGAGGGTGTTGAGTTCCATGTGTGTTTTCTGTCATATAATAATCAGTGTTCACGTTGGCAGGAGTCATTCTTTAACATATTTATTTTGCATTGCACATTATTGAAAACAGAAAAAAATAATAAAATAAATAATAAAAAATAAATATCTGATGTTTTAAAAAATATACAATAGTAAAAAGATGGCAGCATTTTGTTTCTAGTGGTGATTTCTACCTGAATCTTTAAATAGGTTTAAAGGTTGTTATTATTATCATCTGATTGACAGCTGATAAGCGTGGAAATATGGACCAACATGTGGTCGTCCCATTAGCCTGGCAGTCATCCAGTCCTGAAGACTCCGGCTCACTTCTGGAGCAGCTTCAACAGCTTTACTGGTCAACATCATGAGTCTACAAGCCACCAGTTGACCGTGGTGGCCGGCCTACGCTTACCCAGAGCTACATAAAGGCTGCCGAGGTGGTCGGATCCACGTTCCCCGTCTTGACAAACTCACTCAGTTTTATTCAAGAGCGATTGGACGACCTTGGCGTGAACCATGACATGATGGTGAATATGTAACTATGAGAAGAACCAACTTCTGGGAGGCCGCAGGCCTGCCCAGGCATGACTTATAATAGGTTTTGTAGGAGATCATGAGGCATTGTATCAGTCAGCTCTGGTGTTGAGAAAAGGTGGCAGTCCTCAGGGTTTTGAAAGCAAAAGGGTTTGTGAAAAGTAAAATTATTCTGCTCTGTTTTTTTTACTCCTAACTCCAGCTTGCATGCCAGGGCAGAGACTAGAGTTTGTAGCCATGACAGCAACAACTGATAACAGATCATGCAGAGTTGTGTAGAACTGTTTGTCCACTGGCCATTATTTAGATGTCTTCTCAGTCTAACATATGGTGTGGATCGGTTGGACATTGAAACTTTATGCAGGCTGTTTTTGTCGATCATCATCATCATTTTTAAATTGTTGAGAAAAATGTGTCTATATGTACCGGTAGGTATATTCAGAGCTATTATCTTGTGATTTAAAGCAGAATACCAAAGTATTGACAAAATATCAATATTATTAGTTGTTTTGGATCCAAGGTTCAGCTGTTATTTACTGCCTTGATTTCTGTGTGTGTGACTGCTTGAGATGCAGAGCTGTTTAGCTTGTGGCAATCAATACCCGCCTAAATGATAATAGCCAGTGTCTGACTCAGGAGCTCAAGGCCTGGGGTGAAAAGACCCCATCCTGCCACCCCCACCCAACACCACACTCTGCAGCTCCTGCAGCCGTCACACAAACCTCAGGCTAGTTAGCCCTGAGGAAAACAAGAGCCCCCAACGATCAATAACTTTAGTCTTGTCTGCCTAATTGCTCATTGGTTGACTTTGGTGCCAAGCTATATGTAAGTGTTCCCCTCGAGTGAACGGCTCCGTCTCCCCACGTCTCGCCTGGCGCTGGGCTCGCCGCCCTGCTCTCCTCCAGGTCCTCCTCTCCTCCTCTCCTCCAGGTCCTCCTCTCCTCCAGGTCCTCCTCTCCTCCAGGTCCTCCTCTCCTCCAGGTCCTCCTCTCCTCCAGGTCCTCCTCTCCTCCAGGTCCTCCTCTCCTCCTCTCCTCCAGGTCCTCCTCTCCTCCAGGTCCTCCTCTCCTCCAGGTCCTCCTCTCCTCCAGGTCCTCCTCTCCTCCAGGTCCTCCTCTCCTCCAGGTCCTCCTCTCCTCCAGGTCCTCCTCTCCTCCAGGTCCTCCTCTCCTCCAGGTCCTGCTCTCCTCCAGGTCCTCCTCTCCTCCAAGTTCTCCTCCCCTCCTCTCCTCCAGGTCCTGCTCTCCTCCAGGTCCTCCTCTCCTCCTCTCCTCCAGGTCCTCCTCTCCTCCAGGTCCTCCTCTCCTCCTCTCCTCCAGGTCCTCCTCTCCTCCAGCACCCTGTTTGCAGTGGGGAGACGCTGACCTGCGCTGCCTCATCCCAGCTCTCTTAGCGGGGATGCTGCCGCTCAGAAACTGCGGCTCTGCCGGGCCCGGGACTCCCACAGCGCTCAGGTAAATATCCAGGATTAACCACAAAGCCGGGAGATTAGACAGTCACTTTTGCAAATTCCAATGAGCGCTCAGAAATGAGCCGGGGTCATTTGCGGTTTTTGAACAGGTTATTATAGGATCCCAAGCAGGCAGACAAGTTATTTGAGCGTAGGGCAGGATGTTGATAGGAACATATTGATTGTGCTCGTTGTAAATTATGTGAATAGATAAAAGCGTGAGAGTGCATATATATTAAGCAATTATGCGCTCAGGTGCTAATGTAAAAATTCTGCTGAATAAATATGAAATATGCTTCTATCAGCATCCAGTGTCGTCCCCTTGACACTGGTCATTTGAGATGATAATTGCAATGGCGTGTTTGCCTCTGATGAGACGAGATATTGTGATAGCTCTTCTCAGCCAAGATTTAAATGTGCTATTGATCAGCGCATGGCTCATCTGAAATCAGACAGCAGCGCAGCCCCCCCCCCCCCCCCCCCCCGCTCAGCCACCCCAGTTTACTTCTGCTTTTGTTTTCTGTGTTCTAATGCAGAAAAATCTTTAGAAGCCATGCGGTGAATCACGTGAAAGCATGTCGCTGAACACTGAACACATGTCTGCGTTCCGCTTCTATTTCCTTTGCAGTAGTAGTAGTAGTGGTGTGTGTGTGTGTGTGTGTGTGTGTGTGTGTGTGTGCTAATGCCGTGATTTAAATGAAGTATTGATCAGTTTAGGAGGGGAGAATAGAGAGAGAGGCAGCGATTGTGAGAGACAGAAAGCCAGACCAGGGTTATCGCTGGGGATCGCACACAGAAACACAAAGCCAAGGGATGAGACGCGCTTTTTCACGCAATTCCGTGAATCGGATTCCCGCATAATGTTTCTTTCTTAACGCAGGAATTACGGCTGCCGTGAGTTTGCCTTTCAAAGCGGCAGAGCGGGGCAGCCCGGCCACGTGGACGCCACGGAAACGAGATTTGCTTTGATGGACGCGTGGAATATTTGCCGGCCCGCTTGCAGACGTCCGACTGGCCGGCGGCGGCGACCGTCCCGGTCGGTGATTAGCGGCGATGGGCTCGTTATCTCCGGCGTAACGAGGGGCGGGCAGCCACGGAGCCCGGAGCCTTCCACCGCGTCCAGGGTGTCGACCGGTGGTCCGGACCTGCTTGGCTTCCTCTCTTGGTCCTTTCCTCCCTCATCCCATTCACCTTCTTCCTCCTCTTCCTCCTCTCCCTCCTCTCCCTCCAGCTTTGTCTCTCACTCCCCCTGCCATTCCCACCCTCCCTCTCCTGTAATTTATGAACGCTAGTTGCTTGGCTAATTGAAGGCGTGTTTGATGGCGCTCTGCTTGCCGCTGGTCAGTGTCCGTTGTGCCCTGAAGCTGCTCATCACATGCTGCTGGCCGCTGTGCTGGGGGCTGTGGTTTCTATTGTTATTGAAGCTTTTATATTAAAACATGCAATGTTCTGATTAAGACCCTTGCATGTATAATTCCAATTTTGTGTTGATTTTTCCTGAATTCATTTTCATTCTGTATTATTAAATTAGTATTAGTATTAAAATTATGATAGAGCAGATGGTTGATATTTATGGTTGGGTTTTGTTATTTCTTGTTCAAATATTTACTATTCTAGTATCTGGTTAGCTCAATAAAAGTGATGTATTTTCCGTCTTTACTATTGTCCTTGTTGTGTTTTGATAGTGATGAAGATGTATGTGTCATGGCTGGTGAGCAGCACCAGGCTCTGAGGAGACACTCCCCACACGCCCCACAACCCTGGGAGGTTCCTCAGCCTGCTAGCAGCCTCTCTCTGTTGGATTGGTTCTCCTCTCCCTGGATGTGTTGGGACTTTGATAGCCAGCATCCTGATGTCATCTGGGTGTGTGAGCTGCAGAAGACACCACCACTGTGGTTTTCCACCAGTCCAGAGCCTGCCTAAAAGTACAGCAGGACCCCGCTCTCAAAATCAGGTAATGAACCCCCCATCAGCTCCTGAGCTCTGCCTGCAGCTCCTAGTTTAGGTCCTAGTTTCTGTCACAATATATATCTGATTATTTTAAAGGTTGTTTTTTTGTGTTGTTGCCTTCTTCATGATACATAGAAATAGTTGAATGTGATTGGCAGGACTAATGGATGTCCTGAAAACATAAGCCCCAGCTATATGACCTGTAGCTGAAAGTGTACTCTTAATGTTTGATAATGTCAATCTGCAGACATCGCTCTCTTAAAGATGCTGCTTGTGCAGAGGTATAAAGTATAAACAGGGTTCATGCTGGTTCAGGCCGTCAGTTGCATAAACATTCTGCAGGACAGATAGTTGGACAGATGTATGTATTCTCTGTCCAGGCCTGCAGTGGGGTGATTGTGGGGCTGAGTCTGTGTCATCTCTTGTTGCGTCTGTTGGATTACTCACACGGCTGCTCCTGACCTCCTCAGCACTGCTGCTGGACCAGGTTGGATCGTATCATGTTCTAGTAGGGCTTTGTTCACCGCGTGTCTTTAGTTTATTCACCAACACTTAGTGTTCCATCCACACTGGTGAGGGCGAATGGCTGCAGTTCCTCCTTCTTTGTGAGCTTAATACTACGTAAACCCTTTCTTTCAGCGTGATTCTATGGCGTGAATTTATAACTGACATCTTTGAGTGCTGCAACTTGGCCAACAGGCGCACACCGTGAGACGGCCCGTGTCTAAACATACGTTGCGTTATGTAGAAAATGTATGTGCTGTTAGTGTTGCCTCAGTGTTGCACTGCTGCACAACAGGCTGTCATCACCTGACTCCCTCACAGTGCCCCCCGTCACACACGCAGGGGTCAGGACATTATGCAGTGCAGGGGTCAGGACATTATGCAGTGCAGGGGTCAGGACATTATGCAGTGCAGGGGTCAGGACATTATGCAGTGCAGGGGTCAGGACATTATGCGGTGCAGGGGTCAGGACATTATGCGGTGCAGGGGTCAGGACATTATGCGGTGCAGGGGTCAGGACATTATGCGGTGCAGGGGTCAGGACCTTATGCGGTGCAGGGGTCAGGACCTTATGCGGTGCAGGGGTCAGGACATTATGCAGTGCAGGGGTCAGGACATTATGCAGTGCAGGGGGTCAGGACATTATGCAGTGCAGGGGTCAGGACATTATGCAGTGCAGGGGTCAGGACATTATGCAGTGCAGGGGTCAGGACATTATGCAGGTGGAAGATGAGAGTGAGGCTCTCCTGGAATGTGTGCCAGAGCAGAGGGCAGAGGTCAGAGGTCAGCCTTACTTCTGCGTCTTCACATCCGCAACATGGAGATACAGTATGTATACATGACGTATGTGCATTCATACATGGAGATACAGTATGTATACATGACGTATGTGCATTCATACATGGAGATACAGTATGTATACATGACGTATGTGCATTCATACATGGAGATACAGTATGTATACATGACGTATGTGCATTCATACATGGGTTTATTTTGTGTGTGACTGAGTGTGTGTGTTTATGCATCTCTCTGTTTGCTTATGAAATAGTGCACAATACATTTATGCATGTACGGTATTGTTTGTATAGACCAAGCTGTACTGTCGGCCTGTTTTGTGTGTGGGTTGCTGGTTACTAATAACGCTATGCTACAACCAGAGGCCTTTGTCTCTGACCCTACCAGCCTCTTATGTTCTGCTGTGTGTGTGTGTGTATGTGTGTGTGTGTGTGTGTGTGTGTGTATGTGTGTGTGTGTGTTTGTGTGTGTGTGTGTGTGTCTGTGTCTGTGTGTGTGTGTGTGTGTGTGTGTGTGTGTGTGTGTCTGTGTGTGTGTGTGTGTGTGTGTGTGTGTGTGTCTGTGTGTGTGTGTGTGTCTGTGTGTGTGTGTGTGTGTGTGTGTGTGTCTGTGTGTGTGTCTGTGTGTGTGTGTGTGTGTGTGTGTGTGTGTGTGTGTGTCTGTGTGTGTGTGTGTCTGTGTCTGTGTCTGTGTCTGTGTCTGTGTGTGTGTGTGTGTGTGTGTGTGTGTGTGTGTGTGTGTGTCTGTGTGTGTGTGTGTGTGTGTATGTGTGTGTGTGTGTGTGTGTGTGTGTGTGTGTGTGTGTCTGTGTGTGTGTGTGTGTGTGTCTGTGTGTGTGTGTGTGTGTGTGTGTGTGTAGGGCTGTCCTACAGGTGGAGAGGTGTGTTCCAGGGTGTGTTCTCCGGCGGAGGGGCACACACCACAGAGGGGGGCGGAGCCGCCATGTGGAAGCCTGGAGGCCCTGAAGACAGGCGGGTCTGCAGAGGTAACAGAGTGCCAGCGCAGGGCACAGTATCCCAAGTAGAGCAGGGAAGAGCTGCTGCTGACAGGGAGGTGAAGAGACGGGCTCAGGATAGGGGGAGATACCACCGGTCTGGTGTTTGGGGGAGATGGCACGCTTTCAGCATCGACCATATGAAGAAATTACCTTTATGAGTGTGAATCATGCCACTGTGAAAGTTTGGTTTCATTTTTAGAGGTGTTAGAGATGGTGAAAAGGTTAGCAGAATATAGACGGTCACACTGCCCATCACATTACACTGTCTGGTCAGACGGGTCTCACTGCCCATCACATTACACTGTCTGGTCAGACGGGTCTCACTGCCCATCACATTACACTGTCTGGTCAGACGGGTCTCACTGCCCATCACATTACACTGTCTGGTCAGACGGGTCTCACTGCCCATAACATTACACTGTCTGGTCAGACGGGTCCACTGCCCATCACATCACACTGTTTGGTTTTCAATGTGTCATGAATGGTATATCACTGGTTTATCACTGGTCCATTTTCAAGTGCTCCATTTCAAAAGCAAATTTATGTGGCATTTCTTAGTAAAAACATACCATAGAGAATTTGGTCTGAAGTCAGTCACAAGGTATTTCCTGCTTTCTGTGAGTTTATTTATTTTCCAAGTACTATAAACGTGGATATAAATGACTTGGCTATCGTTGTAAGTGTCTGGGCAATACATAATATAGCTGCATGATATACCTCATAAATAATTGGTTACTCTCCGCAGGACCACTGCAATGCTCAGGATAAGATCAAAGCCGTAAGCTTTTGGTATCTAAAACTGATCCCACGCTCACATGAGATTGTCAGAGAATGGCACATTTCCAGCCGTGTTCAGTGAACACGCTGTGCTTTTATTTCAACACATTATTTTTCGGTGCTGTTCCTTGGCCCCCACACCTTCCAGACTCCACGAGAGAGAGCCTCTGCCTCACCTCGCCTCCCTCCGTGCCTCATGTCAATTTAGAACGTGTCCCCAGCCCGCTGTGTCCCTCCAGACGGGCTGCGCAGGGCTGCTGCTGCTGCGGTGTGATTCACCAGAGGTTAGGCAGATTGCGTGGAAGCGAGTGGATGGGATGATTGTGTGTTTTGCCGGCGTGTGTGATGTTGTGTTTGTGTTTGATTGGGAGTGTGTCTGCTCGCAGCGCAGCCCCGCTTGGTTTATGCATGCAAAGTGTGCGCTTGTGTTTGTTGGTGCCCTGGCGTGTGGCGTGTGTGTGTGTGTGTGTGTGTGTGTGTGTGCTATTTTACCCCGCTCTCCCCGCATGTCACCTTTGTTGACTTTGTCTCTCTCTCTCTCTCTCCCTCTATCTCCCTCTCTCTGTCTCTGTCTCTGTCTCTCATCTCTCTCTCTCTCTCTCTCTCTCCTCTCTCTCTCTCTCTCTCTCTCTCTCTCTCTCTCTCTCTCTCTCTCTATCGCATCTGCAACGCAGTGCTTTCTGCTTTAATGACGCATACATCCTATCTCTGTGGCTGGATAATCCGGGCAGCGCAGCTCAGGAACAAATGACTTCTAGACACGAGTCAGGGGAGGGAGGGAGCTGGGCCATGGAGAGCGAGAGAGAGATACCTCAAAAAGGCAATGTGTAGAGATCATTGGCCTCATTTCTGTGAGCATCCACTGCATGCACACACACGCACACACACGCACACATACACACACACATACACACACACACTCACACACACACACACACACACACACACACACACATACACACACACACACACGCCAACATTGATATCATCATATAATGATCTGTGTGTTACAATTACAACCCATTTAGACGTGGCTTGTTCTTCCACATTGTGCAGGATATATGATACTGATTGCTGTGTGTGTGTGTGTGTGTGTGTGTGTGTGTGTGTGTTTGGGGGGGGGGGCTTGCCTTGCTCCCACAGATCAAAGAGCTTCATGCAGACTTGACCACCATGAAATTCCCGCTAGACGTACTGTACTGCTGCTTAGTGCCAGGCAGACTAATACATTTTTGTTGTATTTAGGAACAAATGGTT
>JAXIVH010001672.1:0-5000 GCA_036785325.1 Urophycis tenuis
AAATAGCCTCCATTTCCTCCCAGCCGACAACCCTATCTGAATGTGAAGGGGTTTTTGCGGGGGGGCATGATGTCATGGGCTCGGTTGACCAGATGAAGAGGCAGAAATGAGTAGACATCAGGTGAACGAAAGGGGAGAGCTTCCTGAGGTAGATGAGAACATGTGCCCAGAGGGAGCATTTGTTATGTACACGTTCTCAAGGGTTAGTTAATAGCTGGGCCGAGTGGAAATGAGTTACATAAATAGAAATGATTATTAGGACTGGGGTGAATAATGTACAGTGTGTGTGTGTGTGTGTGAGTGAGGGATGTAAAAGCTACAAGAGCTTTTCATTACTGACTACATAAATGAAAGGATCCTGCTTATTCTATAGGGTGTCGGCTATAGTTACTGTAACCACGGAGATAGAGGCAATGGCACAGGCGACGGAAACACACAGTTTGATTGTGCTATTCATCCTGACACTCGTTATGCAAAGATTTGCATTGCGTTTTGACGGCGTGCAGCTGCCAATCGTTTTTGGCTGTCTCACATTTAATGTAAATACGCAAACAAACAGTGAAACAATTAAATTCTCGTTTCACTGTGGGCTTCATGCAGTGATGGCCTCAATTGATTATTAAAAGTGTGGGTGGATTTGTTATATGATGAAATGCATACATATAGTTATATCTGTGTTCTAGACCTGATTTGATATCTGAAGAATCCAATCCACGATCATCCATTGCGTGATCAAGTGTAATTTTGGTTTTGAGTCTGCAGCTGGGCGCCTGATTCTTTGAGATGGGTTAAGTGGCTCCACTTTGACTTTGCAGTATATATGGAGTTACAAAGGTGTGTGCATCAATCGCCTTTGTTGTGAGCATCACCTTGATTTCGGTGAGATGAAAAATAAAATCGAATCTCAAGCCCCCTAAAAAAATTGCTGCGGAAAGTGGTTCAGAAGAAGGGAAGTAACTTCTGAGAGAATCTCAAAACCCGGGTCTTGCCACACGCCCGGGAGGCTAATATAAGCTCATTTCCTTTCTAACTCACCCATCTATCACCCTCATTTGAGGTTCTAAGCTGTTTGCGTTTCAGTAAGAAACAGTTCCGCCCGTTCTGGCTTTTTCAAAGGTGAGGCTCAGAGGTTGTTGGGTTTGTTTTTATTTTCCAAGGCTTTAAAAAAAAAAATACATCCAGACCATTAAAATTATTTGAGATTTGATATAAAGGGCCATTTAGCTTTTGTCTAAAGCAACTCAGAATTTGTGGGGTTCGACATGTGGGAGGTGGGCGATCAAGGGGATCGAACCGCCGACCCTAGACGGTTAGTGGACCACCCGCGTTGTCCACCCCACTCTACCCCACTGAGCTACTGCCGCCCCTAATATACTCAAATTGTGTTTTTATCTATTGACTCAAAAACGTCCAACTCACAGACTGCGGGGAATGCAGTGAGTCGCCCCCGCATTGAAAGGTCATTACCTTTGTCGTTCCCCTCGGCTGCGTCTCACAAGAGGACAGAGTGCGTGTCGAGGTGAAGAAAATGGACGATCGATTGTGACTTTTTTTTTTGACGAGGTCTACTGAACACGCTATGGCCTCCGCGATGTTGTTTTGTTTTCTGTGACGCCCGTTCCTCAGGGCTCTTCGCTCCGGCCACGGCGCCGTGACAAAGCATCAGGCTTAACGCGTGGACAGGATATCGCAATGAAGCGCTTCACTTCTACTTGCCCGGCTAATTTAACTTTGACTCACGATGGAGGAAATGCCCCGAAGCTCGCGGGTGCGTTAATAGAGCTCATGTATGGTGCAGCGTTGCGTTTCTACATCAGGTACTGAGCCATTGTATCCAATACACGGTGGAGATCACATAACCTCAAACCAATTACCCATGATGCTCTTCATTAGAAATCGGTTGACTATACAAGTGGTTTTCATTTTATGTTTTTTGTGTCGCGTCCCATATGACGCTGTCCCATAGGACCGCATTCACACAACCAAGCAAAAGGGGCACAAATATTAATATGTGACTCAGATTCCCTTCCATTATCCTGGGCAGATAGAAAATGTTTGAATATAGAACAAAAAAAAAAGTTATAATATTTTAATACACGGGCAGTTTTTGTTTATGTGCCTGGGGTGTGAATGAGGTAACAATTATACAATACTATTTCCTTTCCTTCAGATTTCCTTTCCTTCAGGACAGGATGAATATTTCAGTTGGATAGATATTTGTATGAGCCAAAAGCTTTTGCAGAAAAGTGTTTTTTGGAAGCCTTCAATAATTCCATTAGCCAGTGGTTTCGGAGATGGAAGTCCTAAATGTTGGCTCAATCTTTTCACCAATTGGACACAAGACAACCCTTACTTTACATCTCTGTACCCCAGAACGCTGAAACACTCATACGTATCTTGACTAGCCCTCTCCAATGAGATGGGGAAAACAAGATTGAAAAATGTTTTCAATGAAGGGAACTGACAAAAGCTCAGCTGTTCAAATGACCAGAAGCTAAAAGCAAAGTGTGTAATTTTTAAAGAAAAATAGACAGCATTTTGTTCCATTTCATAGCTACTGTTTCAAAGTGTCAGAACATTCAATTGGTCTAAAAACAATGTGTGTGTGTGTGTGTGTGTGTGTGTGTGTGTGTGTGTGTGCGCCCGTGCGTGCGTGTGTGTGTGTGCCTGTGCGTGCGCTCGCGTGCGTGCGTGCGTGCGTGCATGTGTGTGTGTGTGTGTATGTTCACACGGGTGCTGAGAAATGGAGAGTGAGAGACTTATAAGCAGCGTTACAGAGGTGAGAGCAGCAGTTGCCTCATCACTAGAGGTGTGTATCTGCCCTACTGGCAGCAGTCAGCAACACAGATTCACATTGTCAGGCTATTTCTATTAAGGGTACTTGGCAAAGAGTGACGCAGTTATTCAAGTCTGAGTGCCTACTCACACTGCAGTGAAACTTTTCATTCCTGTTGTGGACTCGCAGCCCTTGAAGCATTAACATACATCTTACATCTTACATCTATGCTGACCACATGCTGTGCGGTGTTTCTAGTGGTATTTGCGCGATGGGTTTGTCACGCTGTTCCATTAGACAGAATAATGAGGGAAAATAATCTGAAAAGGTTTTCGAAGCCACAGTCTTATTGGGACTGAAGAAACATTGGTTTGTTGCACTGGAGCACTCTAACATAGCACCCTGGGTCGGGGTAACCCCTTAAAAACTATCTTTGGAGTACTTGGAGTGGTAATGTAATGTTCCACACTGAACTACGTTCTTCCCTGATCTTATAAATCTTAGATCTTAGAAAATTGGCATGTTTCATTTTGTGTAACCATACTTGGGTTGTTAACTACTCAAGTCACCGTATTTAAATAGAGAAAATGTTGAAGTGCTTGGTCGCTTCTAACTTCACCCCCATTTGGATCCTAAGGAATATACTGGGCCAAGCTACATGCTAGCGAAGTAGCGCTGCGTGCCAGAGCGATCGGGGTGCACGCACGAATGTGAGAGAGGTATGTATCAACTCGTCTAAGATCAGGGAAGAACGTAGTTCAGTGTGGACAAACGGTGGCGTTTTCCTTTAAGACCAACGTCACCCTGGCTCAGGGGAATGTGTCACACAGTGAAACTTGTTCTGGTGACTTTCTCACTTTCTCACTGTATCAGCAGCAATGAGATGTTTCACCTTCTTATGACAAATAGACTCTTTGTAAGTCGCTTTGGATAAAAGCGTCTGCTAAATGCCATATATGTAAATGTTAATGTAAACCTGTTATCTGTATTGTAATGCATTATGTACAGTATATATATATATATATATATATATATATATATATATATATATATATATATATATATATATATATATATATATATATATATATACAGTATATATACTGTATATATAAATAATAGAAAGAAACGTATAACTTAACAAACATAACCGGAGGTTCGTCCACACCGTACTTTGGTACCAATCCGGTGCTTGGTGTTAATATTTGGGCCACATGGCGTCGTTAGCTGGGAGGGAGAGAGAGAGGGGGAGAGGGGGGAGTCGTGCATCATCCACGGGAGTTGCTCCCCCACCCTCATAATCTCTTCATCCGGGGGTCTGGTCGCTGCCGGCGCCCGGGTCCGGCTGACCCCCTCGCGGGCCGCGGCGTGAGGTTCGATACTTTTGCCCGAGCTGCTTGATGAGATGTGAACACCAGCGAGACCAGTTGCCATGGCAGCAATTGTTGAAACCGATGATGAGGTCGGAGGAGGTGAGAGGGGTGAGGGGAGGGGTAGGCCCTCAGAGGATGCAAATTGTGGCTCTGTTTATCAGCCCCGGGGCTGCAAATGGAGCAAGTTCAACGCGACGGGACTGGAGGGCGTGTGTTGGCTCGGGCGGGGGCGGCAGTGCTTGTGATTGCTGATGATCTCAGGGCAGCCGCAGCCTACTGGTTAGGGCTTTGGGCTTGTAACCGGAGGGTTGCCGGTTCAAACTCCCGACCAGTACGAACGGCTGAAGTGCCCTTGAGCAAGGCACCTAACCCCTCACCGCTCCCCGAGCAGCCGCTGGTGGCAGCTCACTGCCTCGGGATTAGTGTGTGTTTCACCATCACTGTGTGCCTCCCCATCACTGTGTGCTGAGTGTATTTCCACTAATTCCATTTGGGTTAAATGCAGAGACCAAAATTTCCCTCACGGGATCAAAAGAGTAAAAGAGTCATTCAAATAAATAAATTCAAATATCCGAGCTGCGCTGTCGTCCATGGGCACCTGCTTGTGTTTCTTCCGATGTAATCCCCGTGCGTATGTCAGGCCCGCAGCCCTGACACAGCGCCTGCAGGTGCTCCTCTGAAATGTGTTGTAGTGGCTGTGGCCCGAGCATGAGGCGTAGAGCAGGAGCTCGAGAGCAAATCGCCAGCATGGACTCACGGATGAAAGCTCCCGGCTGTCCGTCTGTCTGTCTGTCTGTCTGTCTGTCCCGCACTGTCTTTCAGTCGTGTCCATTCATCCACACCTACCTGGT
>JAXIVH010001672.1:10000-17752 GCA_036785325.1 Urophycis tenuis
TAAAAAAACAAACAAACAGATTAGAGACATTACAAATAACATACAAACATACACATACAACATAGGCAGGATGTTGTGTTTCTGGGTACAATCGTTGAGTACAAAAGCCAAGGTGCTGGTGGGGCACATGCCACGTAGTCAGCAGGAAATGCTCCTAACGTCATAACAACAGTCGCTGGCACGGAATTAAGATGGAATTGATTAACCCTGCCCCCCCCCACCACCACACCACCGCCAAACACCCACACGCACCCACACACACACACACACACACACATATGCACGCACACTTCCACACGTACACACACAGTTTGTGTGAGAAAGTGAGGCAGCCGTCAGAAAGAGCTACGTGGCTTACCTCGGGCTCGGCATGGGGTCCCACTCTTCCACCGGCCGCACAATTAGGGTCAGGTTTATGGGCGTTTAAGGCCAGCAGAGAACTGTTTAAGTGAAGCTCATGAACCTGCACAGGGAGGAGGGGGGGAAAAGTGCCGACTCGGCTGACGATTAATCGTTGTTCTACCGCGTTTGCTCGAAAGCGATGCCGGGTTTCCACCGCGGTGATGGGAAGGGGCTAACGGTGTAACTGACTTCCACTTACCCACCGTTCAGCTTGGTCTACTCTAGAGAGAGAGATTCCATAGACCGTAGCTTCTAATAGTCGGGTAAAGGGAAAAACGGTTTAAAGTGCTAATCAAAGTAGTATTTCACAATTTCAGGTACTATCCACTACGAGTTAAATAGTTTCAAGATTATGTTCGTAATCTTTGCAACAGTTTCATATTTGATGAAGGAACTAGAAAAAGTGCAATCTCACAGGAAATTGTGGTCGGCTCCCTGTTTGGGGGGTTTTTAGTACCCGTTATGGTGAAATTGTACAGTGGGGTGATGTGAATGTGTGGTCTATTGTTATGGTGGCTGCCAGGGTGTGATGTGTTCCTCCCGAGGTGCTCTGGATGGTTGCTAGGGTCCTGGATGATTTCTGGGGTGTTTAGCTTTTCTATGGTGTTCTGGTTTTCTATGGTGTTTATATGGTGCTCGGGGTGGTTGCTGGGGTGTGATGGCGAGGGTGTTGGCGGGTGGTTGCTAGGGTGCACTGCGTAGTTGTTAGGGTCTTCCAGGTGGTTGCCAGGTGTGTTCCCCATGGGGTTGCTAATAATAATAATAATAAATTTTATTTATAACGCACTTTACATCAAGTAAATGACCTCAAAGTGCTACAGGATAAAACAACATTAAAACTTTAAAACTAGTAGAGTAAACATTAAAATAGCAGTTTATCCAAAGGCCTTTCTAAAAAGATGTGTTTTAAGGCCTTTTTTAAAAGAGTCCACAGTCTGTGGAGCCCTTAGATGGTCAGGGAGTGCATTCCACAGACTGGGTGCAACTGAACAGAAGGCGCGGTCGCCCATGGTTCGGAGCCTTGTCCTCGGAGTGTGGAGGAGGTTGGCTTGTCCAGAGCGGAGATGGCGTGAGGAGGAATGAGGGGTGATGAGTTGTTTGAGGTATAGGGGCGCAGTGCCATGGAGGCACTGGTGGGACAGAAGGGAAACCTTGAAATCAATTCTGTACCGGACAGGAAGCCAGTGGAGGGATTTCCGCGTGGGTATTCCGGTGTGTTCAAGTTGGTTTCCATGGTGTTATTTGTGTGTTGTGGTGTTCGAGGTCAGCTGTCCATAACCTTAGACTCCAGGTGGACCACTAGATTCTCATGAAGAGTTTTTGTGGACCACCTTATAATGCAAACACAAAAAATATTTCAATACACATGCTGGGGCTGAGCAAAGAGGCCCCCCTTTATATAGAGTAATTACTGCAAGAAGGTCATGGCCCGGGGCAAACAGTGGGAAGACATGTCAGGGACACTGCTTATGCTACCAGTGTGCTTATTTAGCAAGCACAAATTTACACAAAAATGATTGCGACGCTATTTCTGAATAACAAGCCAAACCACTCTATTGACTCAACAATACTCGTAATGTGTTTATTTCAATTATCTACGTATTTTCTTCTGTTATTCTGTCCCATTTGTTCCCACGTTGAGAAATTCTGTTCTCATGGTTGCTAAGGATGTTCCGGCTTGCTTTTAGAATGTTCTATGTGGTTCTCTACGGTGTTGAAGGTGGCTGCTCACGTGTTCCGTATCGTTGCAAGGGTGGTTGCTACGACGTTCCTAGGTGGTTTGCCAGGCTGTTTAAAAGTGTACATATGTCGAAAGAATAAATAGCATACGCATTTGGAGTCGTTTAATCAAAGTTTGGATAGATTCAATGATTCACTTGTTGAATCTGGTGTGCAAAGGAGGTCTGGAGGAGGTCTGAGGGAGGTCTGAGGGAGGTCTGAGGGAGGTCTGAAGGAGGTCTGGAGGAGGTCTGAGGGAGGTCCGAGGGAGGTCTGAGGGAGGTCTGAGGGAGGTCCGAGGGAGGTCTGAAGGGGGTCTGAAGGAGGTCTGAGGGAGGTCTGGAGGAGGTCTTAGGGAGGTCTGGAGGAGGTCTGAGGGAGGTCTGAAGGAGGTCTGGAGGAGGTCTGGAGGAGGTCTGAGGGAGGTCTAAAGGAGGTCTGAGGGAGGTCCGAGGGAGGTCTGAAGGAGGTCTGAGGGAGGTCTGGAGGAGGTCTGAGGGAGGTCTGAGGGAGGTCTGAGGGAGGTCTGAGGGAGGTCTGAAGGAGGTCTGGAGGAGGTCTGAGGGAGGTCTGAGGGAGGTCTGGAGGAGGTCTGAGGGAGGTCTGAAGGAGGTCTGAGGGAGGTCTGAGGGAGGTCTGAGGGAGGTCTGAAGGAGGTCTGAGGGAGGTCTGAGGGAGGAGTCACACGAGGAGGCGCAAACGAGCCCGAGTGAAGAGGAGCTCCATGGGGCGGCGTGACGACCATCACCTCCCCGGCTCAGCATCGATCATCGAGAGGCGGCTGGGGTGAACCGGCGACCAGAGAGGCTGCTGGGTAACGCCCAGCAGCGGCTCCATCATAGCTGAACGGAGCTGGACCGGACGGCGTGGGGCGTGGCCTCGGAGGTCCCGCCGGACGAGCGGGACGCCGGACCCTGTGAACCCTGCGCGTCCCCCTCGCTGGCCAGCGAGCCAAGAGGAGGAGCACATTCAGCCACGGGACTCACGGCCTCGCTGGCACCGAGCAGAGTGCGCCCCGGGCCGGTTCCTTTGTGTTTCCCCCCGTCGACCCGCCACGCTCCACGGCCAAGGCTTGACCCCCCTGTTAGGAAAAATATTATTTAGCAATGGTACGGTTAGGTTGATCTGACATTCTGAAGGAGGACATAGTGAAGATTGTATTCCTCTTGGCGACTTTAAGTCTGACTCTCTGGAACTTGGAGACATAACATAAAGTGATTGAAGAATACACCTACGTCATGTCAAATCTGCTTAGTAACGTTTATACATTATAAGCCAATCAGAATGGGACACTCCTGTCATGCTGTTCCGGTTTGAGTCTTGTATGTAATACACTGTGTTTCCGGGAGCAGGCAGAAGGAACTGAGGAAGATTCACGCACGAATCTCTTGCTTGATGAAATCCTCTGCTTCTCCTTGTACCAGACCAATAAACAACTTCGGCTTAAACTATATAGAGTTCCTGGCACTTCTTGTTCTTCGGCATCAACGACAATCTCCTCACTATCACCCCCCCACCACCCCGCGTGAGGACTTTAAAGACCTGCGCTGGGCCTTACTTACCTTGGACCCTGAGCCTACTGCATCCTGCCAGGAACTCTTGCGCACATTGCTCTGTTCCTGTACGCCGCGTTTGATTTGGAGATTGACGGAGCGAGACTCTGGATTTATGTTTATTGAGAGGCTGTAAAAATGTTCGCTCATTTGACTGTTTCAGAATCGGTGCCGGTATCGCAAAATTGTTGTGGTTGCTATGACATCCGAATTTCCATCCAAGGATTAGTAAAGGTTTATTTGAACTAATCTTATCTTCTCATAATCATAGTAATAAGGATAAAAGTATCATCGATAATAGGATTCTAATATGAATACCTAATAGGAATAATAAGTGTAATAAATAACAGGGGGTGTGGAAGTAATCAAAATAACAAATATGATGATAGCAGCATGTGTGCCGATAAAGCTGCACTTACTAAAAACGTTTTAATTCAATCCCTTTTCTTTAATCCCCATCAAAGCAACCCCTTTGTTTCACTATGACTGACAGACGGTCCTCTTCGCTGGCTCAGGCCAACTGATGTTCGCAAAAAAAAACAACAACAAAAAACGATTAGTGCATCCCTCAGCATTCACCTGAAGTCTTTGAAGAATAATGCGATGCTCTGAGCTCTCTCTGTACATTTCTAGTGAACAGCTGAGCAAGCCTCCGCCGCTGCCCTGTGACTGACACGGCTAACTCTGCTCCGTCACGCCGGTCCGTGGCAGCACGGCGCCCGCAAAGTTCAAAGCACTGGTCTGACCAAAAAAAAAAACTGAGTGGCAATAACGACCGGCTTCAGCGGAGGAGGAGTGTGGAGGGGCCCGTCTACCGTTCTCATCCACACAGCGGAGGGTTTGGAATATATCCAATCTTTTAACCAGGGCCCCCCCCCGCACACGCACACACGTATACACACACGCACGCACGCATGCGCACACACACACACAGACACTCACACACACACGCACACACACACGTATACATACACGCACACACACACACGTATACAACACACACACACACAGACACACACACACACGCACGCATGTGTGCACTCACACGCACACACACACACACACACACACGCATATATGCACATGCACACACGCACACACACACGCATAGATGCACACGAACACACACGCACACACACACACACATACACACGGACACTCACACGCACACACATACACACACACATACAAACACACACACACACACACGCACGCACGCATACACACATCACGCACACATGTATACACAAACGCACACGCACACACACAGACACACACACGCACACACGCATGTGTGCACTCACGCGCACACACACACACACACACTCACGCATATATGCACACGCACACACGCACACACACACGCATAGATGCACACGAACACACACGCACACACACACACACATACACACGGACACTCACACGCACACACATACACACACACATACAAACACACACACACACACACGCACGCACGCATACACACATGCACGCACACATGTATACACAAACGCACACGCACACACACAGACACACACACGCACACACGCATGTGTGCACTCACGCGCACACACACACACACACACTCACGCATATATGCACACGCACACACACACACACACACACACTGCATACACACGCACACACACAGACACACCCACACACACAGGCACACACACACACACACACACACACACACTGGAATGTCCCCCTGCCCTTTTTGCACCAAGCCATTTTATTGCCAGGCCTTCTCTGTCTGTTATTGCTGGCATCCGGGGAGAACATCATTGCTGACCCCATGCAGAGGGCTGTGGGTGGGGTGGGTGGGTGCTGGTGGTGCTGGTGGTGGTGGTGGTGGTGATGGGGGGGAGGGGTCACGCTGCACACCACCTCGGAGCACATTGTCATCCCCGACGTAACTTTGCAGTGAAAACGTCACAAAGTCATTGTGGGCCGAGACATTTTTTTTGGGGGGGTGGGGGGGGGGGGGGTGTGGGTGGGGGGGGCAGACAAAGCTTGAAAGAAAGAAAGGAAAACAATTGAGATGCCTTTCCTGAATTGGCCGGACCGCGGGCCGTTTATAATGCCGGGGCGGGGGTCAGCTTTGTCCCAACGCCGTGATGGGTGTCGCTTTTTAGAAAGGGCGACTTTCAAAGCACATACCTCTGTCTTGTAATTAGGTTAGCCGACCCTCTGGTCTGGAGGCCGTGATTGTCTCCATTATCCAGGAGACGGGCGATGCAATTTAGCACCGCCTCGGAAATATGAGTGTCTGTTCACTGAAAACCCACAAGCCCAAAGATTTTACTCTATTTGAATACATTTTTGGGATTATTATGAATCTAATTCGTCAATGACACTCGCACAAAAAATGCCCCCTCGCTGTGTCTTAAAACCTTCTCTGTTGGCCTGCACACAATGTTAATCAACCACATTCTGGTCTCTGTTGCGCTCTGCTTGAATAATTAAAGTTTAAACAGTGAACAAAAGGTCTTATTGAATAAACACCGAACAGCGGGAATCAGCAGGTATCGACAAGAAAATAACATTATTTCAATCCCATGAAAGAAGGAATTTCATTTATTCAATTCCCATCTTCAGAAAGTGAATTTGTAAAAAACGTTTCTCTAAACCCCATTTCATTCTGGGATGTGAATAGATAACACGCAGGAATGTTATCGGTTATTTAGGCCTACCCCACCACCTATCTCTTAAAGGTTTATTTTTTACATTTTTAATAAATGTAGAATATAAAGGAATGTGGAGATTACGACAGCTATGCGTGTGTGGAAGCGCCTGTCCATTATCTGGCCATGGCCATCAAATCATGTTAATTAAAATAAAGACATTTCTCTTGTCTCTCTCTCTCTCTCTCTCTCTCTCTCTTTCTCTCTCTCTTTCTTCCCCCCCCCCTCTTTCTCTCTCTCTCTCTCTCTCTCTCTCTCTCTCTCTGTATCTTTCTCCCCCCCTCTCGCTCTCTCTCTCTATCTTTCTCCCCCCCCGCCCCCCCCCCTCTGTCTCTCTCTCTCTCTCTCCTCTCTCTCTCTCTCTCTCTCTCCTCTCTCTCTCTCTCTCTCTCTCTCTCTCTCTCTCTCTCTCCCCCCCTCCCCTCCTCTACCTCTCTCTGGCCACAACATCCACAGGGGCCCTCCTCTGCAGGCCTTCCTTCAGCTTGTATTAAGTGATTCATTGCCAATTAAAACAGCATCTGATTTGGCCGGGGATCGCTGATGGTGAGGAAAACCAGATGTTGCTCCCAGGCCAGTGGAAGAAGCCCGCCAGAGGGGCTTTTTTTTTTTTTTTAACCCCCCCCCCCCCCCTTTTTTTTTTGGAGGGTCAAGGAGGAACAGGATGTCGATAAAACGAACAAAGCAGCAAACCTTGACACTCAACAAATGCTTGCCCTCCATCCCACCCGCCACCCCCTTCGCTCCCACCCACCACCCCTCCCAGTCTTCTGCACCCAGTTCCTCCATGTTTTGTACTCTATCCCTCCATTGCCCTGTCCTCAACCGCCTCCCCCCCCCCCCTCCCCTTCTCTCTCCCCTCCTTCCTTCATTGTCCTCCTTTCACTCTCCTCTCCTGTCCTTTTTTTTCCCATGGTGGTGTCGGGCCATGAGGCCTGCAGATGTGTCCCCCGTTGGCCAGACCTCCTGGTCTGCTGGCCTCCTGGTCTCATCTCTCTGCAGGCCTCTAACCCCCTCTGCAGCCCCCCCCCACCCCCCCCCCCCCCCCCCCACCCTGCAGCGCAGGGGCGAGCTCTCTTATGACAAGCAAAACAATGCAAACAGTCGCCTACAGGGAAGACTGTGATGTTATATTATATATATGCTGTATATATAACATCGTACACAGAGACTGTAGTAGTCTATGTGTGCCAGATAGAGAGAGGTAGAGGGGGGGGGGGGGGGGGGGGGGGGGACAGAGACAGACAGAGAGAGAGAGAGACAGGCAGACAGAGGGAGAGAAGGAGACAGAGACAGAGAAAGAGAAACTAGAAAGTACGGGTGAGCAATTGCTTTGACACAGTGATCCAACTGCCCTTTGTTTAGGCCAGTAAAAGCAGTGATATACGATC
>JAXIVH010001673.1:0-10000 GCA_036785325.1 Urophycis tenuis
GATCACAGCGTCACGTGGTGATCCGTTGCGGGTTGCGGTGGGTTGTGCTATTAGCTTCTTTTTTTATCTCAGAGTCATCATCTTGCGCGCTGTGCTTCTGTAACCTCTAAAACGCATTTCGCCGCGATGCCAGTCTGGCAAAGGAGGAGGTAAGGCGAGGGGGTATGGACTGTTTGGCACTTACTCCCAAAGGAGTAGCCTTCTAGGACTTTCTATGAGGCCTCCTGCCAACTCGTTTGACATCTTAATATCTATCACTGGCACTTCTCTCGTGCTCCATCGCAATAATGTGGGTTCTCGGGCTGCCTATATTTAGCTTATTCAATGTCATGAAAGGACGGGCAAAATGTGTTCTCTGGGTTGTAAGCATGATGTAAGAGCAGATTTGACGCATTTCGACGATACAAATTGTACATAGGACGACACAAACGAGGAACTAACACGATTATTCCGCTTGGATGCGCTAATTAGCACATCCAAAATTGTGATCAATTGGTTGATGCATATTGTTCTGTCGGCACAGGCAAACATCGAATGCAAAATGTACAAAATGTAGTCGGAATTCCAACAGCAGAATGCCGTGCTGTAATTGCTCCGGCGTCTGTTATGAATGATTTCACTTCGGAGTGTGGTTACAGCTTAACAATTCATCATCATCATCGTGACTGATAAAGACACAACCCAAATTCGTCATGTTTCATAATTCCCCCCCCCCCCCCAGCAACGCATCGTTTGTCAAAACGTGAAAGCGAATGGATGCAACCACAGACTGAGGGTTGACGCCCGGGGAAACCAACTGAGACCCTATCAGCCGCATCAACCCATCGCTTGGCGCTCCGTTCACACTCACTGCAAACAACACATGACATTGAATATGAATCAACTTGAACGAGGTTCAAGATTCATAATTGCACTTTAGTGTGGCTGTCTGCCTGCAACCATTATCCTAGCTTGTAGTTTCATCAGCTTCCTCGGGCCGGAAGGACTGCTGAGTAATGTCTGCGCTCCCTGTGTGTGTGTGTGTGTGTGTGTGTGTGTGTGTGTGTGTGTGTGTGTGTGTGTGTGTGTGTGTCTGTGTGTGTGTGTGTCTGTGTGTGTGTGTGTGTGTGTGTCTGTGTGTGTGTGTGTGTGTGTGTGTGTGTGTGTGTGTGTGTGTGTGTGTGTGTGTGTGACAAACTGTAGCGCTGTTTCAGCCGGGCAGTTGGCTATCTGAAAGAGTCTGGAAGTCCACCTTGTTCGCACAAGGTGACTTCCACTTCTTAACACCTGGCAGGAAGTCAGGATCTAAGAGATGAATTGGAAATGGGGCCTCGTATCACTCCCAGTGACACAGGGGGGGGGGGGGGGGGGGGGGGGGGGGGGTGACATAGGCTTTGGTGTCGAGGCTAAGAAGGATAGGCCTACTGTTAAGTTTTGGTTACCTACCCAGCTAATACTGTCAAACAAAAGGCTGGGTTTATGGGAGATCATTGTGGAATTGAATTGAATTCACTAAATGTTAGCATCGCAAAACGTTAGCTTTATCACTCCGCAACAACAGCCTATACCACAGTTCAAATAGCCTTTTAACAAGTAACTGTATTCCTCCAAATTAGTTTCCGCTAATTACCTATTTGCTACTTTTCTTTCTTTTTTTTCTTTTTTTTTTAAACACTGCTACCCAAACCGATTTTCCACTGCTATGAGTCAGCAAACTCTTCAGATGCACGCCACACCAGCTCCACCGTTAATGAGTCAAGGATTCGCTCGCCTGCTGATTGGGCCCTCCTCTCTCTGTTCCTCGTCTTGAGATAAGGGTTTTACGTTATCGCGCAAAGCGAGTCACTGCACCAGTGTGCCGTGCCATCAGATAGGAACCTAACTGAAGGTTAATGGTGGCGTTGTTCTGGGGGGGGGGGGGGGGGGAGCACGAGAGGAGTGGGGGAGGAACGCAGCTAAACGCGGTACCACTATGTTATGTACAGTGTGGAAGTGACATCTCCCACCCCCCCCCCCCCCCATCCTCCTCCTCCCCCCTTTCTCTCTCTCTCTTGGGGGGGAGGGGGTATGGTCAATTGGCCTTCCACTTGGCTCCCCTGTGGTGTTTTTTTTTTTGCTTTGAGAACAGACGGCACCAGATGCTCTCGGTGCAACGTGCTACAGCATCATTAATCAGGGAAGGTAAAGATGTCATGAGACACTTGCTTAAGATGTTGCATTACATTAACACTGGACAGAGTTGGAATATTAACTTGGGCCCCTGGATTTGATGGTTCGGGTGTGTGCGTGTGTGTGCGTGTGTGTGTGTGTGTGTGTGTGTGTGTGTGTGTGTGTGTGTGTGTGTGTGTGTGTACGTGTGTGTGTGTGTGTGTGTTTGTTGTTTTTTCAAGACTTGCATCTCGAAAAAACAATGTGCTTCCCTTTTGGGTTAGCAGTTATTGCGTGATAGATTCATGTAATGTGTTATGTGTTTAGATTAACATGAATCTAAACCCCATTTTTCTTTTGTCTTGGGGCAAATATGAACCAAACGACAGGAGTAGGAGTTTGGGTTCTCTTCTGTGACAAATCCAAAAAATCCAAATAAAAAACTAAATCTTTTGCCGGAGGTTAATTGCTATGTTTGACAAGTCAGCCGTCTTTCGCCAGTCTTGGCGGAAGTCTTTTTTTGCGTCTCCTGTGAGCAAAACACACAAAAAAAAGAAAAAAGGGAAAAAAAGAAAGAAACAAATTTGAATCCTTAGGGTTTGGTAGCAGCCAGACGCCATTGTGGATGGCTTAGTGCCCAGTTTCAAAGAACATTCTTTCATTTGCACTCGGCTTTTCCCCCTCAACAGGGGGATTGAGGGAAGATATGTGGTGGATTTTCCTGTATTACAACAGAAAATCACTTTTTCACACACACACACACACACACACACACACATATATATATATATATATATATATATATATATATATATATATATATATATATATGTATGGCAGATTCAGAGTATTTGGAAACACAGCCAAATATTAAATTAATTAATTTTGTTCGATTTATCTATTTTCTCTTCAGTTTTGGGGTTGAAGACACAAGCTAAGAAAGGGATGCGAGGGAAGACGTGTTTTCTGCGCTGACAATCAATCATGCAACACTTACAATGCGCTGACACACGTCACCACAATCATGACCGCCATCAAACGCGCCTTTAAACAGGAGGGGATGAACAGTCCAGATAATGAAAGAAATTCCCCAATTTTAAAAAAGCGACCGTACCATGTGTGTGTGGTATTTTTTGCGGCGGGGGGTGGGGAGGAGGTTTGATGGGATAAGACCGTGGCCATCACAGCCTCATGAGCCCTCGGGGGACGTCCAACGAACGTCCAAGGCGAATGTGCTCGGGGATAGGCCAAACAACAGATGTTTGAATAAAAATAAAAAAAAGGACCATTGTCGCGCTCTGAATTCCCTCGGAGTGGTATGGTGGCATATGGCCGAGGATGCATAAATGATGACGACTTCTGCCGCAGAATCACCTCCGGGTGATAAGTATTAACAGCCACTGGCAGCCCCCCCCCTGCTCCCCCCCCCCCGGCACCGGTAATCGAGGTGCTATGAATTAGGCCTATTGCCTATTGATTGCTTTCATCGTCTCACTTTGTGCCTGCCCCCTCGTTTCGCTGCTGTGATCTCGTCTCGTCTCTTCCAACAACGTAGGAGAGCTTTTGGCTTTTTTTTTTTTTTTTTGAGTTCCTAGCCCCCCCCAATTAGAAATGAATAATTTAGCGCCCGCCGCTATGTTCAGCGCCGCACCAGACAGCTTTCATTGCCCCGTTTTTTCGAGGGCAAGGCTTGTCCGTTCATTAACTTGAGGACAACGGTTCCCCGGGACAGCCGAGTCGATTTGGCCCAGAAGCCACCCCCCCCCCCCCTACCCCACCCTTCCCCACCCAGAGAGGCTCATGGGTATGGGCGTTATGTCACAGAGAGGCTCATGGGTAACGGCGTTGTGTCACGCCGCATTTCCTCCCTCCCGTTTTTTTTTTTTTTTTTGTCCGTCATCTTTGTTTTCCTTTCACTGAAATTGAAAGAGGCTCCTAAACAACTTCAGTGCCTTGGACTCGGTCGTTTCATCCCGCCAGAGTGCATGAGAAGCCAGCAGTTTGGGCCCATAAACAGACAAGTCGAAACCCCAGAGGGATCGCAGGGACACGGCTGGCCTGTTTATTCCGCTTTTAATTCCGCTTAAGTTAAAAACCAGGTCGAGTGTTAAATATACTCAAGTGTCCTGGTATCACTGTCCTATCCCGCTGCAGGGAAAAAAATTCCCATACTCTTTTTTTTTTTATTGAGGAGAGGGAGGATTGGGTAATGTGATAATGTTCAGGCGAAAGACGACACACACACAAACACTGCTAATGATTCATGGACGAGTGACCTATTTAGCATATGTGCTGTGTGCAATGAATGGTGTCAGTGTTATATAATTTACAGTAACTCCAAAGGAGGGGATTGTCAACTGGTGTTGGCATGTGCATAATGTGTAATTGATTCGCTGCAATTACGTGAAGTCCACCACGCAATTATTGGTCATTTTTGATTGAATGCGATACGTCCTTGTGGGATATTTCAGTTGGCTTTGCTGCAAAGCAAAATCGCACATTGCTCTTTTGTCTGAGACTAATTATTCCTTTCCATCTGTGCACTTATTTTTTTCGCTGTAACAAATGATGGTTGAAGTTGGTGCAAAGTCTACACCGTGGCTCAGTTTTAATGCTGCCTGTGCTCAGTCTCGGGAACCCTCACAGATAATAAAAAGTATGCTTCCGAACCGAGAAATGTAAATTCACGTTGATCATGAATGTATAAAAGGATAATGCAGTTATTCACGTTTTAGAACCAAACCCCCAAAAAAGTCGAGGACTCAAAAAATTGCGGGATGGGCTCAGACTGAAACCAACTCACACATCAAAGTTTCTAGAAAGAAAGATATAAAAGAACAGTTACCAAAAAATGAAACGGCAACCCCAGACATTTATGGCATGCAAACAACTTGTATGCGTGTTGTACTTCCTAAAGACCTCTCCAGCAGTGTGTTCCAAATCTACATTTCCAAATGGTTTCGAGAAACGTCCGATGGCACTCCTGTTGCCAATTGACCCTCGCACATCAGATAAATAAGAAGGGAGAGAGTCTTGCGCGTAACCGTGACTCAACAATGTCAAACAGTGTCGCGCGGTTACAGCTGACCCGGGGAAACTTGCCAGTCCTTTATCAATGGGGATAGCCAAGGACAGACCTGGGCCCTGCAAGGCCCCAAAACATAATTCCTCCATCCTTCTTTCTATCTCTCTCTATCGTCTCTGTTCAAAGTGAGTTTGTCCTTCGCCACTCCTGCTGGTCAATCTCTCTATCTCCATGTGCATTAATACAACACATCTGCGTTGTGTGTGTGTGTTCACTGTGTGTGTGTGTGTGTGTGTGTGTGTGTGTGTGTGTGTTAGTGTGTGTGTGGGGGGGGCACCTAATGTCAAACGCAGGAGAAACATACATCAGCTTTACAAACATACATCACCGGGGCCCATTTAATAAAAATAGCTTCTCCCAAGCCCCCCCCCCCCCCCCCCCCCCCGGCCATCGGGGAGTTTGGGTTCTGCCAACGCAGCAATGTGTACGTTGGCAACATGAGCTGAGTCACAGGACTGTGTCTGCACAGTACAGTACAGCCACAGTCAGTGGGGATGTGTCTGCACGGTACAGTACAGTCACAGTCAGTGGGGATGTGTCTGCACGGTACAGTACAGTCACAGTCAGAAGGATGTGTCTGCACGGTACAGTACAGTCACAGTCAGAAGGATCTTGCTGCACAGTACAGTACAGTCACAGTCAGTGGGTTGTGTCTGCACAGTACAGTACAGCCACAGTCAGTGGGATATGTCTGCACAGTACAGCCACAGGCAGTGGGGATGTGTCTGCACAGTACAGTACAGCCACAGTCAGTGGGGATGTGTCTGCACAGTACAGTACAGTCACAGTCAGAAGGATCTTGCTGCACAGTACAGTACAGTCACAGTCAGTGGGTTGTGTCTGCACAGTACAGTACAGCCACAGTCAGTGGGATATGTCTGCACAGTACAGCCACAGGCAGTGGGGATGTGTCTGCACAGTACAGTACAGCCACAGTCAGAAGGATGTTGCTGCACAGTACAGTACAGCCACAGGCAGTGGGGATGTGTCTGCACAGTACAGTACAGTCATAGTCAGAAGGATGCGGCTGTACCGCACAGTACAGCCACAGTCAGTGGGATGTGTCTGCACAGTGCAGTACAGCCACAGTCAGTAGGTTGTGTCTGCACAGTACAGTACAGCCACAGTCAGTAGGTTGTGTCTGCACAGTACAGTACAGCCACAGTCAGTAGGTTGTGTCTGCACCGTACAGTACAGTCACAGTCAGAAAGGTGTGGCTGTACAGTACAGTACAGTCACAGTCAGAAGGATGCAGAGAATTTCCCTCACGTGATCAACAGAGTAATTCTTCTTCTTCTAAGTTGTGAAAGCAGCCCTGGGGCAGAATCAGCACCACAAAGTGACTATGACGAATGATATCGATGATGGATGTTTCAGCCAAGCCTGGGTAGACAATAGCCATGGTTTGATCACCCCAGTCCTGTGTATTCCATTCACTATGAAATGGCCATCAGAAGTAGTGCAGTCAGGTCGAGGTGTAGTGACAGTACACAGTTATAACAGGTGGGTGAATTTGGCTGTTAATGATTTTAAAAATAAGTACTAAAGTAAGTTGAAACTATTATAAAAAGCATATTTTTATTATTGTTATTTTAATTTTTAACACTTGAGTATACAATCTTTTCCCCTAGGATGTATAGAAAATCGAAAATTGCACGTCAGTAGCTTAGTAGGTAGAGCGATTGGACAGAGGGGTTCATCCACTAACCTTAGGGTCGGCGGTTCGATCCCCTTGATCATCCAACTGTCCACATGTTGAACCCCCAAATGTATTGATTGCAAGTGGCTTTGGACAAAAGCGTCTGCTAAATTCCCCTTTAAAACTTTGTGGCACTTTGACTTTTCTTTGAACTTTTATATTATTCACCTGTAGTAAAAGTATGCCTGCATTTGGTTGCACACCAAGTACCCCACCTAGAAACACTGTAGATATGCTCATCAGATCGTACACATGCACTACACTCAGACACACTGCAATTTCATGCCTCCCTCTTTTCCTCAGAAACCGCAATTAATTAGAAAGTGCCCTAGTGTGAACAATATAAATAACCTTATTACATGCTTCCATCCATCCATTGAGTTCTCTATCTGTATTTCCCTGGTTGGGGGTCAAAGAAAATGCATCAAATTTGTATTTACATATCCGTAGTTGGAAAGATGCTCGTCGTTGACATGTTGTTGATATGGCCTCAAAAAATATGACGATAACTACAGAGAGGATCAGATTTGAAAATAATACGCTTTTTTTTCAAATCGTTAATTATTTTCAATTAAAAAAAGTAAATATGAGGAGATGTCAATGTTATCGTCAATGTAATTATCGCTGCAAAATGAGCAGCATGCTGGGCGACTGTCATGAACCACATTGCAAGGAAAATCCACAGGAAAACCAGCAGCCCTGTGTTCCTCTTGACAGCTTGCTCCACGAGGAAACTCTTGTTTCCGGCGACTGAAGTCACCGGGCCAGATCACACACAAAAAAAAAAAAAAAAACATGTGATCAATAGTCTGTGCGGCCATAATTGAGAAGTCTGAGTTCATTAGAGACACCCCGCACACTGTGTCCTGTGGGAAATTAAGGTTCTGTCCCCAGTGATAGGGTAGAGTGGCTGAGGGCCGGGACCCAGGACCATGGATAGCGACCCCCCGGTCTCTCACACAGATGATCTGACCGGTGCACGGCCGCACACAAAGCTTTTGTGTCCAACCGCTGAAGCGCAACAGACAGCGCCACGCACACATCCACACACACAGACACAGACACCCACACACACACACACACACACACACACACACACACACACACACACAGACACACACACACACACACACACACACACACACAGACAGACACAGACACACACAGACACACACACACACACACACACACAGACACACACACACACACACACACACACACACACACACAGACACCCACACACACACACACACACACACGCACACACACACACACACACACACACACACACACACAGACAGACACAGACACACACACACACACACACACACACACACACACACACACACAGACACACACACACACACACACACACACACACACACACACACACACACACACACACACACACATTATTTCTTCAAACACTTAATCATCTTATTGTCTCACATAAATCATCGGTTGGATTTAGAGATGAACACGCAATTACGTGCAGCTGTATAAACATGGTTCAGAACAGACTGTGCGGTTACCGGCACGCATCAGTCGAGTAAACCGAGTATAAAGAGGCGTTTCCGCTCAAGTCAATTCCATTAGTTTGGGGTCACAACGCTCACTGGCGGGCTCCATGAATCATTCACAAGAGTGTATGTTTAAGTGATTATATTTAAATATTTCCGCGATGTAAGTAGCCTTACAACACGTAGGCTACGTGCGGTTGAAAAATGAAGCGGCGGTCCAAAGGACTGACAGAGCGCTCGGTCACTACGTGGCTTACGCAGCTTCAAACTCGCTTTGCGGCCAGCGATGTTGAATGATGTTGAATGATGACTCCTATTAGTCGGCCAATTACAAGAGCGTCCGACTGAACTGGTGTTTGGACCGAACGATGCCATTCATCATTCGGAGCAACAGCAACTTCCGTAGGTAGTAATCCAAACAGTTATTTGTCTTCAGAAGCCTTGAGGGACCCGAGCAATCTGTGCAAGGGGTCCCGGGGCCACCTGTTGCCAATGCGGTTTCACCCCCATTGTAAGTTTTCCGTGTGTTTTGTGTGGAGGATGCGCTCAGACTCTCTGAACAGTGTTTTGTTCGTTCCGCATGGCTTTCACGTTCCTCCGCGCTGATTGAATGTTAACATTTAAAAAAAAAAAAGTGAACTTGTTATTAAACCAATCAATGTCATTGCAATGCGAGGCACGGAAGGAATCGTATGTATTGTTTTAACATGCAACGCTGGAAGCAATGGTACTCACAAATAATCACAGTGCCACACTCTGATGTAGCCTACTTTGAATGCTCTGCAATAATCTATCTTAGGCCTACTCACCCAAAAATAATCAAAAAGTAATCACATGAAATGAAGGTGTATATATGGTAGGCCTATATATCATCAAATAATAAAAACAGGAATTGACTATTACAAATAAAGCAGTGGACATGAAATACATGTATGTATCCACAATAAACATAAAGAATAACATAAAGGGCGACAGTAGCTCAGTGGGTAGAGCGGGTGGACAGAGCGGGTCGTCCACTAACTGTAGGGTCGGCGGTTCGATCCCCTTGATCCCCCTCCTCCAACTACATCAAACCCCACAAATATACTGATTGTAAGCCCCTTTGGACAAAAGTATCTGCTAAATGCCCCTCTACCATCTATAATAATAATAATTAGCTTGCAGGGTGTATTCAAAGATAGAAAACAAGGAGACCAACTGAACCTGCACCTTACTGCACCTTACACACAACATCCAGACAGGAACTTTGGAGAAAGATGGTGCAGAACACTGTATGTTCCCTGGCTGGCTGTGGGGGAACAGCTATAGAGTAGGAATGCTCTGGGATGCCACTGTACAATAAATAATGTTAGGGAATACTGTGTTTGTGTGTGTGTGTGTGTGTGTGTGTGTGTGTGTGTGTGTGTGTGTGTGTGTGTGTGTGTGTGTGTGTAGCCTGACACATCAAGGGCAGCTCCTACCTTGATTTTTGAAGTGTACATCTCATGTGTGTGTGTGTGTGTGTGTGTGTGTGTGTGTGTGTGTGTGTATGTACATGCATGTGTGAAATACATCATCTCATTCTGTTTG
>JAXIVH010001674.1:0-10000 GCA_036785325.1 Urophycis tenuis
TGTGTGTGTGTGTGTGTGTGTGTGTGTGTGTGTGTGTGTGCGTGCGTGCGTGCGTGCGTGTGTGTGTTTGTGTGTGTGGTGGTGTGGTGCGTGTGTGCGTGCGTGCGTGCGTGTGTGTGTGTGTGTGTGTGTGTGTGTGTGTGTGTATATATAAACGCATATCAAAAGCTGTCCACATCATCTGGGTTGGGGTCTTCAATGTGTTCTTTCCATTCCCCTCTCTCTCTCTCTGTATGTCTCTCTCTCCCTCTCTGTATCTCTCTCTCTCTCTCTCTCTCTCTCTCTCTCTCTGTATGTATCTCCCTCCTTATGTCTCTCTCTCTCTCTCCATTCTGCTATGACACAGAGGACACCAAAACCCCTCCAGATATACAGGCCTGCATGGACTAGGCGTGTGGGAAAAGCTGTCTTCGCCGGGAGTTATAAAACTGTTGGTGGGTGGACAGGCAGGCAGGGCAAGGCTGCGCCAATCCCTGCCACAGATCCTTCTTCTGGGATGGGGCGGGGGCGGCGGGGGGGGGGGTTCTGTGTCTGATAAATCCTCCTCTACCAATCTCCCCCAAGCAGGGCAGTCCCCAGGGCTGAGCCTGCCAGACACTTTAAATGCTGATCTGGTCGTGTCTGGCTGGCTGGGTGGGTGGGGTGAGGGGGGGGGGGGGGGGGGGGGGGGGGGGGGGGGGGGTGCTCTGGCTTTCTGATGAAACGCAAGGAAATCTTGTGTGGTAATGGTGTGGTGTGTGCGTGTGATGATGAGGACCGGGCTTTCTATTTGTACTCTATTGCTGTTTTTTAATTGGTCACCCTCCGCCTGGTTAATTGAGGTTTAACTCTGATGACAACATGAGAGGTGTTTCAGCACAAAAGCTGATGATAACATGAGCTGCAATGAACAAAACTTATAACGTTTTGTTTATTCGGTCTGTCTCATTCATTTGGTTCATTTCAATTTCTCTGTGTGAAGCAAAGTTGCTCCCCTTTTTGTGTAACTGCCCTATATGGCATAAAATAGATACAATATATATAAACTATAATCTAATTATACTTCTCTATCTAGTCATTTGCAAGACTTGACAACCTTTAACGCGCCATGATCATGACTCCATTGTCATTTCATGAACAGGAAACCACTTGAAGAAAGTTGTTTCAGTATGATCACGTGATCGATCAGTATGCAGCGACATGCCTTCCCAACCGTGGCGTTATGAACTTGTCACCTTCAAACAATTCAACCTGCCATTCCTGACTGCAGCTGTGACAGCCCGCACGTGCCTTCAGATGTGCGCTCGTATGTGTGCGTGCGCACACACACACACAGCAACACACACACACACACACACACACACACACACACACACACACACACACACACACACACACACACACACACACACACAGCGCGCTCCGGGTTGGCAACGTCTTTCTCTGACGTAGTGTGTTCTGGTCCGGCTCTCGTCATGTCGGGGACTATATACAGATCGTAACGTGAGGTTAAAAGGGGAGCCAAAACATGAACACAACGCGATCATTAAAAATGAATCACTGCTGAACCGTCGCGTCTGTCACAGCGGATACACGGCGGTGCCCCTGGGCCGGCGTCAGCCTCCACTGTCGACGCCTAAGAGCCGCTGCATTATTCACCCCCCGCTAGCGTCACCTCCTCGACAGACGCAAGGGGGAACGCGGAGGTTGTTTTCTTAACTCATGGATTGAGATTATGAATGGCGAATGGTTTACTCGTGTTTACTGTGAAGTCTTTAAGCAGATGCCTCCATCTGAAGCCAGATCTGTAGTCCTGAGTCCATCAATCACGGAGCAGGTAGGCGTCTTGCTGGAAGAGGTCTACAGGTTCATACTGGATGTGGGGGGGGTGGGGACCTCTCTGACAGGCAAGGGCGTAACTTTGGGTCTACCATTGGGGGGGTTAAACTTGCGGCATATTTATTTATTTAATCATTTTCTTGTGTAAAAGATAACATGCTAATTACAGATGATTAAAACACGATACTATCTTGCTGGCAAATGAAATGAATAAAGAAAACAAACAAGTTATTCATTCAGAATATTTCATATTTTTATTAATCTGAATGATGTTATGATATTGGGGGGGGTTATATTAGTGTGATCGGATTTTGCGGGGGTCATGACCCCCCTAACCCCCCCGCAAATTACGCCCCTGCTGACAGGGACTCAAACACGCTACAGCTGATCTATTGGTGTTAATGATCCCCGATACTGGAAAACATATTGGGGCTAATGGCATATTCTATCTGAATGTATTCCGATCTATTCCGTTCTGTTCAAGCAATGAAAAACTGAAGAACTACACTCCAGTTTACGCTCAGTCTCTAGCTTCGATTATACCTTCGAGGTCTCTGACAGGCGGATTCAAAATGCAATCATTTAACATTGCCATTCAGCAAAAAAAAAAATATTGCGTGGGATTTCACATTAAGGCAAATGTATGTCAACCTAATCATCTTAACACATGTAAAATGTATTCCCAGATAAATATATAAATAAATCATGAGTCGTGAATCAACAAAGCACTTGACGTAGCAAAGCCCTACGCGCCCGCGAACACAACGCTCGCTAACACCTATGGGCGTGGAATTAGCAGGATAAAAAACAGTCTATATATAGTCTTCCCCCATCTGCACTCAGCCCACGCTCTTCTGGAAAACCTATTGGGAGTTATCCGCGCAGAATGACGGAATCAAAAAGAACATATTTTTATAAAGCTATAATTGGTGTTGCTCTTTCAAACTCCACCTGAGCAACTTTGATTAAACACAGGGAGGAGAAATCCTGGAAGCAGAAGGTGAAACGGAGCTCCATGAAATGGAATTGCTTCTGTGTGAATTATTGGGCACGCGTTGGGTCTACACGTTGCACACTTACACACTTCATGCACACGCATACACACTCAATGACGTGCACAGCACACTTACATACGCCATGCACACGCATACACACTCAATGACGTGCACACTTACACACTCAAACACACTCACTCACTTGAACACACAGTTTAACACACACACACGCACGCACACACACACACACACACACACACACACACACACACACACACATACACACACACATATACACACTCACTGACACGCACACACCTACTCACTCACACACATACACAATCACTTACACACCAATCACACTCTCACACGCACACCTCACTTACACTCTCACTAACACACACACCTACACACTCGCGTGTACAGTTTTTTTTTTCTTAATTCTACAATTGCCAATAGTTCTTTAGAGCTATATATAATCCATGGGTGTATTCCATATATCTGCACTATTTATAAACAGAAAAGGCTTTAGACTCAAGGGGTACAAAATGCCTTTCACTTCTGTTCATTCAGTAGTGATGATTAACCTCAATTGAGTGGGAGAGGCTCAGTTATGACACGAAATCAAATCACGCATTCCTAATGAAAGCTAATGAAAGCTCATGTCAACTAATCAGGTACCATCTAAAGGCCCATGCATGCGATTTTCCCCCGGAATCCAATAAAAGCCGCGCAAACATTGCAACAGATTATCGCGGTTGATGAATGAGGGGAGCATGGGATGTGTGCTTCTGGCCCGGCTCCACCACGATGATGATGATGACGATGATGATGATGACGATGATGACGACGAGGATGATGATGAGTCATTCCGAATCAACGAGGCCGAAGAGGACGCCCGCTCCCACCCCGCTGCGGAAGACCACGTGCCGCGGACCGCTGGAGTCTGTCTGGAGGCCGGGCGGACGTGCTGGCTGCTTCGCCGGGAGGAGGAGGCGGAGGAGGAGGAGGAGGAGGAGGAGGAGGAGGAGGAGGAGAAAGCTTTGAACCGCGAGGGGGTAAAACCGGAGACACGTGGCTTGTTGTTCTGCCACGCCACGCGCCCCGCTGCCTGTCGCACGAAGCTAATGAGCTGTCTGGCCCTCCGCCTCACCCCGTCTCTCCCCCTCTCTCTCTCTCTCTCTCTCTCTCTCTCTCCCTCCATCTCCCTCGCTCGCTCACCGTGTCCCGCAAGTCTTTCAAGTGGTGAGAATCCAATAGCGGCTGCTGCCTCCTGTCTCTGCTCCATTTGAGCACGGGATCGTTTGAAATTGGAAGTCAACCGACCGGGGGGAATGGAGATGAATGCTTAACAGAAATATGATTTAAATCTTTGGTCCGCGGGGGGGGGGGGGGCCTTTGAACCGTGGGAAAGTCGCGGGGCTCTCCCTCTCTCGCTTTGTCTCTGCCACGCGCAGCAGGCACGCTGGGCGCGGGGGTAACACACGAGTCTGGATGAGGCGACGGCTGATATCAGTTAGCATTGTGCTTCTTTAAGACACAGTGAGAGAGTAAACAGCAGAAACCTCCCTAATCCCCCTCTTGTCGCCGACACCATGATTTGCGTGGTAATGACTTCTCCCAATGTTAATGAAGGCATGGGGGCTCTAAAAGCACCGCTGCCTCTAATTGAGACTGCTCTCCGCTGTCACATGTCACATGTCTCTTTGGACAGAATGAAGACACTCCTTGAGCTGAACTTTGATGTCGACCCCACCCGCCACACAGAAGGATCTTACCGTCTGCGGTGCATGTGTACAGGTGTACAGGCTAACAGGTGGACAGGCTAACAGGGTACAGGCTAACAGGTGTACGGGCTAACTGGTCTACAGGCTAACAGGTGTACGGGCTATAGGTCTACAGGCTAACAGGTGTACAGGCTAACAATTGTACAGGCTAACAGGTGTACAGGCTTACAGTGGTACAGGCTAACAGGTGTACAGACTTACAGGTGTACGGGCTAACAGGTGTACAGGCAAACAGGTGTACGGGCTAACAGGTGTACGGGCTAACAGGTGTACGGGCTATGTGCGGGCCTGTGCACAATGGATGTGACGCTGCCTGACAAAGGGCCACTGATTTCCTGACCTCCGCTGCCCACCGGGAGCCATTATCCCCGCCATGCCTTTGATGTGAAGGCTTTCATCAGAAACATTATCCCCTTTGCCTATGGGTTCTTCTGCGAATCCATCACTGTTATTCAGCCTTCTGATTGGTTGTGATGGGACAGTGACTTGAACATGAGTCTGATTATTTTTTACTACAATGACAAATGTATATTTATTACACTTGGAAGCAAATGATGTATTTATCAGACATCCACTTAAAGCCAATTGGGTAGACACCAATGGATTCATATGTATCACATATCATTTGTGTGATACAAATATCTCAACAATCGCGACAAATTGTAAAGTTAAGTGGCGTGAGTGAAAAAAAAGACTTGTTGCATTGTCTTGACTCGTGGCTGCATTCAGATATCAGTACACACCGCTGAACTGTAGCACTTCACGGTATCTACAGAGACAGAGACGTAAGGTGTCAGGCCAGAAAGGCTTCGCTAAATTATAATAAACATGTAGAACTGTAGAGTCCACGACGTAGCATAGCAACCAAACAGTTCCTCCAGCGAAAGCGACCACATAGCAGAGAGAGCCAGCGGCAGCTCACCGTCTCACTGAATTAGTGCAAAAGAAATAGGATGTCGCATGTGGCAGGGAAAATCGTACCTTGAGGACTAAACTGATTATCGAAGCATTTGGCAAGAGAGAGATTTTCTCATTTAGCAGTGTGAGGGAAGGCAGGTTACGGCTTATATCTGGAACGACTGGTGAGTCGCACGCAAGACACACACGCACATATATATATATATATATATACATTACACACACACGCGCGCACAAGGTCCAGTAAAAGACCTGTCTGTCACGCTGCCAACCCAAAGCTGCCAGCTAACTTCTGTTTTCATCAGCTGACCACCCCGGCAGCCACACACAGCGTTCTGGTCATTAAACCGGACCAGCAGAGATGGATGCCGCAGCTTCCGCCAGTTTTAATAGCATATTGAACCCCAGGGACCTCATCAAGGAGCGCCCCCCCCCCCCCCCCCCCCCCAACACTGCTGCCTGCTTCCCCTGGTCATTTGTTTGGAAACAGGGGAGGGGGGGGATCAACCAAGTCATTCAGACTAGACAGCCTCTGCATCCCCTCTCCCGCATCCCACCCCTTCACACACACTCCCTCCCACCAACACACAAATGCGCCTTCCCCCCCCTCACCCCCAAACACCCCACCCCCCGACACTCTCGTCTGGCCCGTGTATTGCGTCTGGAGCGCCAGAATCAATAGCAATATCCCGCCGACCGGCTTCCAGAAGCACCCCATTATATATTCTGCCTCTCACTCTCTCTCTCTCTCCCCATGCCTTTTCCTTTCCTCTCCGTCCTCTCCGTCCTTCCCTTCCACACGGCTGGGCCATACCCCCCACCCCACGCCCACACTCTCCGGTCCTGCGCACACCAGGACTAATTTGACAGTTTTAACCCTTGGGTGAACTGTTCCCAGTGTCTGTCTGGGAGCCGGGTGTCGCCGCCCCCTCAGCCCTGCATTCCTCTGTGTGGTTGTTGTTTACGTTCACCCCTTCACGCCGCACGCCGCACTCTTCCTCACAGGCGAGCGGTCTCTGGCGTGGGGGGCTTCCATTATAAACCTGTTTTTTTTGTTTGTTTTTTTTAATTCAGGAAACCGGTGGAACCCCACCCCCCCCCTGATTTGTATTTCTTTTGCCAATTTTGTACATTTTACCATACCCCGGGAAATGTCTCGTCCTATTTTCCTCTGCGATTTGTCTCAGAACCGCGGGGAACAGGATTTCTCATCAACCAACGATTCTATTTTTACACGACACTAGACCCCCACCCACCACCACCACCCTTTTTTTTTTTACAGCCTCGCTGCATTCCTCCGCCCGCAGCCTTCTCCGCAAGTGAAAGCAGCAACGCCGCTATACCTGGCTATTTGCACCACCCATTACATCACGCGTGTGACTGGGTGGGTGCATCGGCCCCGCCCTCCTCCCCCCCCCCCCCCAGCCTCCCGGCTGGCAGAGGGAGCCTGTTGTGACAGCCCAGGGAAGACGTAATCACCGTGCTGTGGCTCTGGCTCTCGCCGCGCCGACGTTCGCCTCCGACAGGTGTCTGTCGGGTGTTAGTCTGCCGCCGCGGTGTCTAATTAACGCGACAGCCGCCCCGTTTTCCCGAAAGACACGCCAAACACACAAGGAGCCGCTCGGCACGCAAGACGGACACGTGTATATATATATACACACACACACACACACACACGCCGGTACCAAAACAGACTGCGCTACCGTCGCCATCGCGGAGACAAATGAGAAACATCAAGGTTTAGGTGTCCAAATCAACGTGCCGTGTGTGCGCACGCACACACACACAAGATAAACAAGCAAACAGGAGCTTTTGTACGGAACGCGGCCCACACACACACACACACAAAGGCGCGCCTTTGAGGGGCGCTAATGCCTTGATTGAAGCCCCGGGCCCCGTCTCCTCTTCGTGTGTCACGACTCAACAAGCCCCCCCCCCCCGCTTTATCCGGCTGGAGAGGGTTTAGGAAAATAAGATCTCCACGCCGCAGCCCCCGCCCTCCCCTCCGTCTTTCAATTATCATACAATGCCAACAACATTCGCATTGTATGGATCACGGCACAGCGCCCACCACGGGCTGAGCTCCAGAGGGGACGCTCCAGAGCAGAGAAGATCTGCTCTGTCGAGAGGCTTCGCTTTCATCCCGTCTTACAGGTGGTTTCGGGGGCAACGCATGTGCATTCATTTGGAAGATTAAGATCAGGTCGCAGAAACAGACATAGACGAGTGGTGGCTGTGAGAAGGTGGGGGGGGGGGGGGGGGGGGATCCAGAGTGTGATGAACCACCGCGTGATGGGATGAACAGACGGTGTAAACATTGTCTTCTCAGTGTTTGATTCCTTTGGCAAACATCTGGGCTCGGTGGTTTTCAGCCTTTTCATTTCAGACCAGTTATGCTGCCCGTCACAAGCCTGTCATTCCCCCACGAGAAAGCGACGGGTGATAACAGGCTCAGATGTCATTTGTGTCCTTACAGGCGTTAAAGCGCAAAGCAACCCAGCTGCAGATAAATGAGTAGGCCTAATAAGCAAGATGATGAGTTGTAACAGAGGGGGGGACGGCCATAGTGGTTATTCCAGCACCGAAGGTGCTGCGAGTCATTTTTCTGATATAATAAGCGTTAAATGGCTCTATATTCCAACAGCCATGCGATAGAGCGGCTGGTCTGGCCCAAATCCTTCCATTCTGCAGTAAACCATTTCTGTTTTGTCATTGTCATTTGTGCTTCTGGCATCCCGTTCCCACTTTATCCAATCAGGACAGAGAGAAAGAACCCTGTCGACCGACGATGGCTGAACAGGCGAAGCTAGAGTCCAGTGCTCCCAGAGGCAAGAATTTAAGACCGCCAGGAAAGAGACTGGCGTCATGACGAGATGGACAGGAAGTTAGCCAACACTACGACATCGCTCACAGTGCCTACAAAAGAGAATGCATGGCATTGTGAGGCGTCAGGATGATGTAGGGTTATGCCAAAGAAATTGTGAGGAACACAATGAGAGGCCTACAATACAAAGACAGACGGTACATTTATTTTAGAGTTCATTCCCAACAAAGGCTTTTCATGCTCTTTAGCTCCACTGCTGTCGTGCTACTTTGACTGCATAAAACACAAGACAGTGTTAACTTCATGACATCATAGACCATGACTTCAGTCGCCAGAAACATGAAGTGCGCCTTCTCAACAAATCCCATGTGACACACACACACACGCACACGCACGCGCACGCACACGCACACACACACACACACACACACACACACACACTGCAAAGGTCACATTTTTTTAACTGCCAATCAAGTAATGTTGATGTTGGTTAATTGAAGGGTTATATCAACAGAATTATGTCTAACCCCATTACAGGATCATGGTCTTACCAAGACCATGATCTCTGTGGACTTAACAAGATGCGTTAATAACAAGGTTTAAAGAGGGCAGCATAATTAAATGGATCAGATGTCAGTTTAGGCAAAAAATTGTTCGAGTAATGCACAGAACAATAAAACACAGCATTGAAAATCCCACCAGGTTAAACTTAAACGTTTGAGTACCTAAGGTACTCAAACATGAAAACGTGACCAAATTCAGCATGTGCCTGTGGCCTTCAGTGGGTCAAAACCATCAGCATCAGAACCAAACATGAAGAACACCATGACAACTGAAAGACAAGACTGAACCATATGTGTTTAAATTATTATACATTAAATATGTTAAGCTAATGATCAATAACATATTATACATTAAATATGTTATTGATCATTAGCTGAACAATAGTAGCTTATTCTTTTAAATTAAAACATTACCCTTTATCAGCTCCTAGGCCACATTTATACATAGCCGAGTATTTAGAGAATATTTCCGAATATTTCCCCCCCCTCCGTTTTCAATAATAACATCCTGCACACAGCATCGTTTTCAAAAAAGTTGTCATTCACATCAACCCGCATAAATATCCAAACAAACTGTAAACAAACTGTAAACACAGGGCGCTCACATGACGTTAAGCATTTTCTGGCACATAATGTGATGTTTGAGAACTTAAAACCCCGTTTCTCCCAGTTGACACTGCAACACAAAACCGGCGTTTTCCGAAATCTCCACTTTGGCTGGAGATAAAAAACTGGGTTTTTGCATAAATGAGAGGCCAAACCTCAGGGCAATATCTGCGTCTTCCCATCGTGTAAACAGGGCCCTAGAAGATATTCTAGCATGTGCTAGCTAGAGCATTTGGTATTGAGAGAGCAGGTGTGTGTGATCAGCTATAATAACGTTTGGAGGGTGGAGCCATGAGTGAAGGCGATTCTGAATGGCAAGTGTTAGGTTAGAGAGTTTCACAGAGCTTCTATGTATGGTAGTTATATATCAAGTATATTCTAACCTAAATAAGTTCACTGGGGTACACATGTTCATGTGTAAGATGCCAGTACATGGGGCTCCCCTGTGGAAGATAGGTAGCTAATGTGAGACACAAAATTTTGTTTGCA
>JAXIVH010001675.1:0-5000 GCA_036785325.1 Urophycis tenuis
GAATTTAATTGAATTGTCGGCTGACTTTTAATTAAAAAAAAAAAAGTAAATGATAAATTTTTGTTTAACCGTAATTTTACACCTCAATTTGATTCTTGTATTATGGTATTACACAGGTAGGTATGTGCTTTCCCAAAGCTGCAATCCAATCTTGAAAACACATCATAATGATTTAATTACTGTGGCACCTTTTCCCTCATTAAAATAATGGTACCCTTCACAATTCATGTCAACCAGGTGTGGGATTATCCCCGTTGTTGATTTTGCATTGCAGCAGGTTTATTATGATTTATTATGATTTTCACTCGCATCTGTGGTTAATCCTATCCAAAGACAGGATTTGACTTTTTTTGTTTCACTGCACGTAGGTGTTTAGTGTGGCTGTTGTGATGAAGGGTTTACACAGTTCACATCCAGCCATATGGGTCGCCCCTGCCTTTTAATTTCGTGAGAAATCCTGATCCCTGAGTACCAGGTCTGCCGTGACTGTCTTCAGTTCGTCTTAATTGGAGAAGGCAAGTTTGGACACGATCCTTTTATCAACCGACCGATTATCTGCACAGGAAGACATCTGTTGAAAAATGTCAGGATAGTGCGGCATGGGCTTTATTTATCTAGCGGCCATCTTGCTAGCTAGCTGGGTAAACCCAGCACGCGTTCAGATCCAGTGCTTACTGTGTAGCTCCTGTGAATAGAATTTTTACACCATCCTGAGACTTGGCTAAGAATAAATCCCCCCCCCCATCCACATTATACCTTCCTGCCAGGTGTGCACCACTCCTAAGGCACAATGCAATGCAACGCTAATTGGTAAAAGCAGCATGGCTGATCCATGTGCTCCTGGTGATTTGGAGACTGAGGAAGGAGAATTCTAGCTGTTAAACTGAGCATTTTGCACCACTGACGCACTGACTAATCCTTCGCAGCAACCGTGTGTTTTACACTGTGTGTGTCTGTGTGTGCCGTTCGGTTCAGCATATCCCGTATATATGCTATTACTCTAATGGATTAAGGCTGGAAGTGTAAACTTTTCGGAAAGGAGACTTTTTCCTCCAGTTGAAGCTTTTCTTCTTGCTACTTTCTTGCCAGACATGCGTTTGGTTTTGTTTGAGAAACGCCGCGATTTTGCTGTTTCACAACCATGTTGAGATCACCATGTTGGTGTATAGGGTGTGAGCCGTTTACTGTGTTTCTGGGTTGAATAAGGTCCTCTGCCTGGGATCAATAAATCAATATCTTACACATGCTTATCTCACTCATCTTTCAGTGACTCATATCGGTGAATTGGTGCACACTGTGCTCTGTTTAACAATAGTCATGGAAAAGCACCCGTGGTATTCGTTCAGCACCGACACCATTTATTCGGACGATTCGGGGAAGACCCGGGAAGAGAATCTCCACTCTGATGAATCCCTCAAAGTGTCTCTGGCCGGGCCCTGCCAGGGATTAGCAGTTCCTCTGGACATGAAGTAATTAAAGTCGGTCCGAATTATAGCAGGGATTAAGGCGCGATAAGAGGCAGAGGTGATAAGGCCGGGCCAGGGTAACAAACGGGGGGGCCGTGGCCCCGAGCGATGCCTCGGAGGGGGGGGAATGGTAGGCTGTTGTGTGCCGAGCGAGAGAGAGAGAGAGTGAACAATTGCTTCTGGTTTAAGCGGAGGAAAGATTAGTGATTTGTGCCAGCAATACTGTAGGCAAAGCCCGAGGCATTCTTTGAAGTCAGAATGCCACAATGCGGCCATCTCGCACAGACACACACACACACACACACACACCGCAAACACACAAACACACACACACACACACACACACACACACCGCAAACACACACACACACACACACACACACACGGCACACACAGCGATTAAGCTCCCCGTTACCTGCATCCATCAGTTTATTTAGAGAAAGATATTACGCTCTGGAGCCACCACAACAACAGCTTGCTGTAACTCAGCAGAATGTACCCCGCAGCGAACCCGGTTCAGATTTATACCTTTAATCAGCGGGCACGCCGGGGCTCGGCAAGGCAAGGGAAATCATCCCTTCCAGCCGACTCTCATCTGCTGTCTAGCTAAAGCTCTTGCGGGGCTTCGCACGGCGGCTGAGGAGAAAGGAAGTGTTGAGTCAGTGTTTGTGTGAGTAGCCGGGGTGTGGAAGTAAGGGGGGGGGGGCTGCCTCTCGATGCCTCCCATTGAGCCCTCAGTAAGGGTGGCTCAGTGGACACAGTGGGCCTGCATTGATCTGTGGGTCACCGACTTAGGGTAGCCGTTGGATGAGAATCCATGTATTTAGGTGGAGAGCGCGTGTGTACGTGCGTGTGTTGCAGAGCGAGCATGTGCGGTGATGTGACTCGGACTGACACGTGGGACGGGCCACGTGGAAACGAGTGACATTGGGAGAAGCTTGCTGAGTGTAGAAATGTGAAGGATTACATTCAAGGGCAGCAGACTCCAAGAGGAGAGGCCATTCATTGCACAACAATAAGGAGCAAACGTGCATACATGTGTGTGTGTGTGTGTGTGTGTGTGTGCGTGTGCGTGTGCGTGTGCGTGTGCGTGTGCGTGTGTGTGTGTGTGTGTGCGTGTGTGTATGTGTGTCCGTGTGCGTGTGTGTGTGTGTGTGTGTGTGTGTGTGTGTGTGCGTGTGTGTATGTGTGTCCGTGTGTGTTTTGGTTTGGATGTGTGTGTGGCATCTCTCCCCTGTGTGCCCAACGTTTGGGGAAAAAATGGACTAGGTGCATTTCAACCTCTTAAACTGTAATATATTTTTTAACACTTGTTAATGTAATGCAGCCATTCTAAAAATGTCAGGCACAATGTGGTGGGAAAAAAAAAAAAAAAACTAAACTAAACATTGTTTAGCCGGCTGCTAAATTTAGCACTGGAGCCAGCGGCCGGCCCCCTGAAGCCAGTTTTACACTGTCTGGGGCGTACATTTACATAATGAGGCGCTACCACGGCAACACAACTCCACCAAGCATGGACGTCCTCAGCTAGTGTGCACCGATGTGTGGGACCCGGCACACACTTTGCAACACACACATGTCCGCGCGCACACGCACACACACACATGCTCAATGTACTCTGTATCTATTAATGTGGATTGAGAGGAATAATGGGATCTGATGAGATTACTCGAGATTACCAATGTGTTTGTCAGATGTAGCCATGAGCGTAGCTGCTGTTGAATCATTTGTATATATATATATATATATATATATATATATATATATCCCTTGACTAGTGGAGGGCTATATGCCTCATAGGAAGTTAGATTATTTTTAGAAGCGGTGCGTTGTAAGTAGACATATTTCTAGTGATCTCTGTATCATTCACATTGTGAAATGAATGACATCAATATATATATATAGATAGGTGTAATATGTGTCTCTCTGTATCGCACGTTTCAATGTTAGGCTGCGGTTGACTTTGGCTGTGGAGACGTCGCAGGCCGGCAGTGCTTGTGGTCTGTCATCAGGGAGCCGCCGCTGCTGATCGCGTCATCCCTCTTGCTATTATGAGACCCGGTCACTGGCGAGAGAGGTAATTGGACAAGAGACTCGCATTGTAGAAGAGCGAGAACAGGGAACGGGAGACAGAGAGACAGAGAGGAGAGAGAGGGAGAGAGAGAGAGAGAGAGAGAGAGAGAGAGAGAGAGAGAGAGAGAGAGAGAGAGAGAGAGAGAGAGAGAGAGAGAGAAGGACAGAAAGAGAGAGAGAGAGAGAGAAAGAGAGAGAGAGAGAGGGAGAGAAGGACAGAGAGAGAGAGAAAGAGAGAGAGAGAGAGAGAGAAAGAGAGAGAGAGACAGAGAGAAAGAGAAAGAGAGAGATAGATAGAGAGAGCAGTGCGAGCTGGCAGGTATACAGTGGGCGCATGGTACTGCGGGAGAGATAAAAAGGTTGCGTGCGATAAAGACAAAATGGCTCAGCTTTGCTTAAAGGTCACAGTGGAGAACAAGGACAGGGGGGTAGTGTTAAATTACTCTGCGCCCCAACCATTAAACGCCCCCCAGAGTGGCACCTAAACTTTATTGAATACCGGGACCCCCAGCCCCCAGCTTACTGAGCACAAGGTGACTGAATGAACCTTGTGAGGGAGTTAAAGTAGTTGTACACAGCTGCCGTTGCTGCTGGACTCTTTGCTGTGTTATTGTAGTGGCTGTGCTTACAGGTGGTTCTTTTGCTGTCCCTTCACTCTTGATTCACTGAAAGCCAGCCTTGTGTGTGTGTGTGTGTGTGTGTGTGTGAGAGAGTCTGTGTGTGCGTGCATGTGTGTGTGTGTGTATGTGCGTGTGTGTGTGTTTGTTGTTGGCTGTGTTATGTAATTCAGAGGACTGTGGTTGCCTTCCCCTGCAACTGTTGTCTTTGAGAAACATAACATACCCTTCTTAACAATTGATCATGTAAGATTGCCTTGAATGAAGAGCAATAGAGTGTATTTCCCCAACACACACACACACACACACACACACACACACACACACACACACATAATGCATGTTTTCATGCGTGGATCTCCAACACTGATACATTCAAGTCAACAAGATTGCTTCTTGCGTTGCGCAATCCCATCAAGACATTATGTGTAGTCAGATCCTAATGACAGAAACCTTTACCAGGGCTAACGTGGTTCGGTGGAACAGTGTATTATTACCGCCACCCCTTCAGGGTCAGTCCTCCTTGCACCTGCTCAGTACTGACGTTACGGTGATGCTGGTGGTGGTGGTGGTGGTGGTGGTGGTTGATAGTGAGGAGATTGTTGTTGATGCCGAAGAACAAGAAGTGCCAGGAACTCTAGATAGTTTTAGCTGAAGATGTTTATTGATCTCGTACGAGGAGAAGCAGAGGATTTCATCAAGCAAGAGATTTGTGCGTGAATCTTCCTCAGTTCCTTTTGCCTGCTCCCGGAAACACAGTGTATTATATACAAGTCCCAAATCGGAACAGCTTGACAGGAGTGTCCCATTCTGATTGGCTTATAATGTATAAAGATTACATGTT
>JAXIVH010001676.1:0-2500 GCA_036785325.1 Urophycis tenuis
GATGACCGCAGGTAGAGCCTCAGCTGGGAGACGCACACGCACACGCGCACACGCACACACACGCACACACACGCGCACACACACACGCACACATACACACACACACACACACACACACACACACACACACACACACACACACACACACACACACACACGCACACGTGCACACACACACGCAAGCATGCACACACACACACACCCAAGCATGCACACACACACACACACACACACACACACACACACCCAAGCATGCACACACACACACACACACACACACACCCAAGCATGCACACACACACACACATACACACACACAAGAAGGTAAAGTGTGTTAAATCACTGTAGCGTTTCAGGTGAGCCCCACAGGTGGACTGACATCATGTCTTTCGCCCCAACAATGATGGACCGAACACGGGCTCCCCACACTGGGTCCTACCTCTTCCTGCTGGTCGATGAAATTGTAACACGCCACCACGACAAAGTCCTTCCACCAGGCCAGACCCCCCGTCACGGTCATGTTCTGCTCCTGGGGGGGGGGGTCACACGAAAATCAATGGCGTTATGTTGACAGATTCACCTGAGCTACTGCAAGACACAACAAAACACACTAGAGAGGACAGTGTGGAGAGTTACAATAACATGGATTCATATCATACAAGTAGAGCTCAATAACATAGATGGGGTTAATATCACACTGATAGAGTTCTACAATCAATCACATGGATGGAGATAGTATAGACGAACATCATATGAACACAGTTCAATAACATGGATGGAGTGAAGGATGAATGATGAATGACAGCCCGTGTTTGGCCCCGGTGGGTCCACGGTACCTGGGTGATGTTCCCGAACAGCTTCCACTTCCTGCTGTAGAGGGAGTAGTGTGCAAAGCCCCGCCTCCCAGCGACCGCTATGCACTGGCCTGCAGAGTCCATGGCTGCAAACTGTACACACACACACACACACACACACACACACACACACACACACACACTTAGTAAAGCTGCATGATTTTTTCAATGTGATACCATGGAAACCATTCCTAGTGTCCACATATCCTTAATAGACAAATAAGACAACACAGACACCTGACAACAATCTAAATCTATAGGGGTCTACTTGTATAAATAGTGGGACTAAATAAACCTTCCTTTAAACGATTTTCTCAATTCAAATAAAGCCGTCGGGGAAATCGATGCACCTTCGAAAAGCTGCATTCAACACTTTCTAACTCAAACAACCATCCACATAAAATCAGTAACAGACACGTTTATTCCCACTTACCCGAATAGGCCAATTGCTCTCCAGGTATGTGCAGTGAATCTGAGGACAAAAACAAACCCACAACAAGTTAGCAGTGTCACAATTGACAGTCTTTATGTACTTCCCATGCTCATGCTCTCAGTTACCGTCCCTGAGCGACAACCCAATGCTAAAGAGACTCACGCTGGGAAAGACACGCAGAGAACAGAGTGAGTTGTGGCTAGAGGCTGAGCCAGGCTAAAGCCTACAGTCCCCCCCCACTAGCAGATCCTTTACACAGCGTGGTGTCTCGTCGCAGGATAAACACAGGAGTGGCTTGTGACGCCAAAATTACGAGTCTGCACGTTTTACGACCAAGGACCGACGGACCACATGCCCACCCTACCCCTGATGCTGACGGTGGCCGAGGGAAAAGGGCTGCACCTGTGTTTACCCTGCTATGACTCCTCCTGGGCGTTTCATCTTCATCATCTCCTGCTAGTTTAGGTTGCCACCCAACCCCCCCACCCCCCCCCCCCCCCCCCCCCTGCCCTGGTACGTGACAGTGCCTGTAATCAGCTCCGTTATGAGCTGGTCTCTAGCCACCCCCCCCCTGCGACACAGGGTCCGCGGCCCGCCGGGCTCCTCACCTGGATGACGTGCCAGTGTTTGTGTCCCAGTAAAGTGCTGAGTCCCTGAGAGAGAGAGGCGCCGTGGCCCGGAGACGGGGGGGCGCAGCGGGGGGCTGCCGTCCTGGGGGTGCGGGGCGTGGCCCTCCGTGGTGTTGTGGTGGTGGTGGTGGTGCTGCTGCTGCTGGTGGTGCTGCTGGTGGTGCTGGTTGTTGTGGACCTGCGCAGGGTCCCCGCAGGTCAGGTAGAGGCGGTCCTCCCCATGGAGGAGAACCTGCTCCTGGTTGCTCTGGAGCACAGAGGGAGAGGGAGAGGAGAGGGAGAGGGGGAGGGAGAGGGGGAGGATGAGGAAGAGTAGGCTGCTTATGATACCAGAACTGGTTCTCCCGCTTCTTGGTTCATGGTATTAAAAAAAAACAAAAAAAAAACACAATGGATTTCACACTTTCCTTCCTGTTAGCCTTCCTGCTTTTGTTTAAGTCACGCATTTTATTGTTGGTAGGGTGGAATTGAACCAGCTTTACATTTACATTTAGGGGCATTTAGCGGACGCTTTTGTCCAAAGCGACTTACAATATAAGTACATTTGTCAGAAGAAGGTGAAACACTTCCTTGCTGTTAATACA
>JAXIVH010001676.1:10000-17672 GCA_036785325.1 Urophycis tenuis
AGCGGTGGAATGCGACCGGCCGTGACATAACTTGGCTTGCAAGGAAGCCTCCGGATAAATGAATGACTGCCCGCTGTATGGACGGGTCACGCACACAGAGGAGGGGCTTCTCCAGGAGTCAAAAAGGCACTTTGGCGCGTCGGGGTTAAAAAAAAAGGAGCAGCTTTGCTTTTTTTTTTTTTTTTTTGCAGAGTTTTAATAATTGCTTGAAGTAACGGGAGAAGCCATGTTGTGGTTTGCACAAGTCCCAAAGTCCCCCGAAATAGCATCGGGGGAAAAGGATCGACGATACCCCCCCAAACACACGCACGCATGCACACACGCACGCACGCACGCACACACGCCTCGCGTCAGAGCCCGGCCTGAAACCAGATTCCCTGTCCGGACGGACCATTCCATCGGGCCCCCCCGAGAGGTGTGGTGATGTCATTTTCATTTCTAATTGTAACAGGTCGTAATCCATAAAATATTCCCCTCCGGGGTGGGGAATGTCTGTGGTTTTCCGTTGCCACGGTAACGGTCGGTCATTATGTACAGCGGCTGTCATTTTTGGGGGGATTTTTTCGTTTGAGGGTGGACTGTCTATAGCAGAGAGAGATAGCGGGGGAGACAAAGGAGGACAGAGACAGATAGCGAGGAGACAGAGAGAAGGACAGAGGCTGATAGTAAGGACCATAGATGGGAGAGAAGGAAAGACACAGACAGTGAGGGTGACAGACAGAGAGCAGGACAGAGACAGACAGTGAGGGGGACAGACAAGAGAGCAGGACAGAGACAGACAGTGAGGGGGACAGACACACAGCAGGACAGACAGACAGTGAGGGGGACAGACAGACAGCAGGACAAAGACAGAAAGTGAGGGGGACAGACAAGAGAGCAGGACAGAGACAGACAGTTAGGGGGACAGACAGACAGCAGGACAGAGACAGACAGTGAGGGGGACAGACACACAGCAGGACAGACAGAGAGTGAGGGGGACAGACACACAGCAGGACAGAGACAGATAGTGAGGGGGACAGACACACAGCAGGACAGACAGACAGTGAGGGGGACAGACACACAGCAGGACAGACAGACAGTGAGGGGGACAGACAGACAGCAGGACAGAGACAGACAGTGAGGGGGACAGACACACAGCAGGACAGAGACAGACAGTGAGGGGGACAGACACACAGCAGGACAGACAGACAGTGAGGGGGACAGACAGAGACAGACAGTGAGGGGGACAGACAGACAGCAGGACAGAGACAGACAGTGAGGGGGACAGACACACAGCAGGACAGAGACAGACAGTGAGGGGGACAGTGTGCTGTGACGGGGTGTACCTGGTGATGGGAGCTTCCAGGTCCACAGGTTTCTTCATCTCCAGGGTCAGAGCGGGAGCACACTGCTCCTGCTTATAACCCGGAGTCACCTTGACCCGGGGACTCCCTCTACACACACACACACACACACACGCACACACACACACACACGCACACACACACACACACACAAAACACACACAAAACACACTTCAATGAGTAATCAAACACAACATGTTGTGTTTTAATTTCCTAAATGGGTATACGCCTCATCATCTTCAATCCACTTAGAAGTAAGTAAGTAGTAAGTAAGTAAGTAGACCAGCTGCCATTTTTCCCCTGCAGTCAGTGTGGGTATAGCTATGAGTGCAAATGGACATGAACGTACGTTTGCTATCGCAAAGTGCTACCAGGGTTCCTTTCCGGTAAAGACGTCAACAAGCAAACTATACGGCACGGAGGTTCCGCTTGTACTGGCTGTACTGTTTTGTAAACAGATAGACGTACAGAGATGATGCACCGACAAGAGGATTAAGGTGGCTCTCTCTGTTTTTGGCCAATAGGATCGCGGCTTGCGGCCCCGCACGTGATTGGCTCACCGCGCGGCGGCCGCAGACGGGCTGAAACAGGCGTTCACTTGCACTTTCACAATGGACACGTCACGACAGGCTAAACCCAGCCAGCGGCTACGTTATAGCAAGGGGGGTTCACCGGTGTTTTAAGGTTAACGCACTGCGACGTCTCAATCCCAATGGGATCCCAGCAACACGCTGAGATTGCTGCCCCCCCCCCCCCCCATCCCACACACACACACACACTCACAAATATGTGAACAACAACAACAATTTGAATGTAATCCATTTTTTGGACCTCTGAATGGAATCCCAGCTAAATACTACGCTGCAGAACAGAGATTGCCACACACACACACACACACACACACACACACACACACACACACACACACACACACACACACGCACGCACACACACACACACGCACACACACACGCACGCACGCACGCACGCAACTCTAACATTAACGCAAACAGACGACTGAATGAAATCCCAGGCGCGCACACAACACCGGCGATGCATTCTTTTGAGCTCCATCTGTTCAGGCTGAGGGGAGGGGAAGTTCGACTCAGGCCCCGACATGTCGGAGACGCGTCTTGTTGAGACTGCTCGCGGGGCCACGGCGCGGACCTCCAGAGCCGCACCGTAACCCTGCCTCCTCCTCACTCGGGAGGGAATTCCACAGACATCCCCGACGGGCCCACCACCAACACGGCTAAACGAGATCATCGTGCACCTCACACGCAGCTATAGCGCAACCTCGTTACCGCGCAGCTGCAAAAACATAATCGGAGTCTGTGTGCGTATTGCTGCGGCATCCGGGAGGGCATACAAGCAATACAATTATTATGAATATATATATTGACGTTGTGTTTAAAGAGTTCGCTTATTCCCGATCTGGCGAGGGCGCGCATATGCGGTAAATATGTTATGTCGTTCTTCTCGGTGTAATCACCTATGGTAATCACACCCAGACCCCCGCCGCGTTGCAATCGACCGGAACCCTTAACAACTTAATAATAGAAAAGTATCCGGCAAAACATCTGTCGCGCCAGCTTGTGCCGCCGACGCCGGTGAGATCTCGGGCGCATCCCCGTGTTGCGTGCGTCGCCGCAGACCCCTGTGCTTTTAAACAAATGTCACACTTTGGCACTCCAAATGTCACGTTTTTTTTTAAATAGGCGACGGGACGTGGCCACTTTCGTTTCTATTTAAAAACGGGTGGAGAAGGACATTATTTTCAGAATAATAGAAGCGGTCGATGTGTGGCGGAGCTACAGCGAGGCGGAGGATGTGAGAACACTCAGCTGGCTTCCAGTGGCTTGGATGTTGTTGTATATACGAGCGGCAGCGATTCAAACCACATTTTAAAAACATACCCAAACAGTGATTACCCCCCACCCCACACATGCTCCTGTGTGTGTGTGTGTGTGTGTGTTCGTGTGTGTCTCTCACTTTGGGTAGACGGCCTCATAGAGGTATTTGTCCTCCTGTCCTCCCAGCACGTCAAACAGGAGGACGTATCCATTAGCAGCCTGAGGACAGAGACACGTCACAATTAGCATTTCAAAGATGTCTTCCACACACACACCTATCCATTTTGTAAAAAAAAAAAATATATATATATACATAATGGAAAGGGAATGGGAGGGAGTGGGGGAGGGAGGGAAAGAAAAAAAAAGAAAGAAGACAGAGGCAGAAGGGCAGAGGGAAAGTAAGACATGATGTCAGAAACCATTAACAGGCGTAATGTCCACAGCGGAGGCCCGACACACTGTGCGGCGCGGCCGTGAGAGGCTCTTGTTTTACTCTGGATTAATGAGGTGTGGTTGATGTGAGAGGCCTGTCCCCACAGGCTGCTCTTTATCTGCACGGCTCGGGGCTTTGAGCTGAGAGAGAGAGAGAGAGATTAAAACGCAGCGGGGAGAACGGAGTCCCCTGGGACCTGCTAATCTGTACATGAGCCTTAATGCTGCTTGCCCACGTAGGCATGATATGGCAAATTGTAACGGCGAAAATACATAAAATAAATAAAAAAAACGTCTGGAGATGATAGCCTTATCCTACTCAAACACACTCTCGATGTCGGCACACCTTTGAACAGGGATTACCATTAAGTCATTGTAATGACGGCTTATACAGAGTAACCCAAATTGCCTTTTCCCCTCCCAGGGTTGGTGCAACACGTTGCAACGAAACAACAATTAAGAGAACGTGGCGCGCGTGCTCGCGACCGCGCCACCAAACATCCTGTTCTCTGTGGACGCGTTCGCGGTGCACGACGACGGCCATCTCACGTTCATCGGAGCCCCTTCAAAATAAGAGCTAAAGCTGAACGTAAGATAAGATAAGACAAGAGAAGATATTCCTTTATTAATCCCCCTTAGGAGAAATTCGTTGACCAGCAGTACAGTGGGATAAAGGAGTGCAATAAAAAACAGAGTATAAACAATAAACAATAAATAGATTTACCTAAATTTACCTAATTAATTTATAAGAGCTCTTTGAATCAGATCAAATGATAAAATGAAAACCTATATACATACATAGTAGTCATCCTTTTGAAGATGAACAGTGCAAATGAAAACCTATATTCATACATAGATACAGAGCCACACGCCAAGTAGACTGCAGAGAGAAAGAGAGAGAGAGAGAGAGAGAGAGACACGCAAAGACACCACAAAGTCAGCACAGGGCAGTAGTATCTGAGGCGGATCTGAACGCTGCGCCTGCAGGCTGAAACCTGAGAGCAGAGCAGGCCCGGCCCCCCTGCCAGTGTCCCCCCGAAGCACCGCCGTTTCACACTCTTCAGTCTGAAGTTCACTCCACTGTCACCGACCACATCCACCCTTAGACTCCACCGCTCAGAGTATGAACCAACATGAAACCAATATGTTACCAAACAAAGTTTCAGGGTTTTTTTTCCAGTCAGTTTAGCCATTTGAGACCAATTAGTACCAGCAGTGTACCGGCATTTTTTTTTTTTTTTGCCTGAAGAGCTGGTGTCAACGTCCTGGGATAACCCGTGACATTTCACACAGACGCGCGCCATTGGTGGCCAGTCGACAACACACGGCCACAAAGCATGGAGCGCACAAGACGAGAGAGAGAGAGAGAGAGAGAGAGCCAACGATGAGGGACAGTGGGGGGGGGGGGGGGGGTGGAGGCGGAGGGATCGGCATGCTAAACGGATCCACAGGGGATGCTCGGCTAGGAGGGAGCAGATGCAGCCAGCGATAGAGAGAGAGAGAGCGAGAGCGAGAGCGAGAGAGAGAGAGAGAGAGAGAGAGAGAGAGAGAGAGAGAAGGGAGCCAGATACGGTTGTATGAAGGCCAAGAGATGGGGGGGGGGGGGGGAGGACTGCAGACGGCAGATAAAATGTATTTAATAAAAACATGCTGAAGATGTAGTTACATAAAGCTAAGAAATGTATATTTTAGGTATTTTTGTGTATTTAATTTTGTAGTACATATTTATTTAATTTCATATACATCTTATTGCTTCTACTATTTATAGCAGACTTAGTGACTTTATTAAATGCACGTGATTACTGAGTAAGTTGAGTCAGGTTTAACGAGTAGGGTTCGGCCACCTCAGGGAAAGCCTACAGGTAGGCCGACCACAGACATCGGGGCTCGAACCCACAACCTCGCGGCTGGGAATCAACACCCCCTCTCACCGCGAGAACGTCACGCTCGCTGGGTCACAACAAGCGGCTCAAAAACAACCCGGTGAGTCTGACGTCACGACGATCCGACGTGCCAACTCGCCGCCGCCAGTAGTGGTGGAATAGGTGTTAAACGGTCGCCATCAGATTAGCGATGCGACGTGACAAAGTGGCCACGGCGTCAGCGTGTGGGCTGAGGCAGCTCGCCAAGTCCGGCCCAGCTGTCACTGTGCACCGCCGCGCGAATGTTTCTCAAGACGCCAGGCGATCACAGAGGCTCTCCCTCTGCCGATGATATTGAACAAACACACACAGACACGCACGTGCACACCCACCCACACCCACCCACACGCAGATACACACACACACACACACACACACACACACACACACACACACACACGCACACACGCGCGCGCACACACACACACACAGACACATGCGCGCGCATGCACACACACAGACACATGCGCGCGCATGCACACACACACACACACAGACAGACATGCGCGTGTGCACAGACACGCACACGCACAGACACACACACACCGTGCAAAATATTAGTATGAGTTCCCCGACGGAATGCGGTCGCTGCAATGAAAACACGACAATCAACTTGTGATTGTTAACCGTCCAATCAGGCTGAACCTTTCAAGGTTAACAGCGTTCTACAATGAAGGACTAAAACCCCCCCCCACCCTCGACAAATCGGGACAACGTTGTCTGGCTGCAATGGTTTCCCTGTGCTGTATTGTTGGGTCCGCATGGAGGAGTTACTACAGAGATGTTACAGAGGGAGAAGTGGCGGGGGGGGGGGGGTCACGGTGTGCATGCTCTTCCTGTCATTGTGCTTCTTATGCCACGCTCAAACGACAGGGCTTCACGCAGAGCTGACAAATCCATCTCTTTGAGGAACACGCTGGGGAGACGGTTTGGGAGGGACAGAGAACGAGCCAGGTGTCTCCCATCACCACGGGAGATCACCATGGGACTAAAAGAAGTTAGGGTTAGAACCGTCACACACACACACCTGCCAAGATATGGCGGTGAGTCAGACAAATGGACACACACACACACACACACAAAACCACAATGTATACGTGAAACCCACACAGAGAACAGAAATCTTCCATTTCGTACATATGTCTTACGCAATCTTAACCGAATCTAACAAGTGTTACGTACTACACTGTCAACTATCTCAGGGGAACAGGCAGAAGACGTCCTGTCACTCAAATATCTGGAACATGGATCTCACAGCATAACGCAATGCCAACCCGTGTCACTCATCGCCGTGTCACTCTAAGTAGCGTGAGGCACAGACTCCAGACTTCACGTCGGTGTTTGACTTGCCAACATTTGCCCTGTGTGCTCCACCCAACAATACATAACTATAAGCAATGACAGGCAATTAGTCGTAATGACATCGTAAATTGGGTTTAAAAATACATTCTCAGAAAAAAAGCAGGGCTCGAGGGCGGGGAGCGTTCCCAGTCGGTCTGGTTGGAGCAGCGCTGAACAAACACCGAGACAAATTCCCCCCAACAACATGAGCTCCTCACGTCCGGAGATCGTCCACGTCCGGTCTTCGGCCTTCGAAACCTACGAGGCCGCGAGACAAGACTGGAGACGGCGTGCCGTTTTAAAAAAGTACTTTTCAAACCGTTTCAAAAAGAGCAGCGGCGAGCTCGCCCACGCCTCCGCCATCGACCGTCACCCCCGGTGGCCCCCGCCGCCGCCGCCGCCCGCCACCGCCAGAACACTGTCACACGCCACCGTGCGTGTGGAGCGACGCCATGACACACAGACGGTGACACACTGATGTCGAGCAGCCGCCTTTGGTGAAAGTGGCGTTTTGTTCCATCGGGTTTGATGAGACGCTGCTGAGTGTGTGTGTGTGTGTGTGTGTGTGTGTGTGTCTGCATCATCGCTCGCCGACGGAAGGCGACCTCACGCACATCTGCTGCCAGATCTCTCGCTGTTCCCTTGGGTGTGTGTGTGTGTGTGTGTGTGTGTGTGTGTCTGTGTGCGTGTGCGTGTGCGTGTGTGTGCGTGTGCGTGTAGATTAAAATATAAAGAGACACTCGAGGGACCAGCCGGCGACGGGGGGGGGGGCTTCAAAGAC
>JAXIVH010001677.1:0-17663 GCA_036785325.1 Urophycis tenuis
TGGTAGGTGTTGTAGTGCTGGTAGGGAGGGAGGGGAGGGGGTGAGGAGCCAACACCCCCACTCTGCGCTGCACCTTGACTACACACACACACACACACACACACACACACACACACACACGCAACACACACACACACACACGTACACGCACGTACACGTACGCGCACACGCACGCGCACACGTACACGCACACGCACGCACGTACACACACACACACACGCGCACACGCACGCGCACGCGCACACGCACACACACACACACACACGTACACGCACACATACACACATACACACATACACACACACACACACGTACACGTACACGTACACACACACACACACACACACACACACACACACACACACACACACACACACACACACACACACACACACACACCAGGGTGGTTAATGGCAGTGGGACCTGACAGCATCGCTCCAGAGCTCTACAACTACCTCTCTTAGACTCTCAACCCACCCCTTTAGAACCCCCTTCCCAAACCTAGAACTGAACCCCAAAGCAGAGATCCACTCCTCCACCCCAGAGCTCTACAACTACCTCTCTTAGACTCTCAACCCACCCCTTTAGAACCCCCTTCCCAAACCTAGAACTGAACCCCAAAGCAGAGATACACTCCTCCACCCCAGAGCTCTACAAACAGCTCTCTGTCACCGTTGACTGAAAGTCACTGCTATTGTTTTGGGGTGAGGACCTAAAGGAGGGCTTGATATGAACCTTGATCTGCAGGTTTGATGGCCGGTCTGGTCTGGTGGTGCGGGAGGATCTCCATCTTGATCAGCTGACAGGAAGCAGCCAAAAGCTGCGTAGCTTCGGCCAGAGAGCAGAACTCCATAGAACTGCCGTCTACAGACAGGATGTGATCACCTGGATGCAGTGCACCACACCTGTAGACACCAAGGTCATGGTTAAGGTAGGGTCAGGGTCAGGGTTCGGGTGGGGGTTTTGTTCAGGGGTTAGTGTTAGGGTCAGGCGTTAGTGATAGGCTCTGGGGTGAGTGTTAGGGTCAGGGGTTAGTGATAGAGTCAGGGGTTAGTGATAGGCTCTGGGGTGAGTGTTAGGGTCAGAGGTGAGCGATAGGGTCAGGGGTTAGTGATAGAGTCAGGGGTGATGACGGGGTCAGGGGTGAGTGATAGGGTTAGGGGTTAGTGATGGGGTCAGGGGTGAGTGATAGGGTTAGGGGTTAGTGATGGGGTCAGGCATTAGGGGTCAGGCACCAACTTTAAGTTTCCGGGAGTCCACATCTCCGACAGTCTATCCTGGTCCCTCAACACCACTGCCCTAATCAAGAAGGCTCACCAGCTTCTCTTCTTCTTGAGGAGACTAAAAAAGGCCCACCTGTCTCCTCAGATCCTAGTGAACTTCTACCGTAGCACCATCGAGAGCGTACTAACCAACTGTGTCACAGTGTGGTATGGTAACTGCTCCGCCTCGGACCGGAAAGCACTGCAGAGGGTGGTGAAAATCGCCCAACGCATCACCGGTTCCCCACTCCCCTCCATCGAGGCTGTCCAGAGGAAGCGGTGCCTGCGTAAGGCGCGCAGCATCGCAAAGGACAGCTCTCACCCCCTACCACAGACTGTTTACCCTCCTCCCCTCTGGAAAGGACAGCTCTCACCCCAACCACAGACTGTTTACCCTCCTCCCCTCTGGAAAGGACAACTCTCACCCCAACCACAGACTGTTTACCCTCCTCCCCTCTGGAAAGGACAGCTCTCACCCCAACCACAGACTGTTTACCCTCCTCCCCTCTGGAAAGGACAGCTCTCACCCCAACCACAGACTGTTCACCCTCCTCACCTCTGGAAAGGACAGCTCTCACCCCAACCACAGACTGTTCACCCTCCTCCCCTCTGGAAAGCGCTACAGGTCTCTGGGCACCCGGACCACCAGGTTCAGGGGAAGCTTTTTCCCCCAAGCTGTCAGCCTCCTGAACTCCACACCCACATGAACATTGCCCCCCCCCCCCCCCCAAGGACATACACCCCTGCCCACCCATGACCTGGACCCATTTGACCCCCCCCCCCCCCCCCCCCCCGCCCCCCAAAGACACTCACCACTGCCCACCCAAAACCTGGTCCCCCCCCCCCCCCCACCCCCCCAAGGACATGCACCCCTGCACATCCAGCACCCCCACACCTCACCCCCCCTGGACATACTACACATATTATAATTTATAGTAATGTTATTTATTGTATTTATTCTTAACTGCCGTTGCACCCCCCACCCCCATATACATACAATCCATATTCATCTGTTGTACCCGTTCTGTTATACTGCACTAGAGCACTACTGCACCACCTGCACACTTACTTATATTATACTGCTATTATTCGCACTACTTGCAGATTGTACATTGTTTACACTTTTTATTTACATGTTTATGCTACTGTTAGTAACCGTTTAATACCTCGATGATCACTACCTCCACCTGCACTGTTTACTGTCACTTCATTAACTACTGATAATTACCGTCACTTTAATAACCACTGTCACTTTTCATGTTTTTCAATTTTGCACCTTATTCTGCATTCCTGCATTTCAACCTGCGCCTTTATCGCACATTTGCACTTCTGGTTAGAACGCCAACTGCATTTCGTTGTCCCTGTACTTGTACTCTGCACAATGACAATAAAGTTTAATCTAATCTAATCTAATCTTGTGATAGGGTTAGGGGTTAGTGATAGGGTTAAGGGTTAGTGATGGGGTCAGGGGTTAGTGATAGGGTCAGGGGTTAGTGATAGGGTCAGGCATTAGTGATAGGTTCAGGGGTTTGTGATGGGGTCAGGGGTTAGTGATGGGGTCAGGGTGAGTAATAGGGTTAGGGGTTAGTGATGGGGTCAGGGGTTAGTGATAGGGTTAAGGGTTAGTGATGGGGTCAGGGGTTAGTGATAGGGTCAGGGGTTAGTGATAGGTTCAGGGGTTAGTGATAGGGTCAGGGGTTAGTGATAGGTTCAGGGGTTAGTGATAGGGTCAGGCATTAGTGATAGGGTCAGGCATTAGTGATAGGGTCAAGGGTTAGTGATGGGGTCAGGGGTTAGTGATAGGGTCAGGGGTTAGTGATGGGGTCAGGGGTTAGTGATAGGGTCAGTGTAGTCTTACCGGTCTGCGATGCTGCCAGGCTTCACCTTGTCTATGATAATGACCTGCTTGTTACAGAACATGGAGGTGGACAGAGCCACGCCCAGGCTGGAGCCCGTCGCCTTGGCAACCTCCACTAGCAACGGACCTGACGCTGTGGCAACAGAGTCTGGGGATGGAAGGTATGTATTAGTAGCACTATTAGTAGTGTTAGAGGTTGTAGTAGTAGTATCACCAATGATGTACACAAACTATCAGCAGTGTGTAGTCATAGTAGTAATACTAGTTTGTACTAGAAGTACCAGTAATGGTAGTATTACCCATGATGGACACGTCATACTCTATCAGCAGTGTAGCTTCCTGTCCGCACTGCCTCAGGATGCTCATGGCTTCTGATTGGCTGGTGCCATGGAGACGAATCCCATCGATGCTGAGCAGTCGATCGCCCGGCTTGATGGTGCCCTCTCTAGAGAGAGAGAGGGATAAGTAGGACTCATCAGGGTGATGATTCTGTCAGAGGGTGTTCTATACAGTCCATTAGGTTCACAGAGAGCACAACAAGACCTCCAGGTCCATCTCAGTGGGAGCTGGACTGTTTCTCTTGTTAACAATGGGAGGTTGTATTTGGACTGCATGTCATCACACCAATAAGAGCCCAGTCTGAGGTCACCTCACCTGTCAGCTGGGCCACCGGGGCGGAGGGTTGTTATGACGATGGGGCGGGACTTATTTCTGTCCTCGTGGGCGCCGCCTGCACACACACACACAGGCAGGGTAGGCTATGTACATCCATGCGGTGCATCATGTATACCGTAGACACAGTGCAGCCAAGCAGGACTACCTCGTGTGACGAAGCCAAAGGTGTTTCCCTCCTTATGAAGAGTCACTTCCAGGTTCTTAAACAGCACCCCAGAGCCCTGGATGGCTGCAGACAACACAGCAGCACACTGCTCTCAATCGACTGTGTCTCCTGTCACCAGGCACCATGCTGTGTGTGTGTGGGCCTACCGAGTGTGGGCAGCTCATACTCCACCTCCAGCAGGACCCTCTCCCCCACGTTCTTCAGCAGACTGATGATGTCATCGTGACGGAACTTGGTCAGGTTGATCCCGTTCACCGAGCGGATGTAGTCCCCCACCACCAGCTGGTCGCTCCTGACAGGGAGGACAGTGATCTGGTTACCTAGCAGGGCTTCCTCCCTGTCTCAGCTCCGACACATGGAGTTAGCTAGCTAGTTAGTTGAATAGTAACTTGGTTGGTAACCTAGCAGGAGTGGAGTTAGATAGCTAGCTAGTTAGTTGGTTACCTAGTGGCGGTTCCTCCCTGCCTCAGGTTAGACACATGGGTTAGTTGGTTAAATAGTTAGTTGGTTACCTAGCGGCGGTTCCTCCCTGTCTCAGGTTAGACACATGGGTTAGTTGGTTAAATAGTTAGTTGGTTACCTAGCGGCGGTTCCTCCCTGTCTCAGGTTAGACACATGGGTTAGTTGGTTAAATAGTTAGTTGGTTACCTAGCGGCGGTTCCTCCCTGTCTCAGGTTAGACACATGGGTTAGTTGGTTAAATAGTTAGTTGGTTACCTAGCGGCGGTTCCTCCCTGTCTCAGGTTAGACACATGGGTTAGTTGGTTAAATAGTTAGTTGGTTACCTAGCGGCGGTTCCTCCCTGTCTCAGGTTAGACACATGGGTTAGTTGGTTAAATAGTTAGTTGGTTACCTAGCGGCGGTTCCTCCCTGTCTCAGGTTAGACACTGGGTTAGTTGGTTAAATAGTTAGTTGGTTACCTAGCGGCGGTTCCTCCCTGTCTCAGGTTAGACACTGGGTTAGTTGGTTAAATAGTTAGTTGGTTACCTAGCGGCGGTTCCTCCCTGTCTCAGGTTAGACACATGGGTTAGTTGGTTAAATAGTTAGTTGGTTACCTAGCGGCGGTTCCTCCCTGTCTCAGGTTAGACACATGGGTTAGTTGGTTAAATAGTTAGTTGGTTACCTAGTGGCGGTTCCTCCCTGTCTCAGGTTAGACACATGGGTTAGTTGGTTAAATAGTTAGTTGGTTACCTAGCGGCGGTTCCTCCCTGTCTCAGGTTAGACACTGGGTTAGTTGGTTAAATAGTTAGTTGGTTACCTAGCGGCGGTTCCTCCCTGTCTCAGGTTAGACACATGGGTTAGTTGGTTAAATAGTTAGTTGGTTACCTAGCGGCGGTTCCTCCCTGTCTCAGGTTAGACACATGGGTTAGTTGGTTAAATAGTTAGTTGGTTACCTAGCGGCGGTTCCTCCCTGTCTCAGGTTAGACACATGGGTTAGTTGGTTAAATAGTTAGTTGGTTACCTAGCGGCGGTTCCTCCCTGTCTCAGGTTAGACACATGGGTTAGTTGGTTAAATAGTTAGTTGGTTACCTAGCGGCGGTTCCTCCCTGTCTCAGGTTAGACACCCGGGGTTTGCCATCCTTGTCGACGCCCCCGGAGACGGTCAGGCCCAGGGTAGTCCCCTCCTTCTTCACCAGCTCCACCAATGAGCAACCGCGGAATTCCTCTACATCAGAACACAAACAGCTTACAGCGTCTGTCCACCATCTATGTGTCTGTCTGTCCCGATAGAGGGAGCCACAGACAGGGCATTTGAAACATGTAGGTGTGTTACCTGGAATACTTTGTCTTCTGATAGCCAGGGTTCCATCAGGAGGTCGTGACCCCCCACAATGTTTACCATACGGCCCCTCGTCTGAAAAACACAGTGAGAGTGTAGAACGCAGACTGTAGTAGAACATAGACTGTAGAACACAGACTGTAGTAGAAGAACACAGACTGTAGTAGAACAGACTTTAGTAGAATATAGACTTTACAACACAGACTGTAGTAGAACACAGACTGTAGTAGAACAGACTGTAGTAGAACATAGACTGTAGTAGAACACAGACTGTAGTAGAACAGACTGTAGTAGAACACAGACTGTAGTAGAACATAGACGTAGTAGAACACAGACTGTAGTAGAACAGACTGTAGTAGAACACAGACTGTAGTAGAACACAGACTGTAGTAGAACAGACTGTAGTAGAACATAGACTGTAGAACACAGACTGTAGTAGAAGAACACAGACTGTAGTAGAACAGACTTTAGTAGAATATAGACTTTACAACACAGACTGTAGTAGAACACAGACTGTAGTAGAGCAGACTGTAGTAGAACATAGACTGTAGTAGAACACAGACTGTAGAACACAGACTGTAGTAGAACAGACTGAAGTAGAACATAGACTGTACAACACAGACTGTAGTAGAACACAGACTGTAGTATAACAGACTGTAGTATAACAGACTGTAGTAGAACATAGACTGTAGTAGAACAGACTGTAGTAGAACATAGACTGTACAACACAGACTGTAGTAGAACATAGACTGTACAACACAGACTTTAGTAGAACACAGACTGTAGTCATTTACATTTACATTTACATTTAGCAGACGCTTTTATCCAAAGCGACTTACAAAGAGTCCATTTGTCATAAGAAGGTGAAACATTTCATTGCTGCTAATACAGTAAGAAAGTCACCAGAACAAGTTTCAAGCATTTCAATTGCTAGATTAACCATTGCAAGTAGACAACATCTCTGACTAAGTGCCAAGTTACAAAGAGCGATTAAAGTGCCAAGACGTACAACAAATAAGAGCATGAGGGTAGGGTTATGCAGGGTTCAGTACACAGACTGTAGTAGAACACAGACTGTAGTGGAACACAGACTGCAGTAGAACACAGACTGCAGTAGAACACAGACTGTAGTAGAACACAGACTGCAGTAGAACACAGACTGTAGTAGAACACAGACTGCAGTAGAACACAGACTGTAGTAGAACACAGACTGTAGTGGAACACAGACTGTAGTACAACACAGACTGTAGTAGAACACAGACTGTAGTGGAACACAGACTGCAGTAGAACACAGACTGTAGTAGAACACAGACTGTAGTGGAACACAGACTGTAGTAGAACACAGACTGTAGTGGAACACAGACTGTAGTAGAACACAGACTGTAGTGGAACACAGACTGTAGTAGAACACAGACTGTAGTGGAACACAGACTGTAGTAGAACAGACTGTAGTGGAACACAGACTGTAGTAGAACACAGACTGTAGTGGAACACAGACTGTAGTAGAACAGACTGTAGTGGAACACAGACTGTAGTAGAACACAGACTGTAGGGAAACAGATTAGAGCAGGGTTGAAATCAGCCACTAGAAGTGTTAGCCACTTATTTCAAAAGAAACTGCATTGACATGCAAATTCACATCATGTACGTTGCCAAAGCGTGTGTGTGTGTGTGTGTGTGTGTGTGTGTGTGTGTGTGTGTGTGTGTGTGAAGATGAAAGCTTAGAGCCCCTCCCCCTCTTCCAGATGTAGGGCAGATTCTCTCGTTGCTTCACACACATCATAAGAAATGTACATTTACGTTTATAGCTGAGTTTAGCTTACCTATAATGTTCATAACACCTACATATTTACCTGTATTTCATAAATATGGACATGATTTAAGATGTTTAGTCATGCCTCCAAACAGAAACCATATCATAAATACTAGTCTACTACTTGACCACCGAGGATTCTGCACATCTAGCAAAGGTTCTGAAGAGAACCCAGCTGTCCCAGGATTCCGTTGTACACAGAGGAACCCCAGTCAGTAGAACAGCTATATATAATGTAGTCAATACAGCTGTTATAATACAGCTGCATGCTCCATGCTTCTCTCTTAAACAGCACAGCCTCTCTCTCTCTCTTTCTCTCTCTCTCTCTCTCTCTTAAACAGGACGCATGCACACACACTCTCTCCTCTCTCCTCCTCTCTCTCTCTCTCTCTCCCTCTACCTTTGTTGGCTCTGCGGAGGATCTGGCAGCGGCATTTAAAGGACAGGGCGATCATGGCGTCTCTGCAGAACCCCCTCTCTCACATCTCTGTCGCCATGGAACCCCACCGCTCCCACACACACACACACACACACACACACACTACTGCAACGCACACCGCTACGACCGCAAGGACGACACTCACACCACGATGCACACGCACACACAATACAGATACAGTGTTAGGGGGAGGGAGAGAGAGAGACAGAGAGAGACAAGGAGGGAGGGAGAGAGAGAGACAGGGAGGGAGGGAGGGAGAGAGAGAGACAGAGAGAGAGAGATGCGTGGAGTGCTGCAGATGTGAGTCTGGTCCATGAGAGAGAGGGAGGGAGGAGGGGGAGAGGGAGGGGTCTAGGCGGTGCAGAGGAGGGGGGAAGGGGTGGAGATGATGAGAGCAGCATAGAGAGAGCAGGGTGATGAGGGAGGAGGAGGTCAGTGGTGTTGTATAAGAGACCTGGTTGGTTCCATTCCCCTCTCCATATGACATCACACACTGTCACATTACCATGGGTCGGGAGCCGCCATCCTCTACAATATACAGTGGTCTCCATGGAGACGCCACTCCAAACCAGACCTCCTCTGGCTCGGGGTGACCACCTGACCAGGAAGTGATGTCAATATGTAGGTCAGTGTTGTTCTGTGGCTTATGCAGGATTAGTGTGTGTGTGTGTGTGTGTGCTACTGGACTAGCATGCCCTAGACTAGCATGGGACTATATAACCAAGCAATAACCAATCAATAACCAATCACGCTTCTGGAGTAGCGCCTGGTCTAGACTAGCATGCTAGGGTACTAGCATGCTACGCGATGATAACAGCATGATGCCAAACTAGCACACTACTAGACTACCATTGTACTAGACTAGCCTTGTTCTAGACTTGACTAGAATGCCACTAGTTTAGGACTACTAGACTATCATGCTCATAGACTAACAAGCTACTAGAGCAGAACCCTTCAGGACTAGCAGTAAGGCCTGTGTGTCCACTTGTAACACTGCTGCCACCTTTAGGTGTGAGCCCAGACTGCATCTTTAAAGAGGAGACAGAGCTCTAACAAAAAAGTTTGAAGGAGAGTTGTAAAAAGAGAGCTCTAACATAACACAGGAGAGTCTCAGAGGAGACGAGAGGAGCAGTTTGAACGAGAGAATGTGGAACAGAAGTTAAAACAGAAGACAACAGAGTTCTGAAGGAACACAACAGAGTTCTGAAGGAACACAACAGAGTCCCAAATAAGAATTCAGACTTTGTGACCAAAGAGTGGTCTAACCCTTCACAGAAGGTACTATCACAGCACTCCCACTGTTATACTGAACTGTGATGGTACTCACACAATACCACAGCACTAACATAGTACTATCACAGCACTACCACTGTTATACTGTACTGTGATGGTACTACCACAATACCACAGCACTAACATAGTACCATCACAGCACTCCCACTGTTATACTGTACTGTGATGGTACTCACACAATACCACAGCACTAACATAGTACTATCACAGCACTCCCACTGTTATACTGTACTGTGATGGTACTCACTCAATACCACAGCACTAACATAGTACCATCACAGCACTCCCACTGTTATACTGTACTGTGATGGTACTACCACAATACCACAGCACTAACATAGTACTATCACAGTACTACCACTGTGATACTGTACTGTTATTGTACTGCCACAATACCACAGCACTAACATAGCATTATCACAGCACTACCACTGTGATACTGTACTGTTATTGTACTGCCACAATACCACAGCACTAACATAGCATTATCACAGCACTACCACTGTGATACTGTACTGTGATTGTACTACCACAATACCACAGCACTAACATAGTACTATCACAACACTACCACTGTGATACTGTACTGTGATTGTACTACCACAATACCACAGCACTAACATAGTACTATCACAGTACTACCATTGTGATACTGTACTGTCATTGTACTACCACAATACCACAGCACTAACATAGTACTATCACAGCACTCCCACTGTTATACTGTACTGTGATGGTACTCACACAATACCACAGCACTAACATAGTACTATCACAGCATTCCCACTGTTATACTGTACTGTGATGGTACTCACACAATACCACAGCACTAACATAGTACTATCACAGTACTACCACTGTTATACTGTACTGTGATGGTACTCACACAATACCACAGCACTAACATAGTACCATCATAGCACTCCCACTGTTATACTGAACTGTGATGGTACTCACACAATACCATAGCACTAACATAGTACTATCACAGCACTCCCACTGTTATACTGTACTGTGATGGTACTCACTCAATACCACAGCACTAACATAGTACTATCACAGCACTCCCACTGTGATACTGTACTGTGATGGTACTCACTCAATACCACAGCACTAACATAGTACTATCACAGCACTACCACTGTTATACTGTACTGTGATGGTACCTACACAATACCAGAGCACCTCTATAGTGTATGCCTGGATGTATGTACATTTATGTATATTTTTATATTTCTTTATAATTTTGTATATTGTTTACATAGGTTTATATTATTCTGAAGCCTAGTTTATACTTCTCCGACTGCGTAATCCGTAATCCGACTGCGTAACTACGGACACCCCTCGAGCCCTCATAGTTCTCTGTCGTGGTGACGGATACGCAATGTAATTTCCCGCTTGACCAGTAGGGGTCGCTACGCAAGACTGGCCATGACATTCACGCAAGTAAATAAGTACAAAAGGGAAAAATAGTTAAGAGGGGATCAATTATTAAATAGAAAATGGGATACGTTATAAATTAAATGCTTTTAAACATAAAAACCGTACACAAACTAAAAAAAAAACTATTTACAACAATTTAGTGCAATTTGCCACCGTCTCTTTTAAGTTTCACAAGTTCAAGTAGGTCGGCTTGCATTTTTGAGCTTTATGCGTCCATATAGTAAATGGACTGGGTTCACCACCCGTGGGAGGGGCCAAAGGGGTCGGGTGCAATGTGAGCTGGGCGGCAGCAGGAGGCGGGGACCTGGACGGTCCGACCCTCGGCTGCAGAAGCTAGCTCTGGGGACGTGGAACATCACCTCTCTGGCGGGGAAGGAGCCTGAGCTGGTGTGTGAGGCTGAGAGGTACCGGCTGGATATAGTCGGGCTCACCTCGACACACAGTTTGGGCTCCGGAACTAGCGTCCTTGAGAGGGGATGGACTCTTTTCCACTCTGGAGTTGCCCCTGGGGAGAGGCGCCGAGCGGGGGTGGGAATGTTTATTTCCCCCCGGCTCGGTGCCTGTACGTTGGGGTTCACCCCGGTGGACGAGAGGGTAGCCTCCCTCCGCCTTCGGGTGGGGGGACGGGTCCTGACTGTCGTTTGTGCTTATGCACCGAACGGCAGTTCAGAGTACCCACCCTTTCTGGAGTCCTTGGAGGGGGTGTTAGAAAGCGCCCCCTCTGGGGACTCCCTTGTTCTGCTGGGGGACTTCAACGCCCATGTGGGCAATGACAGTGAGACCTGGAGAGGCGTGATTGGGAGGAACGGCCCCCCTGATCTGAACCCGAGTGGTGTTTTGTTGTTGGACTTATGTGCTCGTCATGGATTGTCCATAACGAACACCATGTTCAAGCATAAGGGTGTCCACATGTGCACTTGGCACCAGGACACCCTAGGCCGCAGTTCGATGATCAACTTTGTAGTTGTATCATCGGACTTGCGGCCGCATGTCTTGGACACTCGGGTGAAGAGAGGGGCGGAGCTGTCAACTGATCACCACCTGGTGGCGAGTTGGCTCCGATGGCGGGGGGAGATGCCGGTCAGACCTGGCAGACCCAAACGTACTGTGAGGGTCTGCTGGGAACGTCTGGCTGAATCTCCTGTCAGAACGAGCTTCAACTCCCACCTCCGGGAGAGCTTCAACCATGTCCCGGGGGAGGCGGGGGACATAGAGTCCGAGTGGACCTTGTTCCGTGCCTCCATTGTTGAAGCGGCCGACCGGAGCTGTGGCCGTAAGGTCGTCGGTGCCTGTCGCGGCGGCAACCCCTGAACTCGCTGGTGGACCCCAGCAGTAAGGGATGCCGTCAAGCTGAAGAAGGAGTCCTACCGGGCCTTTTTGGCCCGTGGGACTCCTGAGGCAGCTGATGGGTACCGGCGGGCCAAGCGGGGCGCGGCTTCGGCGGTTGCGGAGGCAAAAACTCGGGTGTGGGAGGAGTTTGGTGAGGCCATGGAGAAGGACTTCCGAACGGCTTCGAGGAGGTTCTGGACCACCATCCGGCGTCTCAGGAGGGGGAAGCAGTGCTCTGTCAACACCGTGTATGGGAGAGACGGGGCGCTGCTGACCTCGACTCGGGACGTTGTGAATCGGTGGGGGGAATACTTCGAAGACCTCCTCAATCCCACCAACACGCCTTCCACTGAGGAAGCAGGGTCTGGGGACTCGGGGGGGGACTCTCCCATCTCCGGGGCCGAGATCGCCGAGGTGGTTAAAAAGCTCCTCGGTGGCAAGGCCCCGGGGGTGGACGAGATCTACCCCGAGTTCCTAAAGGCCCTGGATGCTGTGGGGCTGTCTTGGTTGACACGTCTCTGCAGCATCGCGTGGACATTGGGGGCAGTGCCTCTGGATTGGCAGACCGGGGTGGTGGTTCCCCTCTTCAAAAAGGGGGACCGGAGGGTGTGCTCCAACTACAGGGGGATCACACTCCTCAGCCTCCCCGGTAAGGTCTATTCGGGGGTCCTGGAGAGGAGGGTCCGTAGGATAGTCGAACCTCGGATTCAGGAGGAGCAATGTGGTTTTCGTCCCGGCCGTGGAACTGTGGACCAGCTCTATACCCTTGGCGCGGTACTCGAGGGTGCATGGGAGTTTGCCCAACCAGTCTACATGTGCTTTGTGGACTTGGAGAAGGCGTTCGACCGTGTCCCTCGGGGAGCCCTGTGGGGGGTGCTCCGGGAGTATGGGGTACCGGGCCCGCTGTTACGGGCCATCGGGTCCCTGTACTCCCGGTGCCAGAGCTTGGTCCGCATTGCCGGCAGTAAGTCGAGCCTGTTTCCGGTGGGGGTTGGCCTCCGCCAGGGCTGCCCTTTGTCACCGATTCTGTTCACAACTTTTATGGACAGAATTTCTAGGCGCAGCCAGGGCGTTGAGGGGTTACGGTTCGGTGGCCTCAGGATTGCGTCACTGCTTTTCGCAGATGATCTTGTCCTGTTGGCTTCTTCGGGCCGTGACCTTCAGCTCTCACTGGAGCGGTTCGCAGCCGAATGTGAAGCGGCTGGGATGAGGATCAGCACCTCCAAATCCGAGGCCATGGTTCTCGGCCGGAAAAGGGTGGAGTGCACTCTCCGGGTCGGGGAGGAGATTCTGCCTCAAGTGGAGGAGTTCAAGTATCTCGGGGTCTTGTTCACGAGTGAGGGGAGGATGGAGCGGGAGATTGACCGACGGATCGGTGCGGCGTCGGCAGTGATGCGGGCTCTGCACCGGTCCGTCATGGTGAAGAAGGAGCTGAGCCGAAAGGCGAAGCTCTCGATTTACCGGTCAATCTACGTTCCTACCCTCACCTATGGTCACGAGCTGTGGGTAGTGACCGAAAGAACGAGATCGCGAATACAAGCGGCCGAAATGAGTTTCCTCCGCAGGGTGTCCGGGCTCTCCCTTAGAGATAGGGTGAGACGCTCGGTCACCCGGGAGGGGCTCAGAGTAGAACCGCTGCTCCTCCGCATCGAGAGGAGCCAGTTGCGGTGGCTCGGGCATCTAGTGAGGATGCCTCCTGGACGCCTCCCTGGGGAGGTGTTCCGGGCACGTCCCTCCGGGAGGAGGCCCCGGGGAAGACCCAGGACACGCTGGAGGGACTATGTCTCTCGGCTGGCCTGGGAACGCCTCGGGATCCCCCCGGAAGAGCTGGACGAAGTGGCTGGGGAGAGGGAAGTCTGGGCTTCCCTCCTCAGGCTGCTGCCCCCGCGACCCGACCCCGGATAAGCGGTAGACATGGATGGATGGATGGATGGATATAGTAAAGCGTATATATGTAGCGTATATATAGCGTATATATATAGCGTATATAGCGTATACAGCGTATATACATAAATGGCGCTGCCAGTGTTTACGTTGTGATAGAAGTCGATAGCGATAGAATGTGATTCATTGTGAGTCATTCATGTGTAAATGACGTGTTTGGAGGACCAATCGCAGCCCTTGCGGTCTCCGTCGTGCGGAGACGGAGTGATGGATACTTAAAAAATATTTCAGGCCGACGGCGACGACGGAGAGGCACTCCGTCAGGCTCTCCATCGACGGAGAGGGCTCTCCGTATCCGTCGTACGGCACTTTACGCAGAAGTATAAACTAGGCTTAACACTCTACTATACGTAGAGTGTCTGTCTCTTCTTTCTTTTTTCCCTGGAGTATTGTGATGAATGCAATTTCCCTCAGGGATCATTAAGGTATGTCTGTCTGTCTGTCTGTCTGTCTGTTTGTCACTAACATAGTACTATCACAGTACTAACACTGTGATACTGTACTGTGATTGTACTACCACAATACCACAGCACTAACATAGTACTATCACAGTTCTACCACTGTGATACTGTACTGTTATTGTACTACCACAATACCACAGCACTAACATAGTACTATCACAGTACTACCACTGTGATACTGTACTGTGATGGTACTACCACAATACCACAGCACTAACATAGTACTATCACAGCACTACCACTGTGATACTGTACTGTGATGGTACTACCACAATACCACAGCACTAACATAGTACTATCACAGTACTACCACTGTGATACTGTACTGTTATTGTACTGCCACAATACCACAGCACTAACATAGCATTATCACAGCACTACCACTGTGATACTGTACTGTGATTGTACTACCACAATACCACAGCACTAACATAGTACTATCACAACACTACCACTGTGATACTGTACTGTGATTGTACTACCACAATACCACAGCACTAACATAGTACTATCACAGTACTACCACTGTGATACTGTACTGTCATTGTACTACCACAATACCACAGCACTAACATAGTACTATCACAGTACTACCACTGTGATACTGTACTGTGATGGTACTCACACAATACCACAGCACTAACATAGTACTATCACAGCACTACCACTGTGATACTGTACTGTGATGGTACTACCACAATACCACAGCACTAACAGTACTATCACAGTACTACCACTGTGATACTGTACTGTGATGGTACTACCACAATACCACAGCACTAACATAGTACTATCACAGTACTACCACTGTGATACTGCACTGTGATGGTACTACCACAATACCACAGCACTAACATAGTACTATCACAGCACTACCACTGTGACACTGTACTGTGATTGTACTACCACAATACCACAGCACTAACATAGTACTATCACAGTACTACCACTGTGATACTGTACTGTGATGGTACTACCACAATACCACAGCACTAACATAGTACTATCACAGTACTACCACTGTGATACTGTACTGTGATGGTACTACCACAATACCACAGCACTAACATAGTACTATCACAGCACTACCACTTTGATACTGTACTGTGATTGTACTACCACAATACCACAGCACTAACATAGTACTATCACAGCACTACCACTGTGATACTGTACTGTGATGGTACTACCACAATACCACAGCACTAACATAGTACTATCACAGTACTACCACTGTGATACTGTACTGTGATGGTACTACCACAATACCACAGCACTAACATAGTACTATCACAGCACTACCACTTTGATACTGTACTGTGATTGTACTACCACAATACCACAGCACTAACATAGTACTATCACAGCACTACCACTGTGATACTGTACTGTTATTGTACTACCACAATACCACAGCACTAACATAGTACTACCACTGTGATACTGTACTGTGATTGTACTACCACAATACCACAGCACTAACATATACTATCACAGCACTACCACTGTGATACTGTACTGTGATGGTACTACCACAATACCACAGCACTAACATAGTGCTATCACAACACTACCACTGTGATACTGTACTGTGATGGTACTAGGCCAATACCATAGCACTTACATAGTACTATCACAGTACTACCATAGTACTGTGGACCTATGTTACTACCGTGGTAGTAACATAGGTCCACAGTCCATGGTGAGGCCCTTCCTCTTCAGAGTGAGTGTGTTGTCTGTTCAACATTCCACAGTCAACACGTCCTCCCTGTTATTATGACCAGCCAACACCTGGTGGTAAACACACACACAGTTAAGGTGTGTGTGTCTCCCCCAGGTGTGTGTGTCTGTGGTGGTCTTCGTCTGGGTGCTAGCGCCTGGCACTCCGCCAGCGCCTCAGAGCCACAAACATCCCCTAAACTAGCTGGCTACGCTAACTAGCAGCTATGCTAACTGTATTCCTTTGATGTCACTCTCGGCTGAACTCACCCAATGCAGAGCTCACCCTAACAACACCCTACACTCTACACCTCTCTCTCTCTCTCTCTCTCTCTCTCTCTCTCTCTCTCTCTCTCTCTCTCTCTCTCTCTCTCTCTCTCTCTCTCTCTCTCTCTCTCCCTCTCTCTCTCTCTCTCTCTCTCTCTCTCTCTCTCTCTCTCTCTCTCTCTCTCTCCCTCTCTCTCTCTCTCTCTCTCTCTCTCTCTCTCTCTCTCTCTCAGACCACCAGCTGAGCCCCTCACCCCACAATCATCCCCCCAAAAAACATTTTTCTGCTCAAAATTATTGTGTGTGTGTGTGTGTGTGTGTGTGTGTGTGTGTGTGTGCGTGTGTGTGTGTGTGTGTGTGTGTGTGTGTTCAGTAGAACATAAAGAGAAGAGTATCTCTAGACCAGTTGGACTACGAATGAATGAGTTCCACAGAACCTCCTGGTTATTGCCGACCATAACTCCAGGATATTAATCTACAGATATGATACATTACTCTGTACATTACTTTATAGAATATGATATATTACTTCATAGTATTACATGTATTACACATTAATTAACATTAATATTACATGTATGATATATATATAATCAATATATGATCACTTCCATCTCCATTCCTCTGTCTCGGTGGTGAGAACAGTTCCTTAGTTCTAGAACCTCGCTGCCCACCATCCCACATTCACAGATCCCATATCACTTCCGGTGACGTCAGACCACTCCAGCCACTCACACTCGGTTGCTGTAAATGATATCAGCTTTATTATCGATGACTATTGGTGATTGATTAGCCAACAGGTCACCGTCCCCCGGGTAACCAGTTACCACGCCGGCCCCGCCGACCCCGAGCCAGCCCGAACCAAGCCGTGCTCCGTGTCCCGAGCCCCCCCCCCCCCCCCCCCCCCGGTACGTGGTTACCCCGGACATGTCCCCCTCTGCGGGGGGAACAGGGACCATCGACCTGGTGTCCGGCATGGTGTCCGGGCCACTGGCGGTACCGCTAGTCCCGCTCTCCGGACGCTCTCCGGACGCGCGCGCACACGCGCGCACACACACACACACACACACACACACACACACACACACACACACACACACACACCTACCTCCCTCCTGGTCCGGTTGCAGACAGGCCGGGATGTTTTCTTCAGCCGGGCATGATGCACCTCAGGGCGGCTAAGGAGTCCACGGTGGCCCGCTAAAACAATCCCAC
>JAXIVH010001678.1:5000-17638 GCA_036785325.1 Urophycis tenuis
CGGTTCGATCCCCTTGATCCCCCACCTCCTCCAACGTGTCCACATGTCGAACCCCACAAATGTATTGACTGTAAGTCGCTTTGGACAAAAGCGTCTGCTAAATGCCCCTTTACCTTTTTATCTCCTGCGTCATTCCTACAGTGGCAGGGGCATTGCTGGTTCAGGGACTCAGCGGGTCTGGTTGAGATTCTGTCGACATGCAACATTTTTTGGTACTTTGAATCCCAGAGTTAAACCGTTGATGCACTAACCCCACATTTCACATTTGCTTCCAAAAAGCAACATATGGTTTATCCCAGCACGGGGAGACCATAGAAAATTGAACCCTGGATGGACTCCATAGATGGAAGGATGGGCTGCAGGATTCGATGTGGGTGGTTGAGGCAGTGTGTATCCTGTTTGTGTGGTTCCCTCTGGTTCTGGTCCAGCTGAAAAAAAAAACGTTCTGTTTCGTTTTTTTTTTTTTGTATGACCGTGTGGTTGCTATGTTTTGTGTTTAATTAGTACCTTTGTTCAAAGCAGGCGTATGTCACACCTTGATCTGGTCCATCTCATTCGACCCCACTGTCTACATCATCAATAATTGTGCTTAACAAGGAACGGATAAAGGAAATGATTGTATAGCCACGATAAAAGCCAGACACATTAGAGTAAATCCCTCAGGAACTCTGTGTTGTTGTTGTTGTTTCTAGATGAATTGAATGGGGATCGCTGGAGCAAGTCTTTCATAATCTGTCAATACACACTTAAAAATGCATCAGCGACCAATCAGTGTCGTTCACACATCGCTGGCTGTCGGAATGGAACAATGAAACACAACGATACAACAATGCACAACAGCAGTTGTGTTACCCTGCCAACAACTATTCCTCTGTGAATGAATGTGTACCTTTGTTGCCAGGAATGTTTTCAACTGCGTGGATATGATATTGATATAAGATGTCCTGTTGTTATCTCTTATACACATTTGGAGTGAGGTATTTTGTATTCCTGTTACACAACAATCCCAACACCGGTACTCACTATCCAATACAGACACCAGGAGAGAATGTTGACGTCCAACGTATTTCTGAGTCTGAAAGAGATTCATCGTATTTGCGGTTGGCAGAAACGTACAATAATAAATAATTTCTCCTGGCGTCTGGGTTCATCGCAACATAATGGAAAGCACACTAGCGCACATCTCACGCTGATCTATCGTGAAACGATGTGTTTTTCTTAAGCCGTTCATCTGGAGGTATTCTTTTTTATGGCACTGTACACTTTACGTCTTTACTGACAGTAAAGATAGTAGAGATGTCAAGGTCAAGTCAGTCGCTTTATTGTCCGTAAGGTGACTCAAGGGGGAGGCACCCCACGCCTCAGAGACCGGAGAGCAGATACAACTGACAGCCGGTGAGTCCATGAAGTAACACAACCCTGCGCTTTGTGCGCGCACAACGCGGGGGCGAGCGCCGAAGAGGACGGCTCAACACAACACCTCCTGTTCCAAAACACACACGCGCTCCCTCAAGTCTTTCTGGTGTGTTTTATGGATCGAACTGAACGACTGCAGGTGCTCGGATCGCTCGCTCCCACGGACATTTTGAAAACGTGTTTTCATTCCCCCCCCCCCCCCCCCTCCCACCTTCAATATCCCATGATGGCGCTCTCCTCCTTCTCAGTGCTTTATGATCAGCGGTGCGCAGCGTCCTGTTGGCCCCTCCCACGCCACGCCACGCGCAGAAGGAGGACCGACCTCCTGCCCGGCCGAGGTGGCCGCAGAGCTCCTCTGAGGTTCTGAGGTGAACGATGGAGCGCCTGTTCTCTCTTTCATTTCTTTTTTTCTTTTTAACTGGGGTGGCGGGGGGGGGGGGGGAGGATCGAGGGGGGAGTGGGTGAGGAGTGGGTGAGGATCGAGGCAGGGGTGGGTGAGGAGCGGGCGAGGATAGAGGGGGGAGTGGGTGAGGATCGAGGGGGGAGTGGGTGAGGAGTGGGTGAGGAGTGGGTGAGGAGTGGGTGAGGAGCGGGTGAGTATCGAGGGGGGGGGTGGGTGAGGAACGGGTGAGTATCGAGGGGGGAGTGGGTGAGGAGCGGGTAAGGAGCGGGTGAGTATCGAGGGGGGAGTGGGTGAGGAGTGGGTGAGGAGTGGGTGAGGAGCGGGTGAGGAGCGGGTGAGTATCGAGGGGGGAGTGGGTGAGGAGCGGGTGAGTATCGAGGGGGGAGTGGGTGAGGAGCGTGTGGTGGTGGTGGTGGTAGTGGGTGGGTGTAGGTCGGGGGGGGGGGCGGGGGTTGGAGGGTCAAAGTCTCCTTCCTTTACGAGTTGTTACAACATGAATGGGAGCACTGAGAGGAGGAGGCGAGGCAAAAGCGCGGGAGGGGGGGGGGGGGGAGGAGAGGGAGGGAGAGGAAGTGAATGGTGTAGTTTTTCTCGGCTTCAGCGCCCCTAAGCGGGGTGAGAGGTGGGGGCAAAGGGGCAGTGGCTGGGTGGTCAAGGGGGGAGACTGACGTGTCTGTGTGTGTGTGTGTGTGTGTGTGTGTGTGTATGTGCGTGTGGTGTGTTATGATTATGTGTGTGCATGTGCATGTATGTGTGTGTGGGAGTTCATGTGTTTGTTATGAATATGTACTGTATGTTTGTGTGTATGTTATTGGAGCAGCTGACAGTATGTGTGTATGTATACTGTATATCTGTATGGGCGTGTGTGTGCGTGTATGTCTGTATGTGTTTGCGTGAGTGTTTGTGTTCGTACATGTGAGTGTGTACGTGTGTGTGTGTGTGTGTGTGTGTGTGTGTGTGTGTGTGTGTGTGTGTGTGTGTGTGTGTGTGTGTGTGTGTGTGTGTGTGTGTGTGTGTGTGCGTTAATGCGTGACGTCTATGCGTTTATCTATGACGTATGTGCGTGTTTTGAGTTTGTTTGCATGAGTGAGTCTGTGATTATAAGTGTGCGAGTGTGTGTGTGTGTGTGTGTGTTTGATTACTATATGTGTGTACACGGGGTTGTGCGTGTGCATGTGCATGTGTGTGCCTGACGTGCATGTGAGAATGACTGACAGGAAGTTGGAGTCCCGGGCAGAGAAGCAGGGCTGAATATGCTAAGTATCCACCAATGGGAATAATCAAAAGCATTTCACATTACTCTTTAACCCCTGTTCCCCTTTCATGTGTGTTCCTCCAACCATTCCTCTTTCTCCCAGGCTACTGCTTCCACTCTTGGCTTATTGTTTGCCTACAAAGAGCTTACACATGTACTTTTTCCTGAGGTTTTTCTCTTTATGGGCTGCCGAACGAGGTGTAGACCAAAATGAGTGGTCTAATCGTGGCAGCAGTGCTCCTAGAATAACACACTGCACAGAGCCAGCGTAACCCACTCCACTCCAGCGTGAAATATTCAAGTTTAATAAAAAAAAAATAAAAAAAAGAAATAACAGCATTACACAATGAAAGCCATGAGTGCTTTTTAGCTTGATATAGCCCTGTGTTGAGAGGCTCAGCGTGGCTCGTGTTCACTACTGCAGTTGTGTGTTCCGTGGTGCAAAGTAAACACAACCGATGAGTTATTGAATTTCCTCTTTCCCCGGAACAGTGACACGTCTCTGAACAATGGGGCATTTCAGCCAATCAGCGGTCCATCTGTTGACCCCTCCATCATCCCATCCACCCAGCCAACTACACTATGTGTATCATACTGTAGTATACTGTACTGTAGAATATTGTACTGTACTATACTATACAGTGCAATTCTTTACTGTACCGTACTTGACAGTACTATGCTATACTATATTGTACTCTATTGTACTATATTGTACTATATTATACTCTATTATGCTATGCTATACAATACTATACCTTAATATACTGTGCTGTACTGTACAATTCCATTCGGGCTAATGGGCGGTGAAATGTAGAACAGACCTGCGTTTCACCAGCCTCGGTGCACAGTGACTGTGATCAGATGCAGTGAAACCCCAGACACTGCATGCACCACACCACTGGTACCACACACCTCTCTTCATCCTCCCTCCACCATTATTATCAAACAGCCACATGTGTTGTTTCTGTGTCGGCGCGACTCTCCTATGTGTTTACGTTTCTCTGACCAATGCGTCTTTCAGTGCCCCCACCCCCCCCACACACCCTCCCCATGCCCCCCTCCTCCCGCCTCCCCAATAACCCTTTGATGCCCCAAGCCCTTTACCTCTCACTCAGTGTCTGGAAATTAAATCACCATCACCCACATACACACACACACACACACACACACACACACACACTCACCCAGAATACGCACACACACACACACAAAACCACACTCATACACATGCATTGGTACACACACACATGCATGCACACAGATGTGCGAACACACACACACACACACACACACACACACACACACACACACACACACACACACACACACACACACACACGCCACACACACCAAACACACACACACACACACACACACACACACACACACACACACACACACACACACACACACGCACATTGTTGTAAACCCCTAATCTATTTGTTGAGGGTGTTGACATAAGGTAGGCTTTGATTCAGAGGATGGGGGCGGGGGGGACCGTGTTGGTGAGGAGGAAATCTGAACCTGGCAGGAGTTAGGGGACGGATCAACAAGATCAAGCAACGCAGAGTGAGAACATTCATTTCAGATGGGCCGGGCCGTGACAGAATTGGTCCTGCATGTTGTTTTCACCCCGACGTCGGTGTCATGTTCACAGGTTCCATGTGTTGTAAAGTCGGAGTGGTTTTGGCACCGAGGTGAGGACGGGGTGTGCGTGCGTGCGTGTGTGTGTGTGTGTGTGTGTGTGTGTGTGTGTGTGTGTGTGTGTGTGTGTGTGCATCTGTGGCAAGGGGGACATTGACGCCAGCTCCTGTTCTGGGGGGACTAAGCCCACGGAGGGCACGGCGGCCACAGAGCAGCATGGAGCCGCGGAGGGAGGGAGGGAGGGAGGGAGGGAGGGAGGGACGGAGGACGTGGGGGTGCGAGGGCGTGGGGGAGGGAGGGTGTTGACAATGCAGAGCACGAAACTCAACCCCACCCCGACACCCAATCCTCTGCCCACCACTTCTGCCCCCCCCCACCCAAGTTTGGTGCTAAAATGTCACACACACATGCAGGCATGCACACAGTACAGTATATATACACACACACACGCACACTTCAAGTCCCCACCACAGAAGTCAGTGTGGCACAAAAATGTAATGTGGTTTACAGGCACGCACACGTGGACACACACACTCTCCACAGACACACACACACACACACACACACACACATTCACCGACACACTTGTATGCATACACACACACACACACACACACACACACACACACACACACACACACACATTCCCACACACAAACATACCCTCAAACACAAGCTCAAGCCCTTGCACATAAAGACACACAAACACACACACACACACACACACACACACACACACACACACACACACACACACACACACACACACACACACACACACACTCATACTTCATGCATATAATCTTAAGTAGATCTATGAACATTTTTAATTGACAGAAAGACAGACAGACAGACAGACAGACAGACAGACAGACAGACAGACAGACAGACAGACATAGAGACAGACAGATGTCAAAAGAGAGAGGGGGACTGACTGAGCCAGTGTAAGAGAGGGAGCAAGAGTGTCATGACTCCACGTTGTGCTGGAGGACAGGTGACTGCAGGGCCTCCTGCATGCAGTGTGCAGTGTGCAGTGTGCAGTGTGCAGTGTGCAGCTCCACGCCAGCTTCTGCACGTACACTTTCCCCCAGACCGGGCTCAGAAATGTCACAGGGATCAGGTATCACCCACCATATGTATCTGAACACCATGTTGGACGTGTCTGTGCATTGGCCGGTTGCGACGATGACGACGGTGGCGGTGAGGAGGAGGTGGGTGATAGAGATTGCGATGTCGACAGCAGTTCTGAGAGCAGTAATGTTTGTTTTTTTTCAGTAGTGAGACGTTTTGCTGTAATATTTTCTGGCACTGGTACAGGATGCCACTGCAGATAAGGTGAAGACTTGATTGTTATATTATTATCCAGTAGTGGCAGATTGCTTTTGTATATGGTGTCAAAGTCTGATAAGGTGTAATATTCTGCACCTCCCTGCCCGCTATGTTTATGTTTGTGTTGGTGTGTGTGTGTGTGTGTGTGTGTGTGTGTGTGTGTGTGTGTGTGTGTGTGTGTGTGTGTGTGTGTGTGTGCGTGTGTGTGTGCATGTGCGTGGGTGCATGTGTGCGTGTGTGTGTGCGTGTGTGTGTGCGTGTGTGTGTGCGTGTGTGTGCGCGTGTGTGTGCGCGCGCGTGTGTGTGTGTGTGTGTGTGTGTGTGTGTGTGTGTGTGTGTGTGTGTGTGTGTGCGTGCCTCCCACTTATGCTAGTGTGGGCGGTGCCCAGTGTGCCCTCATAACAGAGTTACATGAGGCCAAAAGGGCACAGAAACTTACAAACAGGCAGATTTGATGGATTTGTCATAAGGGTAAATACAATATGATGTTGAACAGACCAGGAACAGAGTAGACGAGTAGAACCAGCGACGAGAGGGAGATAACATGAAGAACAAGAGAGCAATGGAAGAGGTTTGAATGAAAGAAGAACCAGGAGACTGGTGGTCAAGCGGTTGGCACAAATAAAGGGCTTTTTGTTGGTGAATGCCAGGTGGTAAAAGTGGAAAGAGGTGAACGCAGCAGTTAATGTTTGATAGGATACGACTTTGTTACTTTAGTTTTGCGTATAAAAAAACCTCCTGATCCTCGTAAAGCCCACACACTCTTAAAACCGCCCAGCGAACCACAAACAACGCACCATAACATTTACTTTGCCCGTGTTGAACCGCGCGCTAGTTGTCAGTTGTCTTAAATGTCATGAAACTACTAACTAACTAGCGTTAGCACAACCCTCTTAGTAATCTGGTCTTTCTTGGTTCTAGATTAAGATCTAGAATCTACTGATGTATTGTACATTAAGGTCTATAATCTACTGATGTATAGACTGCTTCCTGTTTTATTTAGGTTATCTAGGTTTATTGAAGGAGAAAGAAACATAATCAATAATCCATCAGTAAGTAGTGAACCAAAATTGAAATGGAACTCAACTTTTCAGATTGCGGATCAAGCAAAAGGTACTGAAATAAGAAGAAATTCTCTGGGATTCTTTCCATAGTGTCCATAGTGACACTTCTGTCAACACAACCTGAGCCTGAAAGGGGCAAAATAGAGGATGTAGATTAACAGGGCGCTTTTGCCTAGGGTTAGGGTTAGGGTGGGTAAGCATTAGGGGGTTAGGGGTTAGGGTTAGGGTTTAGGGTTAGGGTTAGGGTTAGTCTTAGGTTAGGGTAAGCGTTAGGGGGTTAAGGGTTAGTATGGTTAGGGGTTAGGGATAGGGATAGGGTTAGTGTTAGGGTTATGTTAGTGTTAGAGTTACATTGCAGACACCTTCAGGCTGCAATGGCTGAGCGCTCAAAAATTCAAAAATTGTTGACTGCATTAGTCACTTCGACCAAAAATGATGGGAAAATATTGTTGAAAAATACTGAAATTGTCCTCTAACTCAAGTCAAGACCAAATGCATTCCAGGACAAAAAATAAGATAAAAGGAGAATAAAAACGTCTGAATTTAATTGTTTCCCTGGATTTCCAAACTTCTCTTCTTATCTAATGTGTCTCTTATTTGTGTCTAATGTGTTCTATGTTCAACTTTCCTTTCTGCTGGCTATTTGCTCTTTGGCGTTGGAAGCAAATGTCCTGAAGTGCACTGCTAACAACGGAAAACCAGGGACCTTCACAAAATGGGCGGATAGGAAGGAAAATGTTAGGGAACATCTGACCAGAATGCCTCAAGAGCGTCTGATAAAATCCAACAGGGTGCCTATAATTTACCAGTGTTGCAGTAGTAACAGTCCCCACTTTTTGCACCTAAGTGCCATGCTAATCAATACCAGCGCGAGACGCATTCACACAACAGCCCGAGACCATAGCTCAGGTGAAAAACAAACACAAAAACTAACAAAAAAAAGGGCAATATTTGTCCCTAATGTGTTATTTAGAATACACGGTCCAGGCTGGCGGCGGAGTCCTGCCATTATGCTGGTGTACTTTAGTGTTTTTTTTTTTTTTAGAAAATGAAGTGGATAAAATGTCCAGTGATGAAAGAGCACACCAGCAGCCTCTCTGATACCTGGGTGATGCGAGAGGGGGGGGGGGGGGATGTTGTGGGGGGATAATGCACAGGGACACACCTCACTTCAATGTACGCTTGCTCTTCAACGTACGCTCGCTAAATTGTTGATCTATCATTATAAAGAATGAGGACGCTGTCGAGTTTGGTCAAATTGTGTGTGTGTGTGTGTGTGTGTGTGTGTGTGTGTGTGTGTGCGTTCTCCACGGTGCTAAATCAATGGGAAGTTGGCACAATGGGAACATGGTGGCACGTTTTTTAAGCTGAAATTGGAATACTGGGCTGCATGAGGACCTGGACCGAGATGGACCGCAGCTATACTGTGAGAGGGAGGTTTGTGGGGGGATGGGAAAGACAAACTCATTTTAATATGCTAACATGTTTGGTTCCCGGTATGACCAATGTACTGGCTTATCATTTCCACTGTTAGGTTAAATTATTATCACATTATAAAGAAGATCGTACAAGGTACAAGTACGTAGATGTACATTCTAATGGAACAATTTGCCATTAAATTCACGCAATTGACCATGCAAAAATATAACAAGAGCTCAAAATAAATAAAAAACTCTAAATCTAACAAATGCTATCAATGAAGATGCAGTAAAGTCAATATCCTGAATAAACAATGAAATGGTGCACGTCATCCACCGTCCCCTGGCCAGTGGGAATACACGGCCGGTGACAAGGCAGCCATGTTGCACCAGCTGCTGTAACCGCTGATTATCTGTGATAGCAGATCGGCTCTCCTCCTCTAGTGCGGGGTTAATCTGAGCCGCGGGATCAGCCGAGAGCAGGTCAAGCTCCCTGCGCTCCATGGGTCTTCATTCACTCTTGGCTCAATGGCACTCTTCCCACTTCGCGCGCAATCCTGAACCATTCAGAGAGCCGCCCACAGAACCAGCTCCCATCGCGTCCAGACCACTCAGCTCAATCCCCGGCTACAACCTTCCCCCGGGGGGGGGGGGTTTGGGGAACCGGGCCCGGCGGTGCGGTGTCAGACCAGTGGGAGGACTGACTGCCCGTCATGCCTGTCTCTCTCCCTCTGCTCCTCTGAGTGCCTCTGTATTCTGACCGTACCGCTTCCTCCTCTTGTTCTGTTCTGCTCCCCTCTGTTTCGCTCAGCTGCTCTTTGGCTCTTTTCCTCTCAAACCGCGTTTATCTCGACCGCAGATCTTCGAGCTGCATATAGACGAACACGCGCACGCACGCACACACGCACACACACACACACATGCACGCACGCACGCACGCACGCACACACACACACACACACACACACACACACACACACACACACACACACACACACACACACACACACACACACACACACACACACACTGTAATGCAGCTACAGAGCAGTTTGTTGTGTAAGCCCAACAGAGGAAGGGAAGAGCACGACTTTATGACTCTGACTAAATAAAACATGGGGACTTTGTGGTCCACAGTGCAGTTGGAAAGACAAATATTATTTTTTTTACGAGCAAGAGACGTCAAGGGACAGGCTGTGTAAAAGGTAGTAATGATTGAATGGCTGAAGTATTAAACCTTGCAACATTAGCTAACTGTGGTGTGTGTGTGTGTGTGTGTGTGTGTGTGTGTTGTGAGGAAGTGCGTGTTGGGGGTGTGGGGGGAGTAGCTGTTTTCAAACGGTATAACAGATCAGAGGTTAACTCCATAGCTGAGCTAACACACAGCCATGGACGAAAACACACACACACACAGACACACACATGCACGCACACAGACAAGAACTCACGCCCACATACACACAGTCCAGAAATATGTTTCCTGGACTATCGATGGAACGCTACTAATTAAATACAAATTATTAGAAATAGGAAAGTATGAATGTATTACCATTATTTTCTAGTCCTAATGCAACAGGAACATTTGATTTAAAGAATTTCCAGAATGGTGAAGAAATGCAGGGCAACTCAGACAGATCCAGGAATTACAGCAATCTGTCCACCGCTAATTAATGCAACTCTGAGGACACCATTTTGAGATTCTTAGACCCCCGCCTTCCAACCCCTCCGCCGCTCTGGAAGCAGATGCTGCTTTGAAGATCACCACCGTGGGGCATCGCAGGGCGGCTCGAACCAGACCCGCCGTCCCACGCTCAGGCCTCTGCCTGAGTCTGCATGCTAATGGACACATTCCCCAGCGACAACTCTCACTCACGTCCAGCTCATTACCCTGTCGGCTAGCCGTCTCAGCTAGCATTCCGAGGCGTTATTTAACACAGTGCGCAGACAGTGGGCAGATGCTTTCCTCCACGGGCAGAGTCCACATTTCAGGAAGGACTTGGATTCCCAAAGCAGCAGCCTCTCTCACGTGTCCCCTCGTGGGGCCACTTGGATGCATAAATGGAGACATGGGTGGATAGTTAATAAGATGGACAAACAGATAGACAGACAGACAGACAGACAGACAGACAGACAGACAGACAGACAGATAGACAGATAGACAGATAGATAGAGAGACAGACAGATAGAGAGACAGACAGACAGACAGACAGACAGATAGATAGATAGACAGATAGACAGATAGACAGATAGATAGAGAGACAGACAGATAGAGAGACAGACAGACAGAAGACAGACAGACAGACAGACAGACAGACAGACAGACAGACAGACAGACAGACAGACAGACAGACAGATAGATAGATAGATAGATAGATAGATAGATAGATAGATAGATAGATAGATAGATAGATAGATAGATAGAGAGACAGACAGACAGACAGACAGACAGATAGACAGATAGACAGATAGATAGAGAGACAGACAGACAGACAGACAGACAGACATACAGACAGACAGATAGATAGATAGATAGATAGATAGATAGATAGATACACACACACACACACACACACACACACACACACACACACACACACACACACACACACACACACACATACAGACTGCAGACATAGCTTCTACATCTTGTCCAATCACAGTGAGGTAGAAAGCCCTCAATACTTCACACAGGTGTTCTTGGCAGTTCTACACACACACACACACACACACACACACACACACACACAGCAACTGTATCTCTCTAATGCTCTCCTGCACACACTCACACACACTCACACACACATGCACACAAGTTCCCGTACACACACACACACACACACACACACACACACACACACACACACACACACACACACACACACACACACACACACACAGATGTGCATACAAGACAAGTCATAACAGCCCAACAAAGCCTATTTGTGACATTCAATCCACCTGGTTTTGCACACACACACAGGCATAGACACACACACACACACACACACACACACACACACCACACACACACACACACACACACACACACACACACACACACACACACACACACACACACACACAGCAGTGTGCAAGTGTCCCTGTCCTCCAGCTGCAACTCTCATGCATGGGCGTCCTCCTGGTAGCCATTATGTCAGTGTGTGTGTGTGTGTGTGTGTGTGTGTGTGTGTGCAGTTCTGTGTGTGTTTGTGTATTCATGTGAGTGTGTGTGTATGTGTCTGGGTGGTCTGGTCCCTTCTCCCCCCCCTCTAATAGTTTTATACCGCTATGCCCTGGCTGTGCCCGAGGGCCGTATGGGGTACATGGGGCGTGGGGGGGGTGGGGGGGGGTGGGGTATGGATTGGGGGGGCTAGGGTGGGGGCTTGGTGGTGCTGTGCAGCAGCCCCATCGAGAGGAGCAGACGACAGGCCTAATAAAGCTTCACAGGGTCTAGGGCCCGTCGCTCTCAGCACTTCCTCCCTGCTGCCCCCCCCCCCCCTCACCCCCCCTCACCCCCACCACCCCCACCCCCAGACCCTCTCGTCCGCCGCCCCCTGCGGGCACATGTGGTCCGGCCCTAATGGGACCCAGCTGGACTCCCGGCTCCTCCCGCGGACCCCGGGCCCAGCGCCCCTCCGCGCCCGGGCTCTGTTCCTTCACTTTTCCTCCTCCTCCTCTTTCAACGTTCAGCCACAGGTGGCAGCGCTGCTCCCTCCTCCCCGGCAGGGGGGCTCCCGCCCGGGGACGGGCTTGTTGTCCCATACCCCCCCCCCCCCCCCTCTCTCTCTCTCTCTCTCCCGCTCTCCTTCTCTGTGTGTCTCTGTGTCTCACTTTCACTCTCTCTCTTTCTCTCTCTCTCTCTCTCTCTCTCTCTCTCTCTCTGCATTCTCTCTCTCTCTCTCTCTCTCTCTCTCTCTCTCTCACTCTCTCTCTGTCTGCACTCTCTCTGTCACTCTCTCTGTCTGTCTGCACTCTCTTTGTCACTCTCTCTGTCTGTCTGCACTCTCTCTGTCACTCTCTTCTCTCTCTCTCTCTCTGTCTCGCTCTCTGTTGCTCTCTCTCTCTGTCTGTCTGCACTCTGTCTGTCTGCAGTCTTTCTGTCTCTCTCT
>JAXIVH010001679.1:0-17631 GCA_036785325.1 Urophycis tenuis
GATGATGCGCGCTTGATGCTGATGATCGCGATATGCCACTCACACGGTAACGTCCACCCGAGACCGACAACAGAGAGGCTGACACACCAGGAGAAAGTTGGGAGAAGTTGACTTTCCTTGATCGGTCTTTATCGGCGAGGAGACGCACGTGCGCAGAAGTTTTATGTCTTGGGGAGGAGAGAAAAAAGTACGCGTTGAATGTGGAGCGAAGTGGGGGACTTGGGGACTTGAAACGCCTTTCAAAAGGAATACACTTTTAATGACATGGATATGACGTGCGAATGTGATCGCACTTCTGACCTGTGAATCCGAAGAGGGAATAACGTGGTGCGCTTGGATATCTGTCGCGCTAACCGACCGACTTGCCGTTTACGCGCATTTCCAAAGGGAAGCAAATTAATGTAAGTTTCAACCACGCACACACCGTTCATCTCCTGTGATAGGTCTGTGCACTCCAGTATGTGTAAAGTGACGTTTATCTACGAAGGCGTGCTCCTACTAGAGTTTTGTTTCAGTTTTACCTCTGCAGAAAGTAGACAAACACTTCAATCTAACTTCATGACATTTACATGATGATGTAAAAAAAAAAGAAGAAGCATACAATCATGCGAGGCAGGCTTCCCCGTTATCTCTCTCCTGCTTTGATGTATTTGAAACAAACCGTCTAACCCTGAAGCACAGTGGTAGGGGGCGGGGGGGGGGGGGCTTTGCCTTGGTCCTTTAAAAAGTCTTGAAGACACCACGGTGCAGTGGCTGCGCGTCCTCCCCTCGCCGTTAAAAAAGATGCGTTCTGGCGCGCTCAGATCCACATGACGGTAAATTAACGAGCCCGACTCGCCATCGCTCTTATAAATATTTACCTTACAGTGACACACGAGTGCAGCGGTGGGAGGACCGCGGGGGTGTTTACTCTCCTTAATAGATGTGTTTTACTGTTATGGGAAAATACATACTTGCTATCAGGCGGCGGCTTGCACATATACTGCTCCGCCGCGGTCGTTTTTCATATCACACCTTTCCAGGGGCCCCCCCAACTAAGCATTCCTCTTAAATTGGTTAATCTGTGGAATTCCATTGTGTCTCCCGGTGAGCATTGTGCCTTTGTCCCGCGGCTGCCATAGGGAACGCGGCCCGTGGCCGGCGGGCCAGACCTCTGGGCTGCCGCTGGTTATGTCTCGGTGTTGGTGGTGGTGATGCTGCTGGTGTCAGAGCGGAGTTCCCGCACCGTGATTGTGTCTCCGTGAGATTAATTAAGAGGGACGCCGCGGGGGGGGATCCCGTCTCCACGCGCACGCACGCACGCACGCACGCACGCACGCACGAACGCGCACGATCTCTCTCTCTCTCTCTCTCTCTCTCTCTCTCTCTCTCTCTCTGATGGTTGCCATGGGACCCGCGCGCAAACGAACCTAGTCCGGAGACCTCACGCGCCCCCCCCCCCCCCCAATGTTTCTCTCTCTCTCTCTCTCTCTCTCTCTCTCTCTCTCTCTCTCTCTCTCCTCTCTCTCTCCTCTCTCTCTCTCTCTCTCGCTCTCTCGCTCCCCCCCCACTTTGACCCATTCATCACTTTCAGCCTCACGTGGGAGTTTTACTGCGGGGTATTGTTGCCCAAGACGTCCAGCCATGGGTATTCAGACACGACATATCTGCTTGAGACGAGATGGATTGCGGTTTGTTTCTCATTCAACAATGTTGATGATGCGCCCGCCCCCCCCTCTCCCCCCGCCCCCCCCACTTTTATTCAAACATCAGATTTTAATTTGGATAACAGATGACTTGATTTAGGCCCTCAACACAAATAACTTTGCGGTGGCTTTAATGTATTATTCCTCTCGCGTTTCAGAACAATATTCCATCGCTATCACGTTAGATTGAATTATTCAGAGTAACATCTACAAATAGAAACCAGCAGTGGTAATGATGCAATATTAGACTAATGGATACAACCGCGGTCCATGCTCGTTTAGCCCCTGCTTTTCAAATCAGTCAAATAAATAACACTTTTGGTTGAGTTTGCGATGATGTAATCCTTCATTACTCTTCAAAGTTAACATAATGAGGAGGGGTTGTTTACACTTCAGTTAAACCTGCTGGTTATGCAATAAAGTCACAATACCTCTTGTGGCTGTGCAACTACAGATCTTTACTCCCTTCATGCTTTGCCCCAATTCCTTACCCTAATCTGAAATACATCAAAACTCCTATCTTAATCTTAATTCTTGTTGCTAATACCCAAGCTTAACCCTTTTCAAACTTTCTACTTGAACCTAACCACCTCTCACCCACTACCTAAATGTCACCCCTTTTCAAACCAAATAATGTAATAACTATGTTCAAACCCATGACTTGTATCTCTACCACAATAACCATCTCTAGAATAGCTAGCCTTGTATGTCTAAGATAACACTTAAACTGAAGCATTTGTAACCTAATGCCTAAACATAGCCCGTTTCAAATTTTCTGAATATAACGTTCCTCCTCTTTTTTTTCTGGCACATTCGGCTATTTATATTACCCAACCTCTCCTGCCGTCTCATCAGTCAAACACGTCAGCCACTCAGGCATATTACTTTGGACATGCAGGATTTTAACGAACAGGCCCCCCCCTCGTCTCAGCCAATCAGAGTCCCCCGCTTGAGAGCATTCCCATCGTCCTCTTCAGGAATTGTACCGCCGCCTCCAATATGCACCTCTCTGCTGCCGGCGTATCTAATACACTGACCTCCGACCCGCAGCTCCATAGCTCTGCTGTCAAAACATTCCTTGAGCCGCTGTTCCCAAAACCCGATGCCTGGGTGTTTGGAGCGATGCCGATGGCACACGATCACATGGTGTCCTCTTCAAAGGCCCGAAGGTGTGTGTGTGTGTTTGTGTGTGTGTGTGCGTGTGCGCGCGTGCGTGTGTCTGTGTGTGTGTGTGTTTTAATGGAGAACGTCTCACAAGCTGAGCTGCTGATCCAGGCGATTTCTGCTGCTGGTTGTTCTTCCCTGGGAACGGCGTGACCCCCCCCCCCTGAGTATCGTATGGTCGCCACTCTCCACTTCATCCACTCTCCATGGAAATGAGGAGCGCCGGGCCTCTGTCTCCTCCTGATAGGCTGGCGGAGCACAGAGCGCACCCAGGGCTTTCTGTGATGGCTTCCTCTGGATGCGTCGCATCTCAATGTGGTCTATCGGCATCAGTCCCATGCAGACGCGCCGCGCGGCGGGGTATCGCACAGACTCATGACTTCAGATTTCTGTTCATTCATGCCTGTCGTCTTCCACTGGTGGAAATATAGGAGCTTTACCCATGGTCATTCCCATGATGCATTGCCTTCATTCGCTCCCATCACCCTTAACTGCTTAACCACCTCTTACTTAATTGTATCTAAGCTTAACCGTCAATAATGCCCCCATACCTGATCGCAATACTTCAACTTGACCATCTCTAACGTAACACCTAAGGTTCCCCATCTCTAACCTAATAACTAAACTTAATAATCTATTACATAATACCACAAACATAACCATATCTAACCTAATATTAATATTCTGCATGTTTGCAGAATTAATATCAATTAATATTAATAACCTAAACCCTCTCTAACCTGACACTTCAACATAACCATCTATAGCCTAATAACTGCACTAAACCATCTTTAACCTAAACCCTCTCTAACCTAAGATAGATAGATAGATAGATAGATAGATAGATAGATAGATAGATGGCTATACTTTATTGATCCCAAGCTGGGAAATTACAACACCTAAAGTGTACCCTCTCTCATCTTATACCCAAACATAAACCATATCTCTCCTGATCCCCCCCTAACTATCACATGTAGCCTGTATCGCCGGCCTGGTCTTGTCTTCGTGACATTGTTCAACCAGCTGTTTCCATCATTGACTCTGTGTCTCATTGCCCGGCCTTCGTGCTCCAAGTGACAGCATTGCAGTGACTCTCGGGAGCTTTTATTGGAGTTGACTGGAATCAGGACATGGAATGTGAAAGCCATTTTCAGGCTCTGTGATCATATTTATCAAACCAGTCACTGGAATTTATTTTGGACCGAGGTAAAGAGCTGCTTTTGGAAGGAGAGATGTTTTTCTTTGGGAAAGCTCTGATAGTGGTGGCAGGTCCCTACGGTCGTTCGTTTGGAGCATTATTAAAGCAAACCATTTTATTGCAACGATTTATGACCCGAATGTTCACGAGGAACGACGTCCAGTTGTCTGCCAGGGTTTGTTTCGATGCGGTTCGGGGAGAACCACATGCGACCGGCACCTCCACACTGTCTATGTTCTGGTAGAATGTCTCTAATCAGCAGATAGTAACGAGTGTTGTTTTTAAACACCCGTTTTGACGACTCGCTCAAAGCATGGCGCGTAACAAGGGTCCTGGCAGCGCTGCTGTTGTGATGGATGTTTCGGCTAACGCAAACAGGCAGACGGTCCTTGTTTTAACGTATAGCGTGTCAAGAAACGGTCTGACACAGAGGAACTCTCTGTAAAGAAAAGAAAAGTAAGACAGAACGCGTGTTTATGTAAAATAAAACAAAGCGAAACCGGCCAACGTATTATGTACGATTAGCCTGCTGTCTGACCGACTGTATAACACAGGCCGGTAGAAACTAAGACTTAACGACACTTCGGGTCGTTATGTCAAACAAAGCCAACAGAAAACACTTGCTTGTCAGCAGCTGGTCAGCAGCTAGTCAGCAGCTAATCAGCAGCTAGTCAGCGTGGGCTCCTGCCAGGAAACGGAGCGCAGGATCCAGTAATTCCCATAAAGAATGGCGGATGATCTTGAGCTGAATTCAAACACTGGATTCATTCTGCATGTAAATCCCCCAAGCTCTCTCTCTCCCCCCCGATCAAGTTCCGAAGGTTCCCTGGAAACTAGGTCACCCGTCTTCAGACTCTCGCTAACTACCACGTTTACAGGAGGTGTCAGAGGCGCAACTTTTTCAATCGGATGGCATGTAAAAATAAACACTTCTGAGTCTTAACTTTCACTCGAGGCTTTCCACTTTTGTCCTAGCCAAGCATTTCCTGAGTGGACGAGCGAGCGGCACACACGGGACAGACTTGAAAGCATCCCATAATAATATCGGTGGCTCGCTTTCGTAGGTTGAGCGGTGCAGGGCGGAGGAACTGCGTGTTTCCCGTTCGCTGTGACTCATCGCGACGGGAGGACATGCTCCGAGTGTAAACATAGACCGGCGCTGCAGCACGTCGGCAACTGCTCGGTCGTATCCAGTTATTCACTCAAATTTGCAGCCTTCACTCATCATGAATCGTTTTATAATGGAGGTAACAAATGGTGGCTGCCTCGCAGGGACCGATAAATAACCACAGGCTTAAGCACGCCGCCTTCGCTCCCGACATTGTCTCCATGTTGCTACACAGAGAAAGACTGTACTTTTGGTTTCTTCTGCATCTGAATCTGGAGAAAAAAAAAGGTTCTGGCAACTGCCATTGTAACCATGACTATTTAATCCTTACTGTACTGAATGAAAAGGCAACTCTCTCGCAATTGTGTCACAACAACACACACACACACACACACACACACAAACACACAAACTCTCTGTGTGCTTTTGTCTAGGATTTCATTTCAAAGTAAAGAACCAGTTTCAAAGGGAAGAACTAGTTTCAAAGTGAGGAACCTTAGAGTTTGAACAGTTTTAACAACTTTCTCTCCGGAGACTCTGACAGCAGGAGTGTGTGTCTGTGTGTGTGTGTGTGTTTGTGTGTGTGTGTGTGTTTGTGTGTGTGTGTGTGTGTGTGTGTGTGTGTGTGTGTGTGTGTGTGTGTGTGTGTTTGTGTGTGTGTGCATATGCACATGTGGGACGACATGCATGTGGATGTATATTTGTATTATGCCTGTGTGCGTGTGCGTGTGTGTGTGTGTGTGTGTGGCGTGTGTGTGTGTGTGGCGTGTGTGTGTGTGTGTGTGTGTGTGTGTGTGTGTGTGCATGCGTATGTGTTGCCATGCATGTTTGCAGAATTTCTGTGACTACATATGCATGAATGAGTATATGCATGCGTCTGTGTGCATGTGTGTTTTCTCTCTCTCTCTCTCTCTCGTCCTCGTACTGGCTAACCTGGCATGGAGTAATTAGCCTAGTGGTTCTGCTACATCCATTAGCCCTCTCCACGGCTGCCGGGCCCCACAGCCCCCGTGGCCCCACCAACCAGCTCTTTACTTCACTTGTGGCATTCGAACAAAGACTACAGCCTTGAGAACTTATCCTTTTGTCCCTTGAAAAAAAGAGGGACACGTTTCAAGTAAACCATCATTTTGGCTCTCTCAACTCTCAGAGTAGTGCTGCTGCAGTACCAGAGCCGATATGCGCATGTGTGCATGTATTCAGAAAGAGGGAGAGTGGACACAATGAAGCATTGCTGGAGTACAGTAGCTGATATATACATATGGAGAGCGAGAGAGAGCGAGAGGGGAAACAGTTTCCAATTAACATCGGTAAAACTGCAAATGTCAATTTCATCTCCGCTCTGTCGTTTAAATAGAAAACACGCCTTCCCCCCACGGTTGGCGGAATCCGAGCCAAGCAGCGACTGGTAAAGTTAGCATCTTCAGTGTTGCGGTTCCACAGAGTCCTGGCAGACTGGAATTAGCTCTGGAAGCCACGTCTGCCTGTGGCCGCCATCCAGCGGCCCTCAATTACAATGCAGCCGAGCCAGAGGGAGAGAGAGAGGTAGACAGCGTGGAGCCCCGCTACGCTCGCTCTCGGCTTCCTTTACTCTTGTCGCCTCACACACTGTGTCACCAGCAGCACCACCCGGGAGAGTGACCACCGAAACCCTGGAGAGAGGCCTCCCCCGGGACCCCCCCGAACACACGCATTCACACCACCTCCATCCTCCATCACACCTCGTGTGAAATACTTTCACCGCCTCCCGAGAGAAAAACCAACCCCATCGTCAAAACACACTTCCACCCTGCAGACACCACATGCACACTGTTCGGCGTTTCTGTGAAGTATTCCCTCTAAACCACCCGGGCACCCTTGGTGCAGTAATGTTAAATCAATCAAGTAATATGGAAATAATTAAACCCACTTCTGGATTCCTCAGCATGAAGTACTCCAATTCTAAGTATTAAAAGTTTAATTGCAGTTTCCGACCAGGCATATCGATGCTTTGCTTACTAATGTGGTTGTATTGTCTACTCGTTTACCTCTGATCTAATTTTCCCCCAACACGACCACACGCAAATGGAATCAGGTCCGCTGTTCTAATGAATTAGACACCAACGTGTCTCTGGTGCCAGACTCGCTGTGGTTGTGCATGATTTGGCAGATCGTGACAATCCTGGCTAACAAATCCCACATTGCTCCACATGTCCTCCAAATACTAAATTACAGATTGTCTGCCATGGATTCTTTCCATTGCCAGACCAAAGCAATGTCTATTGTTTCAGCCTTGTAACCCAAACACTCCCCCGTTTTTAGATCTGCATCACATACATACATGTTTGTCTGACACTCAAGCCTCAGACTGCTCTTGTGAGTTGATTGAAATGCATTCTGGGTTATGATTCGATGTCTCAAAGTCTATCTTTCAACCGCTCCAGGGAAAAGCGAGTCGGAGGTCGAGAAGACCTTAATCATTATTCCTAACGGGCTGTGCAGTTCCATCACCAGCTCACCGCTGAGGGGGAAAAGGAAAGTGGAAACCTTTATCACTGTAATCACAATTGAAGTGCGGGGCCTTTGAGACTCCTCCTCCACAGTAACCCTCGGAGCAGCGCGGTACTGATGTTAGCCGAGTTAGAGAGCGCACGCTGGCATGCCAAGAGAGCGGGGTGTTGAGGTGCAAGGTGAAGGAGACGTTGGAAAATGTGATTCTCAAGGTGTGCTAGGTGCGCTGTGTTTGGCGAGGACCCGAGCAACATGTGGAAAAGCTTTAACAGACTTTAACATATTTTTCTTACCATAACTCACCGTGTCGTACACAGAAATTAAACACTGTCCCTCTGTTTCTCTGTTGTTGTCGGGTCTAGAATTTGCTCAGCACTTAGATTTCTTTTTTTTTCCGCTTGTGTTTCCTCAGGTTCAAAACGAAGGAGCCAGTGTGAATACAGTGGCCAAAGGTTTGGGGAAGTCTATAATGAACCCATTGCACCGTGGCCCTCGCTGGAACAGGATGCTGCTGCTTTTGGCGTACATGGCTCTGGAGTTGCTCACGCTTCATTCACCTCTGGTTCTGGGCACCCTGGAGCTCCAACTGGATGAGGAGCAGCCAGCAGGCACCATCGTGGGCGACATCAGTGCTGGGCTGCCGGCGGGCATCACCGCCTCGCTGTATTTCATCTCGGACCACGAGGGCACCGGCGTGGGCACCGACCTGGACATCGATGAGAGCACAGGCATCATCAAGACGGCCAAGGTCCTGGACAGGGAGCTGAGGGACCGGTACAACTTCATCGCGGTCACCATGACCGGCGTGACGGTGGAGGTGACCATCAAGGTGAATGACATAAACGACCATGGCCCGACGTTCCCGAAGAAGCGCGCCACGTTTACGATTCCCGAGCAGACCGCCATCGGCACCAAATTCCCCCTGGAGCCGGCCGTGGACGCTGACCAAGACCAGCTGACCACGCAGGGATACCTAATCAAGGACGGGAACATTGGCCAGGCCTTCACTCTGGAGACGAGGAGAGGGAGCAACAAGGTCCTCTACATCGACCTGGTGGTCAACGCCATCCTGGACCGAGAGAAGAGGTCCGCCTACACTCTATCCCTGGAGGCGTTTGACGGCGGCTCCCCTAAGAGAACTGACCAGATGACTCTCGACATCTCCGTGCAGGACATCAATGACAACGCTCCCGTTTTTAACCAGAGCCGCTACCACGCCATCATATCCGAGAGCCTGCCACCGGAGAGCAACATCCTGCAGGTGTTCGCCACCGACGCAGACCAGGGCGACAACGGCTTAGTGCTGTACGAGATCAACCGGCGCCAGAGTGACCCGGATCGGTACTTCGTCATCGACCCGCGCTCGGGAATGATCACGCTCAACCAGCCCCTGGACTTTGAGATGAGGAGAGTTCACGAGCTGGTGATCCAGGCCCAAGACAACGCCAGCCAGCCGGAGGTCACCAACGCCTTTGTCACCATCCACGTGCGGGACTACAACGACAACCAGCCCACCATGACCATCATCTTCCTCAGCGAGGACGGATCCCCGCGCATCTCGGAGGGAGCGCAGCCGGGCCAGTACGTGGCCAGGATCTCGGTGACCGACCCGGACTACGGCGAGTACGCCAACGTCAACGTCTCCCTGGAGGGTGGAGACGGAAAGTTCGCCCTGACCACCAAGGACAACATCATCTACCTGATCTGCGTGGACCAGATCCTGGACCGGGAGGAGAGGGACATGTACGAGCTGCGGGTGATGGCCACCGACTCGGGCACGCCTCCTCTCCGCGCCGAGTCCTCCTTCGTGATTCAGGTGGTGGACGTCAACGACAACCCGCCGCTGTTCGACCAGCCGGTGTACAGGCAGGTGATCCCCGAGGTGGTGTTCCCCGGGAGCTTCGTGCTGCAGGTGACCGCCAGGGACAAGGACCAGGGTCCCAACGGGGACGTGACCTACAGCCTCCTGCGGGACCAGCAGACCCAGTGGGACTGGTTCAGCATCGACGCCGAGACCGGCATCATCACCACCCTGTCCCAGCTGGATTACGAGAAGGACCCCAAGCCCAGCGTGACGGTGGTGGCCACGGACGGAGGGAGACCGCCGCTGACCTCCACGGCGGTGGTGAACATCGTCCTCCAGGATATGAACGACAACGAGCCTGTGTTTGGGAGAAGCTTCTACAACGTTTCCATCAAGGAGAACACGCCGGCGGGAACATGCATACTTGAGGTAAGACGGTTTGGGAGAGGGCTGTTATTACAGTAAATAACAGAATTTATTGGCTTTACGAACGCACTTGGGTAAATCCATTACTCACATCCTATAAGGGTTCAAATTCATCTCCTGCAAATTGCAAACGACCAGTCCCTGGAAATGTTTTTGAAAAAGAAACCGTTTGAGACTGGCATCATTATCTCTTTAGAAAACAATGAAACGCAACAGCCTTAAATGGCAGATAACGTCTGGCGGTGTGGTGGGACTTGGGATTCATGACTACTCTCAATCGCTCCTACTAGTGAGTGTATGTGTGTATGTTTGTGTGTGTGTGCATTCATGCCTGTATGTGTCTCACAACCACTACAGTTGTGATGTAGAACAAATCTGACAGCGTCTTTTTTATTTATATATATATATACAGTATATTAGGCATATTAGATGAGGACACAACCCCGCAGTCAATTGGCTGACAATTGATGGGAGTGTGTTTTTGCCTGTTGCTAGGGTAACCACTTCAACTACTTTCAATCACCTGCCTTCCAGTCCAATCCACTTACAGAAAGAGCGACAACCGATCCCCAAGTCTAATGGAAATAGAACAGTCTAACCCTCCTCACCCACAGGGATGACCGAGACAAGAATGAGAATGATGCGGAGCATTTCCCCCTCATCCTTTGTCTCAGCGATGACTATCCGCGAAACACTTGATATCTATTTAAAAACGAGTCCAAAAAGAAATCCAGGGTTGGATTAAGGTTGAGGGTGGCTGTGTTGTCTCAAAAACAGGTTTCCTGTTCTGTCCCCCCGTATCTGTCCAGCGTCTGACAGAAGCAGTGTGTTACCAGTGGCGTAGATGTGTATGGGCTGTGTCTTTAGTTGAGCTATGGCAAGGACTTCACCTGCAGTTTTCCAGGCCAAGATGATCTCCTTGTTGGCTGTCCTTCCCTTCACCTCTCACGGGTTTCCAGGGAAACACAAGCAGGGTAAAATCCTCTGTCAGTCCTGCCACAAAGAGCTTTTTCTTATATACCCGGGCAGAGACAAATTTGGTGCTTTATTTAAAGAAATATATGTCACTTCACTCAACAAAAGACAACTTAATTAGGCCGTTTGAGCGTGAGAACCGGCCATACAGACGACAAGCGAAGTATTAATGTTCGGACAAATAGCAGCTGCCCCTAAAGAGTCCCGGTTCATAGAAACGCTTTTACTTTTTTTTTTCGTCTTGATGAAAAAGGAGTCGTTGTTATTGGTTTCTGTTTGTGTGTGTGTCAGCGTCGTTCGGGGCCCGGTGTCCAGAGACAGGTATTTCACTGAGGCTCATAAAACGTCAGTTCCACTGGTGTCTGCAGCAGAACTTCAAGGGCTTGGACGGGCGTTTGAGTTCTGACAGTTGGCCCGGCGGACGGGCTCTTGGCCGGGGCGCCGGCCTTGGGGATGGGAGGGACTGAAGTGGGATGCAGCTCCCACCGTTGGTCTTGGCCCACATGCAAATGTAGGAGCTCAACAGTTCTGCTGTTGGGAGGTCCTCCAATTATAAATCAGAGACAGCACAAGGACAACGAGAAGAATAGAAGATGTTCACATAACAAAAAACCTATTTGGGAATATGCACAAGGAATCAATGAACACCCCCCCACCCCCACCCACCGCTCTGCCAAGCACCACCCCCTCAAAAAAAAAAAAAAAAGCCCCCGCAATATCCGCGTTTCTCGACTCCTCTTCGATCATCCTTTCCGCTCTGCGTCGAAGGGCGCGCTATAAAATTAACATCTGACATCTATAAGTCACGGACCCGGGGGGCCCGCCTCTCTGTCTTTCCAGGCCCCCTCGCCGCCACCGCCGCCGCTGAGGCAACGGCTACCTGCCCCTGCGAACGCCTTACCGAGCGTGACGAGCTTCATCAGGGATGGTACCGTGTCCAAACATGGCACTGCTCTTCAAAGTTCCTCCTCCTCCGCCCCCCCCCCCCCCCCCCCCCCCCCCCCACCGGTTTCTCCCCGGTTACTAGAGAGCGAGGGCTTTGGCGCGCTCACGTGAGAACAGATCTCCTCCACCTCGTCGGTGCCAGCTCCTCATCTAAACATGTCATCAGCTCTCTCCACTTTTTTCCGCCCCACGCTTCATGTGAAGTTCCCACTGTCCCGTGCTTTTCCTACCACGGAGCACAAGTTGTCCACGGAGGCCCTCAACAATATGGGTATTGTGATCGGTAATTCCTGAGCATTTGAAGTGTTTGCTTTTTCTCCCTCTTCCCTCGCCTTCCTGTGTCACGCACACCGCAGCAGCAAGTGATTATCATAATGTAATCTGGCTCCACGCCTCTCTGGCTGCTATGTTTTTGTCACTCGTCCTAAACGTCAGCCGCTCCGAGAAACAAGCTATAATTATGTGTGTGTGTGTGTGTGGGGGGGGGGAGAATCACGTAGAATAAGTCATAAACCCATCCCATTATGGGGGAATTAATCTCGAAATCTGAGAGGCGAGATGGAGAGCAAGAAATGAGGAAGTACCGTTAACTGGGTGAATTACGCAGGGCTTTCAAATTAGGCTCCACAACCGTGAGCTTCTGGTGTTGGGGTGGGCTTTATTAGGCCATTACAAATCCCTTTTCGTGATAAAAATCGAATTTTACGATCTTGCCGGACGACGTTTCCATATTAATGAATTGTACGAATGACTTTTCACTCGCATCCATTCCCATTCCCTCCGTCGGGACGCGGCCGTGGATCAGAACCGGCCGGCACATCACTCCAGATCCACTCCCCACGTCCCCGGAATGAAAGCGAGTGCCTGCTTAGGATCAGATCCAACATGGCCGATATCAGAGCGACTATTCCTGGCTGTATACGTGGGAACCCGGCTCTAACATGGCTGGTAAATAATGACTGTGCGCTTGCCAAACCAAGCACTGCGCATAATTAATAACATGATTGATTAGTAACACAAACAGTTATGGCGACAGATGAATTGCATAAATTTCTCAGCAACCAAAAAAAAAAAAAAAAAAGACTCAGAACTCGATTGTCGCGAGGTTCTGTCAGCCTGGATGTTGGTAGAGAGCAGGCCCCCCCCCCCCCACCCCCCCATGGCACCATGGCACCAGGCTCAGAATCGGCCTTCTGTCTCTTCTCGTTTCCTCTGCTTGGATCGCCTCCAGGGGGGTCCCCTGTGGAGTGGCTGAAGGGGAAGTGAGACCCGCAGTGGGCCGGCGGGCGGAGGTGACGCGGGTGGCGGCGTGGCGGGGGGGACGACTTCCTTGTCTGGATGCACGTCTCCTGCAGCACTTATCTGATCTCACTTCACCCCTCGTTAGCAGGGTGTGAGGTTCGAGAGCCCTCGGGGACCGGGTGCTGTGCGCGGGCCTCCGAGTCCATCGATTGTGAGCTCCCCCCCCCCCCCACCCCCCGCCCCCCCCCCCCCCCCCCCCACCTACTGCAACTCAACACTGATTGCTGTCAGGAAGAGAAGACACTGGCTTCTTTGGTTTTTCTTGCGACTACTCACAAACTCAATGCAGGCTTTTCATGGTGGGATGTGTGCGTCTGGGTGGCACTTACTCCGGCGTCGGCTGTTCTTCTCTTGACGCATAGGCAGTGTTGGTATAGTACGATATTTTACATTCTATTTTAATTTGCTCTGTCGGCCATTGTCCTTCACGGGTCCATGGGTAATATCTCCTCTGGACGAATTCATTATTTCAAAGAAAGACAACGCTCCCGGGGAGAGATTGATTAAGGTGGCCTTCCAACATAAAAAGACCCTCACTGAGGCCTAGATAAAGGGGTGGAAAGAGTGAAAATAATAACACACACACACACACACACACACACACACACACACACACCGGTAGCGTGTAGGCAGGTGCTCATCACGGTGAGACACCCCAGAGTCTTAGTCACCTTGAACTTGCCTGCTATAGCTACAGTATATCTGCTAATGGTTTCTCTAAAACTGACATGAAATTAAGACACTGTATACCCACCCACCCCAAGGCGTGGCGGGGATCTGGATTCAAAACATATAAGGGTTGACTTTGTCTGAATCCGGCTTTGTGGACTTCACTCCTCCGCACACATAAGCTGCTGTTTGTCACAAAGGAAGTTTGAGGGATCACACCTCTTCAGGGTGTTATCGTTTCATCACAGAAACAGTTTAAATTCCCCCTGTAATCTTCGGCTCGCCGGCGCTCCTCTTCCTCTGCAGAGTCCCGAGCTTGTGCAGATCACACCTCCCGAGCAGAAAAAAAAAAGGCGGCCATTAACCGTTGGTTTCCTGGAAGAATTGACACTTCAAAACAGACTTTATTGCTGCAAAGACACGACGAAAGCACTAAACTTGGGGATAGGAGGCTGACATGGCGTCGGCTGTCAATTCTCCAAAGTTCAGATTATGTACGTTCATATTTATTTAGACATACAGTAGATGTACATCTGGACAAACAGTGTGTCTAGTGCAACAGAAAATTGCTGAGATGGCTGTTTACTCCTCGACTCCCAGCACTGCGCCTGCCACCACTTCAGCGTCCAATTTTGGTGTCCTGTATTTTTATACACTAACCGTATAATCAATCCTCGACAGACGTTTCATTCTGAGGAGAGTGACAAACATAACGTTCCCTTTGTCACTTTTAATGTCAGTCTGGCTCGTCTGCTCCTGCCGAAGTTGGCTTTGAGTGTTCACTCTCTCGCCCCTCTCTCCTCTCTCTCTCTCTCTCTCTCTCTCTCTCTCTCCTCTCTCTCTCTTCTCTCTCTCACCGCACTGGTTTTCTCTGCTCTCCCTCCCCTCGGCTTTCCTGTGCGTGCTCTCTCTCTCTCTCTCTCTCTCTCTCTCTCTCTCTCTTCTCTCTCTCTCTCTCTCTCTCTCTCTCTCTCACCCCTCTCCTCTCACCACACTGGTTTACTCCCCTCGACTTCCCTGTGGTCTCTCCTCTCTCTCTCTCTCTCTTTCTCTCTCTCTCTCTCTCTCTCACCCCTCCTCTGTGGCTTCAACATGGCATTCGCAACAGCACCACCCCATTGCAGGAAATTGATTGTGTTGCTTTAGTGTGTTTACTGATGTAATACTTCCTCCAACACGGTCACCCGTGGGTGCACCATGGGGAGCCGAACACAGCACAAACCCGGGGGCACGTCTGTAGCCGGGGGCCGCTATCTGGGGTCAGGGGTCACGGTGTTGCGCTGGGGACACCCGTCTGCGTGCTATCAGAGACGCTAAAAAAGGAGGAGACACATCACCGAAAAAAAATCACCCATTGGCAGGCGTGGGGAAACTTTGTAACGCCAAGATGGCAGTTGTTTGCACATGTCCCCGCCTCTTCCGGCGCCGTTGTGCCAATCATTTTGCAGGTCCTACGCGGTCACGCTTTTTTTTGCGACACTTGGAAGTTATTTCAAAGTCCTTCCAGGCTACTACTCCTACTCCTTCTATAGTGTCTCTGGTTAAAGTTACGTTGTTGATCTCTTGCTTTATTCAAAATTGCGGCATGATCTGCGATAGCTGAGCGTGAGCGGTGACGTCCTGCTGTTAGTGCCGGTGTTTTTATGCCGTAGATGAAAATAGTGTCGCGAAGCACTCCAAGCAGTCCTAGATTACCTGTAAGAAAAAGTGCTCTACAAACGTTAATTTGATACAAAATCACCAAACCCTTTCAGCGATTTTCGCCTGTTTTTCATAGTAATTTTTTATGCCCCTTAGACCTCTGAAAATGGAGATACAGCTCTCCCCCTATACATTTACATAGGGCCCTGGTTCTTGGTCTAAGACCAAATAGCTTCCCGAAAGGCGTCGCCAATATGGCCGCCAGTGAGAGGACTTGCCTAGAAGGACTTTGGTTGTTATTGTGTCCGTCGGTGGATGTGATGTTGCCATAGATGTACATTTGCCTTCAGGTATTAAGCAGACTACCGATGAAAGGTCCTGGGTTCGATCCCCAGGGTCCGCAGTCTACCCCCGGGTGCGGCAGGTAGAGACTTTCTGTGAAGTAATGTTTTCTCCCGAGTCTCCCGAGTCTTGTGTGTCTCCTCCTCCTCCTCCTCCTCCTCCTCACTGTTCTCATGGTATCTCCTTCCTTAGCCCCTCACTGTCTTATCCCTGCTCAGCTCGCATGACGCCACTTCACTTCCTCTCCTCCTCGTCTTCTTACACGAGAGAGATAGAGGATAAAATAGAGAGAAGGGCGAGATAATGAAAGACAGAGAGAGGCAGAGCAGGTGGTGACAGCAGACACATATCTGTTGACCCAGGACAGAGAGCCAGAGAGAGAGAGAGAGAGAAAGAGAGAGAGAGAGAGAGAGAGAGAGAGAGAGAGAGAGAGAGAGAGAGAGAGAGAGAGAGAGAGAGAGAGAGAGAGGGGGGGCGGGGGGGGGGGGGGCAGAGCGCGAGAGATAGACCAACAGAGAAAGAGAGACAGACAGCATCAGGGCTGCCTGCGGTGATGATGTCTGCCAGCGCGTCTGTTCCCCCAGCCTGTGCACCCCTCACACATGTTACTGTTATCTGGCGGCGCTACCAAAAAGATAACTGGCCAGTGCTACTCACGCTAGCTGGCAGTGCTCCCAAAGGCTAGCTGGCGGGCTCCACCAAAAAGCTAGCTGTCCAGCGCTACTCAGAATAGCTGGTAGCACTACCAAAGGCTAGCTGGTGGCCTCTGCCCAAAGCTAGCTGACCAATTCTACTAAGTTACCTGGCTGACACTCTTGAAAAGATAGATTGCGGGGCCACCAAAGGTAAGCGGGCAGGGCGACCCAGTCTGCCCTGCCAATGCTACCTTTGTGCGCTAGCCAATGCCACCAAAGTTTAGCTGGCTGCTGCTGCTGAAAAGCAAACGGTCCCTTAACTCCCAAACTGGACGCTAACTGGGGGCGCTAGGCTAGGCTGGGCGTGAGTGGCCATCAACTGGCCAGGGCATTCGTTCCGCTCCAAAGTCATTTTGAGTGAACCGATCCTGCCAGAGCCCTGCTTTACACCTCCAAGCCTCCAGACAGGGAAACAGACACCCAGTGGCAATCTGTCATGAACTGTAATCTGCACAATCACCCACTCACCCGGTCATACAGTCACCCTCTCTCGCTCATCCATCGAAATGAATTCATAAGTGTACAATATGGTCTATGATATTGTGGATTATTGTGGAGTCATGAGTATTGTTTTTTGGTTGTTGTTTCTTATTGTATACATTGCTTTGTGAGATATACAAAACAACTTAATTAATGGAAAAGTACACACACACACACACACACACACACACACACACACACACACACACACACACACACACATACACACACACACGCACAGCCACACAAACTCCCCGAAAAAGTGTTGGTCGGCACATTATGGCCACAGCAGTGTTGCACTGTGAGGAAGAATGTTCTCTCTTTCTCTCTCTCTCTCTCTCTCTCTCTCTCTCTCTCTCTCTCTCTCTTCTCTCTCTCTCTGCCTCTTACGGGGGAGATGCCAGGAAACCTTGGGTCTTGTCGGCTGTCCACTCGGTATAAGAGCTGCCAGTTGGAAGTACAAGCAGAGAGAGAGAGAGAGAGAGAGAGAGAGAGAGAGAGAGAGAGAGAGAGAGAGAGGAGAGAGAGGAGAAAGAGAGAGAGAGAGAGAGAGAGAGAGAGAGAGAGAGAGAGAGAGAGAGAGAGAGAGAGCATTCTTAACTCACAGTCCAACACCGCTGTGGCTATAAAGTGCCGAGTATCACCATTGTTGTATTTCTGCGCTGGCTCTCCTTCCCTCCATCGTCACTATGAATCTGTGTCATGTA
>JAXIVH010000168.1:0-24048 GCA_036785325.1 Urophycis tenuis
TATCAATTACAGGAGAAAAAGTGTGTGAATGTGACTTCCAACGACGACCGGAGCACTGCTTGCTTCCATTTCTTGTCATTAGCATGATAACAAAGAAATAAATATATATTCAAACCCCAAAATAAATAATACACAAACAGACAAGGCCTTCGGCGCAAAAAACGCAGCCGGCGGTGTCGCTGACGAGCCCGGCCCCGGTGTGTTCTGCAATCCAACACGGGTGGTTCTGAACGGCCGGATTGAGCAGCCTTCTCAGAAGCCACTACAGCCTCGACACGCAAACGCCATCGCCTTTTCCCTGACTTATGTTGTCTTTGCAAGGACAGCGAGAGAAAAGAAAGAGAGAGAGAGACAGAGACAGAGAGACAGAGAGAGAGAGAGAGAGAGAGAGAGAGAGAGAGGCACGGCACCGCATGGCCTTTAGCTCGGCGGCCAGGCTGTGATGAGGGGGCCAAGCGGGCCACGAGAGCCGGCGCTCTGAACAACAACAGCTCCGCCGTGTAATCAATAGCGGCGGTCACTCGGAACAGAAGAGGCTGTTGATCTGTTGACTGAAGCACCGTTTTACACATATTTTCACTTCTCCCCTGTCGCGGGCTTTCAAAAAGCGAGGGAACGAAGCCGGAGGAGGAAATGAACGATAAAAAGGAAAAAAAAAAAAAGAAAAAAGAAACAACAGCGAAAGAGGGGAACGGAAAACGGTGGTGCCCCCCCCCCCCCCCCCCCCCCTGGAAGCATGTGAAGTGTAATCCGGGGGACACTCCACGTCTAGATTGAATGCGCGTCGGGGTGGTGGCGGGAGGGCGCTCACCCCCATCAGGACGGAGCAAGGTCACCCCTGAGTTGCTTATCTCTGTAAATAAAACCTGTCGGCTGGAACGGCGGAGGGGCCGCTTGCCATTAAACGTGTGTCTGGGGGCCGCGGGGCCACGGGGCACGCCGGACCAGACCACGGGGGGGTGCGGGGGGGGGCCCACGGAGCGCACCCCACCCGTGCTCCTGGCTCCTCCCCCACACGGCACCATGGCGGGGGGTGGCCCCCCGGCTGTGGGGTCACCCTGATTGTGTCCCACGTAAAGTCTTTCTTTTGGTGGTTTCTTTAACGGGGGCCAACGGCCCATGTGGTCATCTCATGAACCCCACGGGAAAGGAGCTGGCGTGATTGATTTGAGACAGTATTATACAGTATTTGATGAATGTGAATAGCCGAGCGGCAGAAATAGAAGAAAGTGGAGCAAACAGGAAACGGTACTTTAATGATTGGAGGGCTACAAGAGAGTGCTTGAACTCTGATTTTGGTGAAGAAAGTTGAGGAAACCTATTTAAATGGCAAAGTAAGTCCAATGTGTCCAACCATATGTGTGTGTTGTGTCTCTGTGTGGGGCTGATGTGATGGTTTGACCTTTGTTCTAAAAGAGGCAGCTATCACTCTGGCCAACAGTCAGTCAATCTGTGACCTTCAAGACACGTCTCTTAGTTCATCACAGGTAGGCTTGGACAGCTGGAGAACTGACCAAAAATGTTCTCTCACATTATCTTTACGTTTGGGAACCTTTCTGTCAGTTCTGCTAGAGAGTGGCCCTTCGGTTTACATGGTCAAACTATAACTGACAAAATGTGTGTAGTCTTTTCTTCATAAATAAAAACCAAATGTTGTTCCTTAGTTAAGATAATATATGTACTTATGGGTCGAGCTATATGAGCAATTATGTTTAAAGCAATATATAAAATATGTATACATTATGACAAAAGCATATTACACATTTGGTCACATCAAGTTTGAAATTTGATAATATAGATTTATTTTTAATAACAGTTTGAGAACATCTTCAGAAAGTGCTTTATTATTCATGTTATTATTATTATTATTATTATTATTATTGTTATTATTATTATTATTATATTATTATTATTATCACTATTTACTACAACCGACCCTGAGTGCATAGTGATTTGTTTGTCATTACCTTGATTAGCCATCCTATGGATTTCAAGTCACCAGTGAGATTGTCAGATGGTCTAATTAAAGCGCTTTCATGGCTGCCACACTTTGAGCACTTTTAATCTGAAATGCTCCACTGTGCTCACGCAAATGCTAAAAATTAAACGCATATCCCTCAAAATTAGCTTCATTTGATCCCCCCCCATCCCCCCCCTGCCCCAAGTTTGAGTGGTTTGCCTTAGGTAAACCAAAGCGCCCCCCTCTACTAGAGCTGAACCTCGCCATTTATTCTCCATAATCACATTTGCTTAAAACCTAATTGGCAGAGGCGATGTTGCATGAATTGAGGGGGTGGTGGAGGTGGTTGTTTGGAGTTACAAAGGAGCTAAAACACACATAATCAGATGAAATGGAAAAGAATACAGTCAGGAGTTCTGTGTCAAAAACCTACTTTAGCTCGTCCAAGGAATTATTAACGATTAGATGAAAAGGCTGATACAAAAGGACATTATGAAGATTAAATAAAGGCCAACCTGAAACACAATGATTTTAGTTAGAACAGATTTTTTCAACTCAAGTCTGTACGGTCTCACAGTAGCAGAAAAACAGAGTGGCACGTGGCACTGGGTTTGATCCCCAATCTGCAGCCACCCTCTTCCCATACCTGCCCCTTAATGACATTACTCTCAATTCACTCGCATTGGATGAAGGCCTCGCCTTCACGGCGGAATGAAAAAAACACTGGTCCCTGTCGAAGGAACCCGCCGGAATCCCTCCGCAGCGGAGGCGCCGGGGAGCTAACACACTTTGGGCCTGTTTTCATCCCACCGCAATTAGAGGTGAGCGCGTGAGTTAACCCGCATGCATATTCATGTGCGGTGGAACACGAGACATGGCTGGGGGCAGCTCCCTGCACTCAGCTCAGAGGTAAGGGGAAGACGAACACGAGAAGGAACCAAAGCGGTATAGAATCAAACAATGAGGGAAATCAAGCTGCGAGCGTTATTAGTCACATGCACAATAACAACAGCGCAAAGTCATTACATTGCCTGCTTTCATACCGCTCGCTTGGCAGACCCGTGGCCACCCCAATTCCCATTCACCCATTCATGCACACAATAACAACCGACCGACGGTGGTGTAAACCAACAGCTCGTCTACACTTAGGAGGAGCATCAAAATGACGCCTCATCCATCTTTAATTGATCTTATATACAGACAGACAGAGGATGGAATAACAGAGACGGAGAGAGCGAGGCAAGGGGAGACAGAGAAAGAGACAGGAGTTGCTAGAAAGAATATTAAGGGATGGTTGAAGGCAGCGCCATTAGAGTCCTAATGAGACAAAAGCACCGACTGATCAGCAGCCGGGCCTTTGATGTCGTCCACCGGAGCCTTTTACAGTGGCGTGATGATCATTGTGGCTAATAAATCCACCGCTACCTCCCCGTCACGGTGTGAGACGTCCCACCCTGCAGGCCCTGCTCAGCCACCCCTACAGCTGAGTCATTGCCACGGTGCGTGATAACGCACGCATGCACGCACGCACACACACGTCTCACACACGTCTCACATGCACGTCTACAAGGTAATTTGTACACATGCAACCACACACACGTCACAAGGTAATTTGTACGTACACACACACAAACGTACACGCACGCACACACTATGGTCGTTTGTAAAGTACAAATATACGTGTGTGCTCACACACTCACACACACACGCCCACACGCACACACACGCATAAGCACGCACACACACACGCACACACACACACACACGCACACACACACACACACACACACACACACACACACACACACACATTTCTACGCCTACCGGGTCCCACTACATTCTGCGGCAGAGCCAGATCCATTACAGAGCTGTGTGTTTCTGCAGCAGACTGCCTAAGTGATTGGCCTTTCATTCTAAGTTTCCTCTGCAGCCGGCCATACTTTCCCAGAAACTTCCACACAGTTTAAACTCAACTCTGCTCCACAGCTCTGCTGCCCAGCACCCGAGTTAGCCATTCCAAATGCGTGTCGGCTCCTCCTCTGTCCGCACTGTTTTGTGGCAATCTGCCTAATCCTGATTACCCGAGTCCTGCGTGGCCTGAGAGAGAGACATAGAGGGAGAGTGAGATGTGGAGGGGGGGGGGGGGGGGGGGGGGGGGGGGAGAGAGAGGGAGATAGACAGAATGATAGCAAGAGCGTAAGAGAGCGAGAGAGTCAACAAGGAAGAGGCATAGCGGGAGAGGGAGATGGGGGGGAGTGATGGAGATAGAAACAGCGCGCGAGAGAGAGAGGCATTGAGGAAGAGGCATAGAGGGAGAGGGAGATGGGGGGGAGAGAGAGAGAGATAGAGAGAATGATAGAAAGAGCTTAAGAGAGCGAGAGAGGCATCGAGGAAGAGGCATAGAGGGAGAGGGAGATGGGGGGAGAGAGATAGAGACAGAAATAGCGCGAGAGAGAGAGAGAGAGAGGCATAGAGGAAGAGAGAGAGAGAGAATAGGAGACAGATAAAGCATTCTTTCAGTCTGTCCGTCCGTCCGTCCATCCGTCCACTCTGCAAGTAGCACTTAGCAGATTCTCTCCCTCAACTCTTTAATCACCCACTAGAGCGCAGATAAAGGCTTTTACAGGGGTAATTATGAAGGCCAGTGAGAAAACCCGCCCTAGAGATGGATGATAAGGTCCCATGCGGAGATGCATGCGGAAGTGACAGGGGTCCGCGGGCCCGTACCCAGGCTGGTGCTGCCGGGGCTCTTTGTTGTCGGATGCAAACTCGCTTCCCTGACCTGCTATGTCCACGCAAAAATAAAAACATACATGTGTGACATGACGGTTCCTCTGTACTAATTAGCCGATGTGTGCTCACAGGGAATGTCTGGAGACGGATGTACAGACAGACAGACAGGATTGCCGATCACTAAAGGGTAAAGGGGCATTAAGCAGACGCTTTAGTCGACTTACAATCAGTACATTTGTGGGGTTCAACATGTGGACAGTTGGAGGTGGGGGATCGAACCGCCGACCCTATGGTTAGTGGACGACCCGCTCTGTCCACCCGCTCCATTCGCTGAGCTACTGCCACCCCTGCCTAATAAATCACTAATACAGATAAGAAGATGAGCAGCAGCACTACATAATTCAACGACTCAGCCAAAAAACAAACTGCTGGAACACCGGCTCCTGAACAGCACAGTGTTCCAGTGTTGAGCTCTGGCCTTGTCCCGAGTCCCAAACACAGGGTGAACTTTCTCCCCTAAAGCCCTCTACGGCTGAATCTCTCCTGGCCCTTTAGTTTAGTACCCTCTCAACTCAACCCACCCCAGTGCACGTCGCCACAATCTGCTGAGCAATAAAGACAAATAGAGATTGATGTTTCACATTTTAGCCGTTGTTTGCGCACGCTGTTGTCTCAGCGTTTCCCCCGGCTCATCAGATTACAGCGGGGGGGAACGCACTCATTGCCATTCATGGCTCGCAATAAATACAATTTAATACTCATAAAAAAAGATGGCCGACTTCAGGATATCGTTTTACAGTCGCAATAACCAAACCACATAACCATCAATACATTTGCATTTGGTGGACAAACTTGCAATGCACAGGGTTGGCTGCGAGGCTGTCAACAACAATCCATTAAGTCAAATATTCTTTCAAAAGTAAAAACTGTATTACAAGAACAGCTGAAGAGAGAGAAGAGGGAAGATCCATAAACGCTGAAAAACCGATGGGTGAAATTTAGTTTTTTGTGTGTGCGAGTATGAGTGTGTGTGTGTGTCTGTACACGTGCACGTGTGTGTGTGTGTGTGTGTGTGTGTGTGTGTGTGTGTGTGTGTGTGCATGTGTATAGACCCGGGTAGGTCTTTTGATCTCTTTCGACCCCATTGTGAAAATAGCAATGTGAAGCGCTGCAGTGTGTTCACAGGGGAGAGGGCAATGGGGCTCCTCTGCTAACCGCAGGCAGTGTCTGACAGCAGAGGCTGCCCCCCCCCCCCCTCCCCCCCCCCCCCCCCCAAACACACACACACACACACACACACACACCGCCCCATCACAAGAGGCCGTGAATGTGAACACACTCCAGAGGTAAGCAAAGGAGAAGGGGCGGCGGGGGGGCGGGGGTGGGGGAAATACACCGAAAACTGTGTCGGGCATCCCGCATCGCTAAAGCCTGGATGTTGGCGTGCTATTGTCTTGACAGCAGAGAAACGGTCGGCCTGGCAGCCGATTGTGAAAATGGCTTTGAATGCCATTATGAAAAGTATTTAGGCTGTTTTGCCTTAATGTGATCTCGACTCGTTGAGTGTTATTGCACTTGGTGATTTGGTTGTGACAAACGTGTTCAGGTCTCACGCGCGGAGCCCAGAAACCAGCAGACCATCGGGCATTCAGCTAATGGGGATCCTTTAATTAACTAAATAAACTGAATACGGGTACAAATGTCTCACATGAGAATGTTTTCCGCTGTGTGGTAAGAATGACGCAGGGCTCACTCAGTGCTTTGCCAAAAAGCACTTCAGTAGGTCCACAAATGAATCTGAGCTCCTTCTAGTACGTAAGGTACCTGAAAACCGAGGTCATTTAGGCTCTCGTCCCACAGACCCACAAATATCTGTAGGCTTGACAAATATTGATGGCCACAAGTCTGCAACCAAAAGATCATTTTGAATTAATTTAAAAGCCTGTCTGGGTCTTAAGTCTTAATGAACATAGTGAGTAAGGGTGCCAGCGCTGAAATCATTGCAGTGATAAATAAAAATATGTAAACATTTCCTGTCAATTATATTTTTCACCTGGGGAACATTTCACTGTGATTGTTGGCAAAACACTACGTCTATAGTGGAAATGCAAAGCGTTTCTCACCGTCCTTTCATTTGGCTAAACGCTGTCCGCGGGTATCGAGCACGAGGTGCAGACTCTTTGAGATCAATGCTCGCGGACGGGGATGAAAACAACTTATTTAGCCCCAAATGAACAATAAATTACTGTAATTAAAAGAGCAGCGCTTCACGTCGTCCGCCTGACGGACAGCTCCTCATTAAAAGCCACTTAACGGCCGGACCGGTTTCCCCTCGTCCCGGGGATGGGGGGGGGGGGTGCCCGTGTCCACGTGCGTGCGGCCGCTCTTCCTCATTCCGCTAAGTGAAGACGGCGGGCGGTAATTCACCGGCGCGAGACGTGCGACGCTGGCCGCACCGTGGCTGCGGCCCCCACCCCACCCTGACAAACTGCAGCGCAACCTTTCTACCTTCCCTCTGTAATCACGGCCCGGAAACACGGGCCACGCGCTCACTTAGCCAGATTAAAAAACAGGAACGGGAGACGGATGGCGAGCGGTGATTTGTCGGGACGCGTCAACGGGCCAAGGAGGAGGGGGTCGACCGACCGCACGCAAAAAAAAAAAAAAAAAAGCCCCTGCGATGTTGTCCGAGGATCAACTTTGGCGTGATTATGTGGCGAGAGATGAGGACCGAGGCGGAGGGAAGGCGCTTGTCATGGGTTTTTTTTTTTTTTTGATGCGGGCCGTAGCGTCGCTCACAGCGAGCCCGTCGAAGGAGCTAATCCTTCTCACAGACGGAGACGGAATGAAGCGACGCAGTGGCACTGTCAGCTGACGGGGGGGTTGGATTACAGAGGGAAAGAACGCGGGAAGAAAAGTGGAGATTACTGCGTCCGGCAGTGGAAACAAGCAGGAGGATAAAGGCAGAACAATGTGTCTGCATGTTGCGTGATAGCACGATTCCCCCCCCCCCCCCCCCCCCCCCTGGCTATTTATTCTCAGACTGACCCGCGGTTAGCAATCCCATAATAACCAAGATTCTCCATCGGGTGCTTTGTGTGAACCCTTGGCGTTGTCATTTCACCAGAACCTCTGGGAGAAGGCCGGTTTCTTTCCACCCCGCTCGTTCGACGGCCCTGGCCGTCACTGGCTGATGACGGGGTATTAAAAGCAAACACAGCCTTGACGTTGTTTGAGGGCCGCGCCACGCTTGGCGTTTCTTCCGGGCGGGCACTGTAATGTTGCGATAGAGGAGGAGCAGGGAGCGGAGAGCTAGTTAGCATTAGCGGTCTGTCTCACAAAACCTCTGGCGGAAGCTCTCCAATCTATTAACAAGTGTGTGTCTGTATGTGTGTGTGTGTGTGTGTGTGTGTGTGTGTGTGTGTGTGTGTGTGTGTGTGTGTGTGTGTATGGGGGGAGGGGGGCTAAAGCCAACTCATAAATCAAATAATTGCATTGCGCATCTTCAGGGCAGGGGAAGCGGAAACTTTTCCTATTAACAGGCATTCATTAACCCACTTCCAGAACAAGCAAATGCCTTCCCTGCAGGGCTGGGAAGCAGTCATTTCTATTCCATTATATCTGCGCAGCCTATTGCAGGTAGGCTACGTTACATATTTACCAACACAAGGGTTGTTTGTTTTTTTGACAATGCCAGGCACGAGTGCCACGTTCTTCACAAGCATGCCACGAAGGGCGGTTAGCGATCATTTTGATGTCAATATTTTATGATGTACATCCATTAACCTTGAACTGTCGGAGAACACGAGACAAACGCTCTCTGCTTGCCTGTGCCTTCAGAGGGCCTCGACCGGGACCAGCAGCTGCCAATCAAAGAGTGCCAGACTTTTTTTTAATTCTTTTTTTTCAAAAGGTAGGTTCCAATGCTCCTTTGCTGGATCACTGATCTTTAAACAAGATCATTATTTTTTTATTTTATTGTCGTTAAATTGACCTTAGATTGGCCTCTGTGTTTGAAGGGTGCTTTAAAGACACACTTGCCTCTCCATCGAGTTGGTGCCATGCATACAGAGTGCACTGACGCCCTCATCCCCAACTGTGGCTTGTCAGCATCGCTGACGGCGCCATGGCAACTCAAGCTAATACAATTAACGCGTGGGTACCAGGATGTGTGTGTTGCCATTATTGCTTTAAATATTGCCAACTTCTGTTCACAAGGTACGCTCCCCGAGGCCGCCGTTCCACTGAAGTGACTGACATTTGCGCATAATGAAATCACTCAATATTAAACACCCGTGAGATCCCGGGGGGGGGGGGGGGGGGGGCTGAGTGAGCTGAGGCAACCGTCCGCTCATCTTCCGCCTTTTCCCCAGGGTCTGAGGGGTGAGACCCACAGGGGGCGCTGGTCTCCATCCAGGGCACATGCAACCGCCCGGGCCTCCACTGTGCCCTGCCTGCACCGCAGCCTTCAGGGGCTGACACAGAGAATATTTAGGTCCTGTGCACCCCGAGAGGAAAGGTAGGATAGGCGGCTGTCTCCGACCACAAAAGGGAGTCCTGATTTACCCACCCACCCACTAGCACCATTCAGCAGCACACAGATGCATTATGGGCCAGACAACTTTGTTTGCTGCGTACTTCGTAGTCCTGGTTTGTACAGAGGAGCCTCTTTTATGGGTCAGGCTACAGCAGCTTTGCAAATATATTAAACCGTTGGGGTTTGTAAGAAACATATACAGATACGTTTTTTTTCATTCAGTTTTGTCTGCCTCATTCAAATAAAATGGTGCCAGTTGGCATTTGCTGTGGTTCATAATACATAATCGTATTCTATCAAATAAAAAAAGCATGTAATAAATAGTTCAAGACTGAGCACAGGTCAACATCTTACAGACTCACTTTGCGGAGTATGTCAGAACAGATAATAATATGCATTAATTGCCTTTTACCCCCGTTTCCCAGGGGCTGCCACCATTTCATTTAAATGGATAGGCTTCTTTGCGAAGGGCCAATGTAGATCAGGTATAAAAGTAGACTTATCCAGAATTTAAAAAAAGTAATTGGAGAGAAACTAAGTGGAGTGATATATGGTATGGCCTTTAACTCTGTCCAATGACTTTGAATTAATGTGACATTCCTTTGACGGACATTAGGCCGCCTACGGTGCTTTAGACTGGGCACACAATAATCCAAATGTACTCAAGGCATATAGAATACGAGCTGAAATATGACCTTATAGGTTGGGAAAAAATTATCCAAGAAAGTTCTGGAGAGAAAACTAAAGCCAGAAACGAAAGTTGCAATGTATAATTGATTAAAAAAAATAATTATTATAATTGAAGATAAACCACACAGGGAATATCTTTGGGGTGACAGACTGGCCCATTCATGCCAAGTGATGTCATCATTGGCATTTCAGCCAATCAGAGTATGAAACAGCAATAGTTGTTGGCTTTGTCCCTTCCACATAATTTCCATGTTCCGGTGTTTCCCCTACACATTTTCCCTGCTGTGGCGCTGAGGTGCATCTGAGGTGGATGCTCTGGTGCGCTTCAACAGAAATGTCCTCAGACAATGGCATTATGTCTGAGGACAAAGCATGTGAGTGCACTATGTAGGCAGGCCAAATCGCTTTGGCATTACTGTTAGCGCAAACACAGTACAGTGCATCATCTGGGTTCCATTACACTGTTCTGTTCTACACACATATGGAGGCTGCTTCCTATTTATGCTACGTTTTGTATTCTACGGCACTAATTTGCTGTTGGTATTGTCCCCACAATATTCATCCAAGGATAGTAATGGCAATGTAACAATTGAGGGGATGCAGTAGAGGGACCCCATGATATTTATGTAAAAAAAAAAAAAAAACTAATGGCATTTGGGTCACCAAACGTAATCTTTTTTATGTGCATGGCGGATTGCAGTGACACTAGTAATCCAGCGGCAGTGTTGTGCCATTGATGGATGCACGCAGGGGATGCACTGTGTTCAGTTACCCTTTAAGATGGCGATGCTGCAAAATGATGTATAAATAGAAAATATACGCTGAATCCCTCCTCAGCACAATTATCAAACTAGATAAACACAAACTGCTCAATAACCATCATCACAATCAAAAGAGTCATTATCACAACCCAAACTGAAAGGAGAGAGAGCAGCGTGAGCTTCGACAGGCAGCGCTCAAACGGCCATATCTGAAGACCACGTACCGGGTAGCTGGGTGGAGAGCAGACACCGAGGTGTTGAGTTCAGCAGTGGGTGAGCACGGGAAGCCGCTCCAGATGGCGGCTCCCTCCGTTGGAGCCTCGGAAGCCTCGCTGGAAATGTAAATAGCCATGTCAGATGCCCAATAATTGATATGGATGATTACATATTTTGCCCCGTCTCCCTGTGTCTGGCTTGCGGGGCTCAGGGTCCAGGAATACCCCGCTAATTGGCAGTGAAGGATGCTAACGGGCTGTGGGGTCATCATCTCGACACGAGCAAGGACGTGCGGCGCCCATGGCCTCTTGGACTCCAAAATACTCCCCTTGTCGGCCCAGAAATCCAGGGTTAATGCTGGAATACTGATTCTGGCCCGCTCAGGAGAGAAATATCGACCGTCTAACGCAACAGATGCTAGCAAGCCGAGAGGTTCTGGAAATTGGGTCCTCGGCTCTTTTGAGGTCCACAGTTTGAACAAAACCATATGAATTGATCGGAACAAAGGAGTAGCTTATTACCTACTTAACTCCCTAGACACATTCACTGTGAGATAAGAGGTGTTTTAGAGAGGGCACTTTAGAGAAGCACGATATAAATGGAAAGTCAAGTTTAGGCCAGTACATTTAAATGTAATCTTATTGAGTAGAAAACACAGATAAGTTATGTGCAAAGCATTCTGAGCAGAACAGTGTATTATTGTGTGCCATTAATTATGTACAGATCGGTACACATCGGTTTGATAATCAAATTTGTGAGGGCATAATTGGTTCTCCATCCATCAAGTGCCATCATATTATTTTAAACACGCAAGAGGCAAACAATACACCCTTTGAAAGTTACCAGTACGCATCACTCAAGGCAAAGTCATTAATATCATTTAAATTCTGCGTATTCTCTATTGATCCCTAATTAGAGTCCATCTCTGTTTCGCCCTCTGGCTTTAATACAGCATCAGCCATCCCGGGCTTCTTCTTCAAGGGCACGTCGGAGCGAAGAAAACCCCACCGCAGACCCCTGGGTCAGGTCTCCTGACCCCACCACCCCACCTCACTGAAAAATGTATCATCGCCAACCAAGATGCTGCTCTATATTCTGTTATGGTGGGAGAAAAAAAAAGTCTCATTCACTGTATACTGACAACAGTGAGCTCACCTCCACCCTTAGAGTATCAACTGAACTTTATATATTTACCGTTGGTTAGCAGATACTTTACTCCAAGCCAAGGTGACTTTGGAATCGGAGTAGCTACGAAACAATTCAAGACATGGCCAAGTTTCTAGAAAATACAGCAACTGGAGAAGAGTGCAGATAAGCTCTTGTCCGTGAAGGAAAAAGATAGCAGATTTTTTTTTTGTGGGTTTGTTGGTGTTTTAGTGCCTCTCAGAGATACAGAAATAATGCATCTCAACAGTGCATGTTGTAACGTCAACAAAACAAGAGCGCACAACGACAAAGTGCATCTGTCAGTTGTATAAAGCTTCCGTATCGTCGTTCTGTAGACGCGCCCGCTAGATTGACTCAAACCGTTACAGTTTAAATCTCACAGGATACACTTTAGCACGAATCACACCTTCCAGATTTTCTGACATAAAATCTACCGACTTCCGTAATCATTATCATCAAATAAATGAGTAGGCCTACAGAGTTCCTCGTGCATGTCGCACTTCAGATATGAAAAGGAAGCGCGGTATGCAGCCCTCAGATTGGATTTCAAACCCATTTTGAAATTACAATCAGTTTGAGATATTTCCACTGAGAATGCTGATGAAATAGTTACCTGCTCTATCGTCCCTGCATGGCTCAAATTGAAGTTGGTTCATTTTGTTGATTTTGCGTTGGGTATTTTTTTTGCCTGTATCTTGCCTCTTCCCAGTTAGATCAACCATTTCCTGACCGAAGGCTCATTGCTTGCTTATATCTTGGGAGGGAAGTTGTGCTGTGAAGTTGATTAGCAAGTCTAATTTTAAGCTAATGTTTGTATTTTCCTCCCATGACGGTCTTGTTGGGAGTTCTAATTGACACAAGTCCTCCCAATAAAGCATTCACTCATTAATAAAGGGACAATATAAGCTTGGACGTGCATCGTGCAGCCATGGTACAAAGCCCAAACAGTGGCAGCTCGTTGCAGGAATACAAAACTACTAAATACATAATCTATCAGACAAATAAAGTGAGACAGCAGCATATTCACCAAACATATCAGACCAGTTCTTTCTCTCGTTTAAATGTATTGCACAAAACATTAACTTCTTTCCAAAGTGGCACTAACATCATTACTTTATGAAGCGTAACAGAGGGGCAGTTTGTCCGAGCAAAAATATGTGCAATTCCCATGGAAACGGCCTCATGTAGCTCCTAATGTACAACATTCTCAGCAGTCATGAGGAGTTAAAACACTGATATATTGAGGACAACAGCCTATTAATCCTGTCACCATCTGTGATGGTAAAACATTGCTAAACTGTTGCAGAATGGCAAATTAAAGCAATAGAATGTTGCCGCAATGATAAGCCATTGTGTAGTTTTCTTTGTATAATTATTTAAATGTGTACAAACAAGTCTGCAATCAATGCATTTAACACACTGCCTCCTGCTGTTAACTAGATCGATGAAATACATTCTCTTTGTCAGGTCTGTTGACAAAGTGAATGCCAAGAGAACGTTGTTATAAAAGGTCAGACCCACACCAGCTTTTGCCCCTGAAAGCCATTGTATGCTTGTTTCTAGATGCATTTCCAAATTGATTTTGGTTGCACGGAAGCGAAAGTAAAAGCCCCAAGCTTTATCGAGAAGTACTGATTCAATTAAAGGTTTCCACGTTAGGGTATAGTGTAAAATATACATAATTTCCCATTGAATGAACAAATTAAATTTTGCAGATTTCACCATTAACTACACTTTGAATTATTCCTGATGGAATTGTAAGTGAATTGTTAAATTCAGTTCACACTAATGCCTTCAACAGTGTTAGCTTATCTAGTTAACATTGTCTCGATACTGGAACTGCTAGAGCTTAAAAATGCTGATCACACCACAGTACACTTTCCTATATCTAATTATGTAGCAGGCTGTTATCTTCATATCACGTTCCAGAACCTCTGACTTGTCTAGTGGAAAGCCTCCTTATTGCGGGTGTGATTTAGTCTCATTTAATGCTGGGGTTGGAGCCCTCTGCCCTGCCCTTTACAGAACCTGAATGGCAATATCTCCGTCTGACCCTTGCCACCAGAGAGGTCACCAGACAGGGATTTGTTCCCCCTGGATACAGATACTCACATGGAAGGACTTCTACTGCACTGCCTAGCATATTAGCTGTAGAGTATGCACCATGACATCCCCAGAGGTCAACCGCATTGGCAATTTCACAGCCGTACCACAAAGCTGTACTATAGGGAAACATACTGTTTTAGGGCAAACATTGACTATTGTTCAGTGATTTAGCAGATGTTTTTTTTCTCCAAAGGGACCTTAGGGCGTTCAGATACAGGGAGCTGATAGGGGGTTCACCCTCTTGTCTCAAGGACACCTACAGGTAGGCTGCAGACATCGGGTATCGAACCCTGAACCTTTTCCGGAGGGGAGTCGAACGCCGCTCGCCAGCCACCGGACCATCCTGCCCCCTACAGCTCGGTCGGAGATTGGCCATCGATCGGCCTATTGACCCATCCCGAGGAACGCTTGCCTCACGTGAAACCTCTGGGGACTACACTCACTCGGTACGGAGCTCCAACCGCCCACATTATTCCATTACGGAGGGCAGCCGACGCTCACAAACTTCTCCGCATTCCCTTTGGCGAGCAGACACCGCACACTCACAGTCGATGACTCCATCTGAGGATGACAGCGCGCAGACAGGCCCCTCTCCATCACCACGCCGGGCCTGAAATGAGCTCTCTGTATGGCTGCGTTCGCTCCTCGCTCCAGGCTGAGAACCTCCTCTAATAAACAACAACAAATGGCTACCGACATAATTCACCCTCACGTCTCCACGAGGAATGAGGAGAATTTTTTTACCGGGGAGATAAATGGCGGCTGACGACGTTTCCCAGTCTCGCACGTTTGCATGTTCTTCGAAGCCATGAAGAAAGGAGCCGAATAAAATAAACCTGGGTTTTCAGGGTCTACACAAGCCACAGACTGTAGTATATACATGAAGAAACAAGGCAATGAGGTAGAAATGTGTATCTGGCTGTCTAACATGGAATGTAATGACTTGTTGCCCCTGAACTAGACTTGAAACGATAACCCACACCCGCCCTGAACAACCTTGCATTCACCACCTCCGTGTCAACACGCACCAGTATATCAGATAGTGATGCAAAAACAATCAGAGGCCAAGCCTTTTCATGTACCCCACACCGGCATGACAACAAGCTGAAAGTACTCCTCAGGAATATAAAATATTACACTGCAGAATTAATATATTATACAGTGTGGCGCAGTTATTACCATATCTATGGTCTCAGAAGCCCATTAACGGGGGGAAACGCCAGGCACTGCGTCCAATTAAATGACTAATTGAAAGGGAATTATCGCATCAACATTTAGACTCACAAACACATTTCAGTGGCTGAACTCCAACCCAATTATTGCTACCGTGTGATCGAAGACCACCGCGAGATGGCGAGCCTTTTCAGAAATATTCTGATCGTGTAGCAAAACCAAATGTTTACCGAAGCAATTTCACTTTTAATTGGCGGTCACTTTGGAGAAGCAGCGTCTAAATGTAACACCGGGACAGTTATCGCCGTTAAAGCGGTCGCTCCCTGGTCCTCTCTCTCTCTCTCTCTCTCTCTCTCTCTCTCTCTCTCTCTCTCTCTCTGTAAAAACAGGCCGGTGCCACGGCAACGGAGGAGAAGAAACGCAGTTTAGTTCCGGGGGAGATGCTGCTGAGAACGAGAGGACACAATTAGTCATCCGATCCATTTTCCAGGAAGAGGGCATGCTGGGAAAATCAATAGCCTGCCTATGCATGAGGACGTCATGTGCTCACACTGAGATCAAAGTATCAATGAGCTAAGCCAAAGCAACAGGGCATCCATCTCAGGACCGGCCGTGATCCATAGGTTTGTGGGAAGGGCAACACGGAGGAGGGGGGGGAGGAGGAGGAGGAGGAGGAGAAGGAGGAGGGGGAGGAGGAGGAGGGGGAGGAGGAGGAGGAGGAGGTGGATGAAGGCGGAGCTTGACACAAATGCGGAATGGTTCGAAACTGTAAACGTGAAATGTAAACGATGTCCCCGTCGCCCTGGAGTCCCGTGGAACCCACGCTGGCTTTCAATATGTCAGCCGGAATCGATGATGATGTTGAAATATCACCGTGGGGATCATCAATCAGGGGGAGTCCCCCCCCCCCCCCCCCCCCTCCCCGCTTTGTGTGTGTCTGAATGATTCAGACATGAGAAGCCGCTGGTGAAAACCACTGGCGCAAAACACGGCCCTGTGCCATGCAGTGCCAGGTTTGATCGCGACGTCGTGTCGTTCGGCCATCTTTTATGTCGTCAGTGCCGTGTCCATAAAAACGAGACTGTGAATAGCAAATCACTGGGAGAGAGAGAGAGAGAGACGCACATTTAGATGAAACAAAAATGTTCTGTGGGGAATGTCTGGATACCGCTGGTTGTTGTGGGATTCACCTTGGTGTCAGAGCCACATAAGACACGCTGGAGATGCGCGTGTCACTGTTATGCAAAGAAGGACGCAAGACAATATTTATTGTGTTTTTCTTTCAATGACTTTTCAAGTCAATGACTTTTCGAGACAGCTTCTGGCAAAACAAAAGAAGTGAAACGAGAAAGCCAAACAAGATTAAAATGTGCACTTGGAAAGAGCACACAATCAGAGGGCTGGGGAAGACATTTAAATATTGATGAGTTTCAACAAACACTTTCTCCCTCCCTCCGTCTGAGGTTATAGGATTATGATAAACCAGTTTCCTATATTCTCACGTTGCTTCCCCTGTTAGTCCTTAGATATATTGGAAACATAGGAGCATGAAGTGGAATCTGAGTCCAATACTCTCACTGTGGCAGTAGCTAGGTTGCATCAGCCTCTCTATGTAAACAGGTCCCCAAATCTGGGGGCCTTTCAATGTCCCTCTAGAGCAGCATTGGAAATAACAAGAAAGGTGCGTATGAATATTTAGGCGGGGGAGGGGGAAATGCGGGCAAATTAAGTCACCGAGGATCCTACCACGAGGTTTATTAAGGCTGTGGTGTTCAGCGAGATGAGAGCAAATGGTCTGTCTAGTTTTATTCAATCACATGGTGTATGGGAGGGGTTGTGGTGCTGCGGGGTGGGGGTGGAGATGGTGGTGGTGGTGGTGGAGGTGGTGGTGGAGGTGGTGGTGGTGGTGGGGGCATATTGCCCAATCTCTTGGCTCGGAATTGAAACCAGTGGAGGAGGTGGGGTGAGGAGGAAAGGGGGGGAGGGGGGTGTCAGGTCAGATTCTTAAGTAAGATGAAAGAGTTGTACACCTGGCTGGTGGTTGCGCTCTCTCCTCTATCATCTTTGATCCATTGATGCGAACATCAAAGTATATATATATATATATATATATATATATATATATATTGAGGGGGGGGGGGTATCTTTGTATTCAACCCTAGTCTGTGAAACACTCAACGTCAAGCTGCAATCTAATTGACAGTAAAAAAGCAGCATGTCCACACTAAATGGGGCGCTGAGTGGAGACGATGGGGGGATCTGTACACCGGGGGTAGTAGCTCAGAAGTGAAGATAACCAGGGGTTGGAGGTGGTGGAGGTGCTGGTGAAGGAGGTGGTGGTGGTGAGGGGTGGGGGAGTGGTAATTTCAGCTCAATTACTGTCCAACAAAGCATTTCTTCTGAAGAAAAACAGAACGGGCGTGTGTGTGTGTGTGTGTGTGTGTGTGTGTCTGTGTGTGTTGGGCCACAATTGGCCCCGGATTGTGTATAGATTGTATTGCCTCTCATTACCATTGCAGGCGATCACGTAGATTGTCACTCATTACAGTGCTTTCACGTGGAGACCGGCTCCAGAACACTGATAGCGCGGCGGCGACTCGCGCGACTCCCAGACACGCGTCTGGGTGGGAACGTTAAGCCAGCGCGCTTCGCCCCTCTGCCAGGACCACTTGTTTATGTCTGATGACTCCATTACTGCGTCAATAGTAGAAATACACTGCGATCACGAGGCTGGAATACCATGAAGGGGACTGGTTGTAATGCGCCATGGATATCATCACATGGAAAGATACGATGTAATGTTATTGTGGGGATGAGTACTTTTACATGCAACTACCACATTTTTTTGGAGTCGGAAGCAGATTTTTATGCCTTGACAGGCATATATATATATACATATATTCTGCTTAGTCTTTATTGTTGATGTAAAGAAGTTAATTCAAAGGAATATAAATATAGCCTAGCTTGCAAAGGCCAATGCAAACGCTATTAATAATAGGTGTAGCTATATCTTCTGCTTTAGGTACTTGTGCAAGGCTAATGTTGCTTGGGCCTTGAACTAATATGCCAACTGTCAACTGTTTTATGAATGGGGTTCAGGTCCACACACCGTTGTCTGTAAACATATTCCTGTAGGCACTTCTTTTTTTTTTTGCCCTTTCCAAGCGAAAATAATGACCTGCGTTTCTGCCTGTGGACGTTTGAAAGTGATAGTGCTTGGATGTGCATTAGCCAAAGGGAGGTATCTTCAGTTTCTCCTGCACGAATATAATCGGACAAATAGAGGTTATTATTTCTTCCCCCGGCGAGACAGCGGGGTAACTACACATGAACAAACAGACTCTTGCCTTCATTTCAGCAGGGAACGGAGCGACCGCACATCTGTTAGTCTGGGGGCCGCGGAGGCCGGGCGGAGTGCTCCGGCTGCACAAGACACGTTCGCCACGGGTCCCCTTATTGAGCCGCCGTCTCTACGGCATCATTGATTGGACGAATGGCTCAATCACATCGATAGCCCATTAGAACACTCACAGTCGATCTTCGCCCGAGACGCGCCACCACCGATCAGCCGCGGACCGCCGGCACGGTTCTGCGGCACGATGTCCACGTTCCACACGCAGCACGTGCGGGAACTTTGCTCATCTGGGGGGAGGGGGGAGGGTGGAAGGGGCGGGAGGGGCGGGGCACCATCGACCGCGGGAGCCCGACCGCGGGAGCCTGATCACTTGTACCGGCGACGCAATACAAACGTCGGCTTTTGAGGAAACGTCGGAGCAACGCAGCCGAACGGACGCCGCCGCGGTGCACGCGTTGGGTTTGGCGTTTTTGGCGCGAAGACGGGGGAACGGGGACCGCCGGTTGAGCGCGGGGCCGAGCGACGCCAGATTTCAGAACTACCTCATTAGGCAGTTAGCGCGGCAAACTCCCTCATTGGAACTTTTTTCGTTCGTTATTCATTTACTTAACAGGTGGTCACACTCGGTTGAACGGAGAAGATTTGCTGAACGCGAATGACCCGCGGCGATAATTGGGGAGCTAATACGCCTACGCACTTCGCTAGATGGAAGGGAAAAAAAAAACTATTTTCTGAAATGACTCCACATCACACAAAAAAGGGATCCGACAACATTCCCGCGCCAGCCTGCAACGCACGGCGGTCGACATCCAAGCCCGACGTGCGCGTCTGTTGTTCCCAGTTATTAAACTGTCACTTACTACAGGCCACTCCTTTTTTCGTCGCCCGCATATCGATTGCGATAACGACGCCTAACGATTACAAAGGGCGCCACTCGCAGCTGTCCTCCCCGCTCCGCCTGCGGTATTTCATCTCACTCAAGGAACGCGGGGAGTTCTCTCTCTCTCTCTTCTGGTGACCTTTCTCTGCATCCCGCGTCGTCGTTGCTGTCTCTCTCCACCGGGCCGCGTCCCCCCCCCCCCCCCCCCCCCCCCAATAGCCGCAGGGTGAATATCCTGGACACGCTCCATCTCCCCCGAAATGAGTCCGGCCGAGGAAGTGAATCGATGTGTTTTGGTCCCCGCTGGTCGCGGGGAAACAGCTGTGGCGGTGCGCCGTGCGCCAGGAAAGAAGGCCTGACTCGCTGCCGGGGGGGGGGGGGGGGCGGCCTGGAGCGACTCTCTGCAGGCGGACCACGGAGAGACACTCGCACTCAAACACTCACCTGAGAGAGCGCGGGCTGCCATGCCCCCCAGCAGTCGTCCCCACCCCCCCCCCCCCACAGCAGCAGCAGCACTGGAGCCAAGAACATCTCTCGAACGCACGCACGCAGGTACACACACACAAACACAGGCATTAATCACACACACAAAAGCACACATAAAAGCAGTAAACACACACACACACACACACAAACACGCAAGCAGTAATCACACACACACGCACACATAAGCAGTAAACACACAAGAAAGCACACATACGAGCAGTAAAGACAAACACACACACAAGCAGTAATGACACACACACACAAGAAGTAATGACACACACACACACAAGCAGTAATCACACAGACAGACACAACAGGAAACACACAAAAGCACACACACGAGCAGTAAAGAGAGAGAGAGAGACACACACACACACACACACACACACACACACACTTGTTTATTGCAATAGCTGCACTAATTAAAGCCCCCTGGTTAATGATTGGACATTAGCATACACGCCTACATGCGACTGCAGCACAACAAACGCCTGTGACGCCCGTGCGAGGGCGTTGTGGTGCAGATTCACGGCGGACACGGCAGGACGGCGGACGTGCAGGCCTGTGGGTGTGTCTCACAGGCAACAAAGTGGAGGATGAGGCGGAGGAGAAGCTGCAGAGGCGCGGGCCGGAGGGCTGCAAACGAGAGGCCTGGCCCTGGTGGTCGGCGGTCGGCGAGAGAGGAGAGGAGAGCCCGCGTGTTCACCACGGCATGCGTTTCATTAGCAGGACCTGACCTTATCTCCCCGGACCCAACCTTATCGCACACAGACGCAGCGAGCATGCATAATAGGAGGAGGGCCTTTGTGCCGAAAGCTGGGGGTGAGCTGACCCACCACCCACACCCCACGCCTCCCACCGCCCCGCCTCTTCTAACACAGACGCCTCCCCTCCACCCACCACCACCACCACCACCACCACCCACGCTGCTCCCATCCAGCTCACTTCAAGCCGAATACACACACACACACACACACACACATACACACACACACATACACACACACACAACCACACACACACATATACACACACACACACAACCACCTACACACACACACACACACACACACATACACACACACACACAACCACACACAACCACACACGCACACACACAACCACACACACACTCACACACACACACGCACACACCCGCACACACACAACCACACATACACACACACAACCACACACACACATACACACAACCACACATACACACACACACACACACAACCACACACACACACACAACCGCACGCACGCACACACACACACACACACACGCACACACACACAGCAAACATAGAGGTGGAGAGACCACAAACACAAAGCACACAGCATCTTCAACAACACCTGCTTCATGTTATTCTAGCCGGGTCCCCCTCTTCCCCCCCCCCCCCCCCCCCCCCTCTCTCCCCGACACTCAGCGAGTGAACCCCATGTTTTTTGGAGTGCGGAAGGGGGGGCTGTCTGAGATTGCAATCAGCCCCGGCACGCCGCGATGGAGGCAGCCTCTGGGCGGGGCCCAGGACGCGCCGCGGCGCTGTTTGCTAACCAAACAATCAGTGGGATCGCTCTGTCAATCACGCAAATGTATGCGTGTCGCCGAACCAAATTTGTTTTAATTAAAGACAAGGACTGAGCAGTCACAAGGCTGTGTGCATGTGTGTGTGTGTGTGTGTGTGTGTGTGTGTGTGTGTGTGTGCGAGTGTGTGCGTGCATGTGTGTGTGTGTGTCTGTGTGTCTCACGTGCACACGTGGGTGCGCCAGTATCACAGAAACATCTGCGCCACGCGCAGAAAAAAGCAGCAGAGGCTGCCTTCTGCATATTCATGGGATTTTTTTCCCCCCCTGTATGTGACCTTCAACTGTAAACAAAAGCATTATAGACAGTTACTCCGGCTATCTAATAAAGCACGTGCGAGGATCACCGCCGCTGTGCAAATGAATCCATTAAACATCCCCTTTTTGATCAAATATTTATCCTGAGTCCATTCTCGGGCGGGAGGAGCCGCGGCGCGTGGGCGTTTCACCGGCAACCTCGGGAAGCCGGGCGGACGCCACGACGCGTTAGGCGGGAAACAGAAAAGCCTTGACTGGATGGAACACACCGGGGCCACGGGCCCTCCTCAGGCCAGGGGCCGACCAAACAACGACATGCTAGCAAAAGGAGCGTGCGGGCGGCTCCCGGGCGCATTGTCCACGGCACTGAGAAACCGCATTACTCTAGTTATTTTATCGTTTTGCACCAACAAAAAAAAAATCCCATTTCGAATTCACTCAAGCTAACCGGCTAACCAGCCGCGATAGACCCCCCCCCCCCCCCAAAAAAAAAGAAAATTGTTTAGTTTTTTTTTGGTGACGGACCCCAGACAAGCTCATTACCATTTTGGCGAGGGGGTCACGCACGGGACGGCGGTGACAGACGTGGTGCGCCACCCCCAGGCACCCGCCACGCACAGCCGCCCGCCGCTGTGGGGGCGGCTCTGAACGCTAGCGGTAATAGAAAAAAAAACTCCCCGACCCCCCCTGGGGATTCCCCCCCCCCTACTCCCCAACCCACCCCGCTGGTTTTAACCGGTGGTAAACAGCTGACAGGCCCAGCCTTGCCGGAACAATCTGGAAGGCTTAGGAGGGGCGGGAGGGAGGGAGGGAGGGAGGAAGGGGTGGAATACCTGGAAGCCGTGAGGTACCACAGCTGTGTCTGCTGGGAGCCATCTACCAGGACAGCCTCTCCTCCCTCCTCCCTCCCCCCTTCCCCACCGCCCCCTCCCTCGCCACATCTCTCCACCCCTCCAGTCACTTCCATCTCTCTTTCCGCCTCGATTAGCTTCCCTTTATCCCCCTCGTTCCATCCCTTCTTCCCATCTCTCTTCTGCCGTTGCATTCCCTCCTCCCAATTTCCCCTCACCCTTCACTTTCCATCTTTGCCCATCTTTCAATCTGTCCTTCCATCTCTCTTCCTGTCCCCGCGCCGTGCCGTGGTCCGCGTGGCTTCCCCTCCGCCATCCCGGCCGCCACAACAAGCGAAGGCACGGCGGCAAAAAACACAATTTACGTGGCGCCGATGATCAAGGCCGATAATCAAATAATGGAAAGTGTGTGTGTAGGTAAATACCACACGGCGGGACACGCTGACGCTGTCCGTCTCACCGCGTCGCGATTTGGGTTGCGGCCGCTCCGCGCGTTATCGCGGAGGCGCGGGAGGGGAGGAGGAGGAGGAGGAGACGGGGGAGAGAGAGAGAGCCTGGAGGGCTGGAGTAGGCCGACACAGCGAGGGCTCCCTCTATTGGTGCTTCTCCTCCACTCAGTCTTCACGCAGCCTCTCTGAGTTACCGGGTCTCTCGTCTCTGGTGGAGCGGTGGTATGGAGGTGCTGCCGACAGCAGCCGCGGCTTGTGTGTGTGACACATGAGGCCCACGAGGCTGGCCGCACCTTGCATGTGACAAGTGATGAGGCGATTTTTGATTGGAAATCTCAAATTAAAGAGAGCATTGAAGTTGTATGAGATACTTCCAGCCAGTCAAGGCGAGCTGCACTGCGGCATGATGCATTTCTTGACTTGATATTCATCACCTCGGCCTACTTATTGCTTAAGATCTCAGGAGTGCAACACTATTTGGTAATCATAAAACGCGGCGGAAACCTCTGCAAAGTGTTACATTTTTTAAGCTCAATTTCCTGGTGCAACGTACAACAGTCAATTCCTATTGGCACACAAGCTCCCATTTGGTGGTATTGAATGCAAGACAATAAAGGTTGGAACAAAAACAAAATGGAACAACCTCCTTTAAAGTTACTTATCGCCAAGTGTTATTGACTGTTGCAGCACTTAGCTCCATTCTGCGCTTTAAATAAGAAATGAGGAACACACGCATTGCATTTAGCTGATGAACCATTGGGAGTGATGGTGGTGCACTATTTTGATTATATACTGTTCCCCTGAACAATTCGCACACAATTGTTGCGAGGGAGCCA
>JAXIVH010000168.1:24248-70203 GCA_036785325.1 Urophycis tenuis
CTCAAACGCAAATCACGGTAGACGAGGGGTTAAAATCCGTAGACCTTGAGAACTGCATCAAAATCTTCTTTGAAAGCCGGAAAAACAGGTTTCCATTCCACCTACACGGCTACCCAATCCCCTGCAATCAGCCACTGTGCATAGAAAATAATTAGGCTGCGCCTCCGGTTGTCATTGTGAGAGAGTTACATTTAAATTAGCATAAAGTAAATACAAAACAGCGGAAACATGAACACCTGAAATTGCCAATACATAAAGTTAATCATATCCGACAGGTGCTTCCGCCCCGCGTCGGCGGTGGAGAGGTTTGGAGAAAAAAAAAAAAAAACTTTTTGAACCTTGACACCGAAAAACAAAGCAAGAATTTCAAAAGGGAGAGCCGCCGCTAATGGAGCCAGACAACTTCATTTGCATACGTTTTCCCCCGTGAATATCACGGAAAATCAAAACGCATAAATCAACCGCTCTGAGCCCGGCGGTCTTTGTTTCAGAGCGCGCGGAGATGAGTTAGCTGAGCCGAGCCAGGAGAAGGGCTATGAATGTTTAAAGAAAACATTCCGTCAGGTGGCATATCTGGGAGCGACAGTTTATCTTCAAAAGGGGTCTATCCAAGTCCACTCTCTCACCCCAGCCGCCGCCTGGTTCAATCCCATCCAGGCGCCGCTCTCTTTCTCCGGGTCCTTCGCCTCGTTCTGCCGCCCCGACCTTGGCGAAGACGAGGAAGCCTGGCGATCTGGCGGCTCAGACGGCGCGTCGAAGGGCGTCAATCACAGGGGAGGGGGGGGGGGGGTATCATGTTCCGCACCACACTCACAAGGGCAGACGTGTAGCCATACAACCAACAGGGGGGGGGGGGGTACAGAGAGAAAGACAAAATCCATCTTCAAAAAGGCAGCGAAAACTACCAGAAACAGCACTGGCCTAACCTATCCACCCGGAGATCCTGGAGACCATTGTAGACAGACAGACAGACAGACATACTAGAGAAGTGAACTGCAGCCACTCGCCGCATGTCTACAGTAGGAGGCTTCATTTAAATGATGATATTCACGTGGTTCTTTAAGTCTGTCTGCCAACACGATTAAAAGGTAATATTTTGAGAGTCCAGTGGTGCCACCACCCATCCCAGTAGGCCTAGCTGAACCTTCTCAGATTGATCCTTTATAACGTTTAAAACCAAGCTTCTACCTGGAACTCGTGAATACAGACCACAGGTTTTTAAACCATCACGTTTACTGTGTCGCGACACGCCTCAAATATTCACTCATTCTTAACACAAGACGGCAGAGGAGGCAGACAAGAGAGCAGGTGTCTCTGACAAAGACAGATGATGCTCCGTCTCGCCCATTGTCATGACAGGGGGACATAATGGGGACACATATGGTGGCCCTTAACCTCGTCCACCACACTGTATTTAATGACTTCAGCTGAAAAGCGCAACAGGGCTGATATATTGATGTGCTGCAGCATGGTATTAAAACCGTGCTAATACAGGTCCATGTGTAGCTGTGTGTAGTCATCTAACTGGCAAATCTAACAGACTCACAGCCTACCAGAAATGAAGTGCCCCACCACAGTCAAGTACTTGCATGATAAGCCGTATCGCTGAGTTCAGCGGGGTGGTCCAGTGACAATGGTTAGACGTGGATGAGGTCATGTTGAAAAGATGTCAATTCCATTAGTCATGAATATTCATGACTAATGGAAAAGGCAATTTTCCATTGAGATTCGATTAACTAAAATATTTTTTACATAGCGCCAATTCGTAATCAAAGTTATAAAATGAGATGAGCTGCATGACTGAAATGTAGTTTACCAACCGTGCATCCTCTAAAACAACACAGTTCTGACAGCCAACTGGGTCTACACGAATACACTTCATAACCTTCATACAGATACATATTCAACGCAACGGTCTGCACGCCACAGAAGTAGCGGTTTTTAATGATGCCGTGAAATACCTCGTTACCGCACACCAAACACATTCACACACACCGAGTCGGCCATGTTGCACACGCTGCGGCTTGGGGGGGCGCCAGGAGCCTTCAGTGGCCTGAGCTGTGTGTGCTTGTTTGTGTGTGTGTGTGTGTGTGTGTGTGTGTGTGTGTGTGTGCGTGTGTGTGACCGAGGATTTTCAGTCGACAGGGCCAACATCAGGCCCGGCAGTTAGCTCCCACTGGGCGCTCAGAATGGCCGGAGGACGGCTGGGTGTCGGATTATCAGGCCGACAGTGTGCTGCTGAAGCTGCACCACCGCTGGCCGGAACAGAATGAATTACAGGACATTTTCAGATCAAGACACCGTAATCTCCTTTGGACCATCAGGAGCACCGTCAGACACTGTTGGCACACGCAACACACACACACACACACACACAGAGCGGTTCCAGACTTCTGTTCTCTCCGCCTCTTGTATCGCCAGTCATGAGCTGCTTATTCCCTAGTTTGTATGCATCATCGTCGTTTCATATCAATTCCTCAGGACTATTTGAACAGCAGCGGCGGTCGCCTCCCGTTGTCCACTCTGTGATTCTTGATCCACCTGGCTCTGTGTGTTCACACCCCCCCCTCCCCCCCCACCCCCCCCCCCCCCCCCCCCCCCCGCCTGGGCGCCCGTGTTTGATTTGTGGCGAGCCGAGCCAAGGCGGGAGGCTCCGCCGCCGCCGTCTCACCCGATTACCGGAGTTGAGGCGAGAGATCTGGAGACAAAGCCGGAGGAGCAATGGGAAAACTGACCAAACACGGGTGCGGCGTATACGTGTAATGGCCGCACCCGGTGGAAATGGTGGAGGCTTTTTTCGTGGAGGAGTGGAGGAGCCTCACGCCAGAGTGCTTCTTCTTGCAATGCGGCAAAAGGGAAGCTATTCCTGCAGAGGGCGCCATCCCCCCCCCCCCCCCCCCCCCCCCCCTGCTGCTCGGTGATACCAGGTTCAATATTGCTCTGGCATCGGTTAATCTGGCCTGTGGGATGATTAGAATTGAAGAGTCGATGGAGGGGATACACGAGCACCACGCACGCACGCACACGCACAGACACCTCTAGCAATGAGAAGAAAAGCAATGTTCCACAAGACTAAACATTCATTACTTCAATAAACTGCCATTAAATATATGAGACATGCATAATTAGGCTATAGGAATAATTGCAACTGTGATTATTTTCTCCACAGGCCAAACCACCTAAATGGAGATTGACACCGGGGAAATGGGGCTTTACACGCAGAGACTGGAATGAATACATTTTAACACGCACACACACACACACATAATCAGAACAAGATTGCACATGGGAACACATGAGGATGGACTGGGCCTCAGCATGTCCCTAATCCCCGCCGTGTGATACAGAACCAGGCAGGGGACTTTGCAATGGACCGCACGGTGAATCAGGGTGCACACCGCCAGTCCATGATCAAAAACGCTGGGAAACACTCCGGTGGGGCTGGTGGCTAAGAGGCTGGCAGAAGAAACAGCTTTGACATCGTGTTCAGTTACCTACCATAGGACTGTTCTATTGGAGCAGTTCTCGTGGTTTGAACTTTAAAGTACCGCAATTTCTACCTTGAAGCTCGTCTCTAATCTTTCTTTATGCTGTAAAGCAGCCTAGTCCAGGATGGCGAGAACCAGCCGTCAGGTGACCGGCAGCAGATAAGAGCACCGAGGTACCACAGCCTCCTCTTCAAAAGAAAGCGATTACAGCCCCAGCCTTGAACTGTCCAGAAGCGGGGTGGGGGTCTTAAGGAGGCGCCGGTTATTGTGAGTGTGGGGGGGGCTGCGGAGGATACCACTTGATAGGAACCCTTGATGTCCAGGTCCATCCCAGTGGACCGCACCATTTCAACTCACCAGGCGGGGGCAGCACCGCACCCCTGAAAGGGAACGGGTGACTTGGGAAGGATGAGGTATGTTTAGCATTTTGTTCACACAAGAGGGAATCTTCTTGAAAATACACATGATAAAAACAGGTGTCAGCGGGTTCTTTATACATGTGCAAAGCATTTAGATTCCAGGGTTCTGTACATTTTCATGGGAAAAGCTGGCACCAGGCAGATAACGCAGATGATCAAAATGGTTCTATGGCGCCATATCAAGCTACCCGAGGAGACGTTACTCAAGGGACATCCAATTCTAACACTGCCCTTTGGCCCTCAGTCAGAACAGTCGGCCGGCCTCCGGTCAAAACCCACCGCGGCCACTCAATCACTAGAGACGTGCGGTTGGCGGTTGCAGCCGCGGATTGGGCGGATGACGTGACAAAAAAAAAAAATATTTTAATTACATTTGGGCGGGTGGCGGTTTAACCAATCAAATTAAAAATATATGTTTGTTAATTATCGTTCCTTATATCCTTTCAAGAACAGGCGATAACTTTCTAGCCTGGCGTCAGCAGCGCATTGCGTCGCCTATAGACCTAAAAAACCTGCGGTTTTGAAAATTGGTCCAAAACGTTGGTGCAGATTGATGGCGAACGGGTGGATGGTGCGTTTGGTGATGCGGTTGCGGCTGAAACAATAGCCCAGCCGCGCAATCTCGTATCAATCACGCAGGAACTCAGACGACACGAGCAAACCATGATATGTTCACATTTATTGTGCAGTGACTTTTATATACATATATTTTATACACCTAATTACATCAACAGAAATAAATTAATCTGCTAATAGTTCATAATTGTTCTTTAGTGTCGACAGTGAGTGTGCCAACGTAACGGCCCGGTGGGGCCTGGTTCCAATCGGACATGTCAGTGACAAGGCAGAATCATGTGACTCCAACGAGATTAGTCTATGTTCAAATTAGTGTTCACACTTTTACACATTTCAAGAATCCGTCAGTAGGTTGTTTTTTTTTTGTTGTCGTTTTTTTTTTTTTTTTTTAAGCTATGAGATACAGTGTTACACAATCAAAAGGGTGCATTACAGAATGCTACGTTGTCTCACTACAAAACATTCAAAATGCAGTGTCTTTCTCACGACTATAAAAACGGTGACTTGCAGCTCAACTAGAGAGAATCGACTCTGGAGGTTACAGGCAGAATGTGTACTTTTTGGACAACGACGTGGTGGAGGGCTGCGTGGTTGACGGCTGGTTTAAGCGGCCTCGCCCGGGCCCCGAGTCAGACTAGGTCAGACTGTGGGGCTGGGTGAGGCTGCACACCTGTATCGGGTGTATCGGGTGATCAATGCACAGGATAAACCCGTCAGCCACACAATGACCCCACAAATGTATTTCCCATAATAATTGGCAGTCTAAATCAAAAAAAGGCATCACTTTGTCTTGGGTTTTTTTAAATGCAATTAATCTCATTACGTTTAGTACTTAAAATACAATGTTATAAAATACATATTTTTTTAATGTATTTTGCGTAATCATACATTTAGTGATATTACTCAGCCAGAGGAAGTTACAGAAGCAAGCTAACAACATGGCCAAAGCAACACCCAGAAATCAAAGCCAAGTCTTTCAAACAGTCTTCATTTCTTTACACGACTATTTCTACTTCGCTAAAATACACCAACACACACAAGCAAACCTAAAACACATCTGCGCTGCAATTTACGTAATCGATATATAGTTCTTGTTTTGTTTAATAAAAACTACATCTACAAAGCAAATGTGGAGACCAGCCTGGAGAGTAGTGTCCATTTTTTTTTTTCTTTTTTTTTGTGTGTGTGTTTCGCGAAACAAAAATACAAAATACAATTCTTGAGGTGGCCGAGGCCACAACGCACCCGAAGCCATGGCAACGGAAAAACGAACCGAAAGCAACGAAAATAAAAGTGGCAAACCTGCCGGCGAAACGGGTTCGTCGGTTGGCTTTGCCCTTTGCGAATAACATAGCAAGACTGTGAGTGAGGCGCTCTACACAGCGAGTCTACAGGAGGGAGAGGGGGTGAAGGCGAAGCCACTGGCACTACTCAACAGCCCGCACTGTAAAATACACCAACACGCTAACCAGAGAGGGACATGCCTGGTACACACACACACACACACACAAACACACTGAGGACAACAACACACAGGATCCGCCCCCCCCCCCCCCCACACAAACTGTTTTACACCACACAGAAGCACACACAGATTCTACTAGGATACGTACAAACGTGTCTATATAGCACTAGAGCTACTGCAAGCACCGCTGTGGGGAGACCCCGCCCCCCTGCTGTGACAGACCTCGACGCCGTAGGAGCATGCAGCTTTAGTGGAGATGCTGTTCTACAGTACTGGTCGGTGGTGGTGGTGTTGGAGGTGGTGGTCGTGGCGAGGGCGGAGAGGGCTGTGACTGTGTTCCTATTATTACTAAGGGGTACGGCTAGACGGGGCTCATCGGACACGATGGGGGGAGTCTGATTATTACAACACGACACCCACCCCCTCCCCCCGCCGCCCCCCCCGCTCTGCACTTAACGGTGGGGTGGGGGCGGGGGTGCACTGGTGCGCTCCGGTGTGTTTGGACGAAGGACGACGGCTCTTTGGAAGACTAAAAAACGCATTGCTTGGAGGAGGGCGAGGCAGCATGCAGCACAGACATATGCGGAGTCACACCTTTCCTGTACACACGTCTGGCGTTTAATGTATGACACACGCGTGACCCTGGGGGGGTGGCATACACGGGGGGGGGGGGGGGGGGCAATGACACCGTAGTTATCTAAAGATGATGGGGCGACATTAGTGAAGGTCACGGCTTCCCGTTAGTGGTCAGTTTTTGGCAGTTAATCTGAAGTTAAATGAAACGGGGGGGGGGGGGGGGTGTGGGGTGGGGTGGGGCCGGGCGCCAGGAGAGGAAAAGGAGCCGTGGTACTAAATCAGACGCCGTGCGTTTATGGCTGTTCCCATTGCACTAAAAGAATCTGGTCTGTGTCCCGGGAATCGGTTCCGGGCCATTTCCACCCTGTAGTGTGAAAGCAGCATAACTGCTACATGGGGCCGGGAGGAGGCGATTTATGGGATGGTGAATCTGGCTCTTTAATCGAGCTCAGCTCTCTCGCCGTGGCGAGAGAATACATTACATCCATATCCAACATTCTTAGCATGTTTCTGTTAAAACACAAAAATAGTTTTAAAAAATCGCACGAAGAGATTCCCACGAACGTAAGAAGAATAAAAAGGTGCCGAAGCTCATTCATTTGGAGTGGAGGGTTTTAGGATAGCGACAGGTTAAAAAAAAAAAAAAAGAAAACGACCTTATGATCGCTTCATGTTATACACTAACAAATACATAAAGTGAGTGAGTGTGTGTGTAAAAATGCATGGGTGTGTAAAAATGCATGGGTGTGTGTGTTAAGGTGTGTAGGGTAAGTGGGGTGATCAGGTGGGGGGTGGGGGGTTCAACTTGTAAGGCAGAACAGTGAGAGAAGCGTGAGGAGGAGGAGGAGAAAAGAATTGGGGAGATGAGGAGGTCATGGAGCGATGAGGAGGGCCTCATGCGGGGGGGCCCCTCAGGGGGACTGAGGTCCAGACTTGTAGCTCTTGAAGCTGCCCAGCAGACTCTGGACCCCCTTCTTGACGCGGCGCGCCACAGAGTCGGCCGGGGGGGTGGGCAGGCAGGAGGCCAGGCTGGGGGGCCGCGCATCCAGACACTTCTGGTAGCGGAGCTGTCGGGGCGACACACACACACACACACACACACACACACACACACACACAATGTCAAGGAGATGCCTTTAGAAGTGCTGGCTGGAATTGAAGCATTATGCATTATTTTTGAATTGATTATTTCTCTCTCCCGGTGACAGGGCTGGAAAAAAAAAAAGAGACTAGCTAACTATCCATTCAAATGAAATCATTTTCTGGTTGTGAATAGTCAATTGTGGTCACATGCATAAACCAACAGCTCTACCCTCCATCCCACCCAGGCCAGCATTTACACTAAAAAGCAGCGCTGCCACCATCCCCCAGCCTGTCCACCGTGTGTGCGTCGTCTCCCTGCCACCAGCCGCTCACTCACCATGCAGGCGGCCTGCACTGCCTCACTCAGGCTGGCGGCGTTGGGCTCACACCAGAACATGTGGCAGATGAAGTCCCGCGGGCCCTCGGCCATGATGAAGGCGAACGAGTGGACGTCCTTCCCCACGCCCATGAAGGACAGGAAGCGCACGCGGTTCTCCGACAACACCTCGTCGGTCTGGAGGAAGCGGGAGGAGAGCAGGTGAACAGGCTTTCCGGTTGGGACGCGGTTCGAACGGCATGGAAGCGGCTGTTTTTACCTTAGTATATGGGGAGTAGGTTATACACGTCTTGAGAGTATAGTGCATAGTGAGAGTATGTATTTATAGTGAGAGTATAGTGAGAGTATGTATTTATCTGTATTAAGGAAGATATATGTTACCTGTACAGTGTATGTTTTAACCTATCTTGAGAGCATAATGGGAGGTTATTCACCTGTCTTGAGTGTAAAGGCAGAGTATGTTATATCTGTCTTGCGAGTATAGTGAGAGTATGTTATATCTGTCTTGAGAGTATAGTGAGAGTATGTTTTAACCTGTCCTGCGAGTATAGTGAGAGTGTTTTTACCTGTCTTGAGAGGATAGTCAGAGTCGCTGGGGCCACGTTGACAGAGACAGGGGTCCAGTCTTGTTTGTTTTTCCCCTTCATAGCATCCTCAAGAGCCTCATTCACCATGTCCACACCTGGGGAAAAACACACACACATACATCACGTTCAATGTTCCATTGTGACATCTTTCATGTCTATTCAATAACTCAAATCTGGGCTCTCCTTACCAACTGGCTTGGCCACAGCCACGTTCCCCAGGTAATAGACGTGGAACCGTTGGAACAGCTCGTTTTTGGGGGCAGGGAACTCTTGGACCATGGGCCTGGGGGAGTCAGAGTCCAGCCTGCTCAGGCCTGGCTTGGCCGCCTTCCTCTCAGTCATTATCTAGGGGTGTGGGACATGAGGTCAAAACCAGGCGGAAATATCCAGGACTTCACCCAGGTTTTGTTTTTTTCTATGAAGTGCATGCACAACGAAACTGAACTGAATCAAAACACTATATGTTGTATGGGGCAAGATAGCATAGTGGCTAGGATGCTGGACTCCTAGCAGAAAGGCACAAAGTTCGATCCCCCCCACCCCATGTCTGCAGCCTAGGACTGCAGACACATGGGCTCTTTGGATCAATTAACCTGCTAATTAACTAAAAGCCTGGATGAGAAACGTGAACGTGAGAGGCGCACCTTGGAGCACATCTCATGCAGGCTGGTGGCGATGTTCTTCGCGGGCGAATCACAGCGGAACACGTGACACTTGAGAACCTGGGTCAGGTTGTCACGGGCGACATACGCAAAGTCCCTGGAAGATCCGATCAAATCACGCTTTAGTAAACACAAGCTTCATCATGGTTAGGCTGTAAGTGTACAGGCAACACTACGCATATAGATCATGCACCACACACAAACACGTCTGTTTGACAAAACTAGGAACACGTGGGGACGTATACCTTTCCCTGTTCGGTGCGAGAGAAACGCAGCATGGCAGGAGGAAAGAGAACGGGAGTTAGAAAGCAGTGGCATCAGAAACCTTCTCAGGGACACAGGGGCAGTAGGGTGCACTGCATGTTACACACCACCAGATGGCAGTAGTTAGTCAGGTTCAACACATGCCTCGTAGACTTGGCAGCAACTTGTTCATTCACAATTGAGACAAAGGTAGTCAGTCATTCAAAGGTTGGTTCTGTAAGGACGCCAACGCACTCACTATTAAACAGTGTTTACAAATAACCTCAACAATTGGTAAGAAAATATAACAGCTGTTGAAATAACATTAGTGTTATTCCTAACATAATGAGAGTTAGTAGGACTCATAATATCATTAGTGTTATTCCTAATATAATGAGAGTTAGTAGGACTCATAATAACATTAGTGTTATTCCTAATATAATGAGAGTTGGTAGGACTCATAATAACATCAGTGTTATTCCTAACATAATGAGAGTTAGTAGGACTCATAATAACATTAGTGTTATTCCTAACATAATGAGGGTTAGTAGGACTTATAATAACATTAGTGTTATTCCTAAAATAATGAGGGTTAGTAGAACTCATAATAACATCAGTGTTATTCCTAACATAATGAGAGTTGGTAGGACTCATAATAACATCAGTGTTTTTCCTAACATAATGAGGGTTAGTAGGACTCATAATAACATTAGTGTTATTCCTAACATAATGAGGGTTAGTAGGACTCATAATAACATCAGTCTTATTCCTAACATAATGAGAGTTAGTAGGACTCATAATAACATCAGTGTTATTCCTAACATAATGAGGGTTAGTAGGACTCATAGTAACATCAGTGTTATTCCTAACATAATGAGAGTTAGTAGGACTGGTGACGAGGGTGTTTCAGAGACAGCGTTTCCCCCTCATCAGGACTGACCTGCCGTTGTCACGCCCCACGCCCCACACTCGGATGCTGGCTATGGGCTGGGCGTGCAGCAGGGTCTGGCCCAGTGGGTCAATCAGGTTCATGGTGTCGTTCTCCAGGACCATCAGCATATCCTTCCCCTGTCAAAGCAGACCCAGGGCGGGTGTCACTAGACCACTAGAAGGGAGGACCTGTTGTCCGTATGGTACAGAACACTACCGCTCAGAGCAGGGAGTGTTCATGTTCGTTGCTACACCACCGTTTGTCTTAACTGTATCATTTAATGATCCCATAAAAGGGGATAAAAAGTATTGTCTCTAGAGGTTAATGTGTTTGACTCCCAGCCAAAAAGGTTCAAACGCTAGCAGTATACCTGCTCCTAAATGGCTACAAAATGAAAACACAATACACTGAAAGTGGCAACGGGTGACAGTATCTGCTAAATTACCAAACAGTAAATAATACAAAAGTATTGAAGCACAAGGAAGAAGCACACCTTGTGAGTGTTCACAAAAAGAAAAACAATCTGCAGCGGCAGAGAGCCGAGCCAGCAAAGATAAGCCCACAATCTAATAATCGACACAGCAGCTGGGCGACTCTTTAAAAAAGGTGGACCCAACCATGTTCACCTTCAAAAGGGCAGCAACGTGGTATTGAACCTACTAGGCTCACCTTCACAAAAGGACAGAGGGTCCTTTCGCTGCAGCGAGGCATCACCCCTGCCTACCCCTTTAAAAAAAATAATGGAAAAAAAAAAAAGAGCCGACACCCCAATGGCCTTTGAAAGAGCAGGGTTTCAGCAGCTGGGGGGTGGGGGTGGCAGCGGCGGTGGTGGCGTGCCTACCTCTCCCCAGATGCCCACGGTGTCATGCAGGTTGTGTTTGTGGTACGACAGCTGGCGGATGCAGTTGTTCACGGCGACGCTGCTCTTCCCCGGGGCCATGTCCTCCTCAGACATCTCCACCCAGCCCAGGGAACGCACGGCGAAGCACTGCTGGAACGCCACCACCGGCGCAGGGGGGGCGGGGCCGAGGGGCGGGGCAGGGTGCACAGGATAAGCAGCAGGGGGGGGAGGGGGACAAAGGAGACAGTCCAGTTAGATAAAGGGCGGAGGGATTTGTCCATTGTTGACACAGATGTTTCCAATGTTATCCTGTCATCTGTGTTGTAAATTCATGTGGTGCGCTGCTGCTATGGCTTCATTTCCCCCCAGGGATGAAAAACAAACCCCTCCGATCCATCCATCTATTTGGCCATCGAAAGGCCCACCAACTGCTTTTATTTTTGGTGCATTTCTTAATGATCGCTCTGTGACTTTAGAAACACATCTATCCTGCAATCTCCAACATTCATTATAGATAAATAATGACTGCGGTAGTAAACGCCATAACGATGCATGCTCTGGTTACCACAGTGCTTAAGAGCCACTGAATCAAAACAAGGATGCGTGACCTTGAAATGATTCAAGGTTACTGAGCCCACAGGTCTACCTGTGGAAATGATTCGAGCGGGATGCGGCTGTGTAGTGTACATATATATTGATGCTTCAGGGAGTACAGGGGGGGCAGTGGTCTGTGTACCTTGGACTCCAGATCTGTGCAAAGAGGCCTGAGCTTCTGCTCCTCCTCAGACTGGGAACAGTTGTAGCTGCAGAGAGAAAGAGAGAGAGAGAGGGGGGAGACACAGAGCAAGAGACAGAGAAAGAGAGAGAGGGGAGAGGCACAGAGAGACAGAAAGAGAAAGAGACAGGAGATGCATAGAGAGAGAAAGAGAGGCACAGAGAGAGAAAGAGAGAGACAGGAGACGCACAGAGAGAGACAGAATGAGAGGAGCGATTCACAGAAAGAAACAAAGAGAGACAGGAGATGCACAGAGAGAGAGAGAGACAGAGAAAGAGAGGGGAGATGCACACAGAGAGAAAGACAGAGAGGGTTAAGGAGCTGTGCTAGCTGCAGAGACACCCACATAGGGGAATGCTGTTCCTGCTGCATGAGTCACAGGCAAGGAAGCGGCTCCACGGCGACCTACTTTAGGTTGATGGATGCGTAGCGCAGCGTTGCCCCTTCGAACTCCTTTAAGCTCTGGTCGGAGGTCACCTCGGCCTCCTGGAGGAGAACAACAGGGAGGAGGAGTGGCCGTTTTAACTGGGGAATGACTATGTTGGTTTCAATCACTGTTAAGACGGATGGAACAGCAGAATTTGCTTAATGGGCGCACACACACAGACACGCAGGCACACACACACACACACACACACACACACACAGGATTGATTGAAACGGACAAAAACAATACAACAGAACATCAGTAGCCTGGAGCCACTGTCTGCATTACGTCTTATTAACTCCTCGGTTACGAGAAGCTGGGCAGTTCATACAGAGACGCATGTTAAATGTCATTCTTATTTACTGCCTTAAGTGACAAGTGACTTGCATCTTTCTCTATCAAGGACTCATCCAAGTGAAGGCAGAGCCCGGACTGCAGCCAGCTGCATCAGGGGGAAAATACAACCAATCTAGACTGATTTGACATCCATCTCTCTTTTAAGCTATGCTTAAAACCTGCCCCGACTATTCGGCATACAATCCATAGTAAATCATTGGAAATGAAAGGATTTGGGAATGAATAATTAACATGTGTAATTACAAATATATATATATATATGCATTTAATAAACAAACCTTCCACAGCTCGGCATCGGAGCCTCCTTCATCAGGGTGAGAAAGATGAACCCATGGCTCCTGAAATGCATACCAGATCTTAAGACACATGCCAGCACGTAATACCCAACAATAATATAATTGGATTGAGGCTCCATTTTGTTTTCTACATAGAATAAAATCCCAAAACGTAAAACTGGCTACAGTAAGAAATGCCTCTTGATAGATCAAAGTCGGTCAAACAATTACAAAGAGCAGCTCTGTGTGTGTGCGTGTGTGTGTGTGTGTGTGTGTGTGTGTGTCTGTGTGTGTGGGCATGTGCGTGCGCGCGTGGACCTCACCTCTTGCTCCTCGCAGGGAGTGGTCTCCAGAGACATACTGGAGGACATGACGCAGTCCCCCAGCTTGTCCTGGGCCGAGGGGGGCTCCCACTGAGTGGTGCCGGTGGGGATGTGCCAGTAGTAGGTGCCCGAGGTGTCGCGCACCCTCATCCAGCCAGAGGGCAGGTCCGTGTCCGTCTCAAAGGCATTGGACTCCCAGAAGGAATCTGTGAGGGCGGATGCAGAGAGATGTGCTGCACAATTGAGGACCTACACACTCCTAGCAGGATAACATCAGTGGTGTTGGGACTGAGTGGTGCACCAGGTGGATGGAGTGTACCATCACAATGTCTGCAACACCCTCTATACATAGCCATCTCAGTATCTGCTGACACATTTGAGCTTGCATGTGAAAGAATCCAACTTGACGTTTGGCACAATGTAATGTATAATAATATGCCAACAGATTGTTGGAGAAGGTAGGATTAGTCTTTTATTGAAAGGCTCCAGCCTTTCAATAAAAGACCCATTTCTGCCAATGAATAGGGAGGACTTAAGGAAATAGCCTCTTATTTAGACAGCAAAATGTGCATAATGATAGTGCACATTCATATTGGCCTTGCTCGATACTATAACCAATACATTAACCAGCCTTATTTGAATAGCGAAAAACATAAACAGCCTTATTCCTTAGTAATTAAGCAGATATGTTAAAAAAAAGAGCCACTTGCAGTGAATGAAAGGGGTAGATTAGGAGTGGACCATCGTGCTAATGGCTGACTGCATGTAGGCTGCGGGTCATGGGGGATCAAACCCACGAGCTCCCAAAATATTTTAATGCATTTTATGGCCTGAACATTCCAGGTCCAACGATCTGTAAATAAACCTTTTCAATTACATTTCTGTAATCACCAGTGCATCATCGAATATTTATGATTTTACAACTCAGCAAGCCACCGTGACCACATATGCATATCTGGGGTCGACCTTGTGTGGGACGATGATGATGATGATGATGATGATGATGATGATGATGATGATGTTGCGATGCCAAGGTTAGGAGACACCGCCTCAGCCACCACACAGTAAAATCCTTCCCCAGGGAGCCGTACAAAGTGATGCTCCAGCACCGAAGGGGGCCAAGGCCCAGATAGCACGGGCAGGGCGCTACAGCGACGACGTACCTCTGCTGCCGTTGGGGGTGCTGTCGGGGGCCTGGTCGGTGGCCTCCTGGGACAACGCCGGCCAGCTGGCCTCCTCGTCGCTGGGCGTCCCGCTGACGTTGGAGAACAGCAGGCAGGTGTTCCTCCCCACCGCCGCCCCCTCGCTCTGGGACTCCGTGTCGCTGCGCTGCTCCTCCTCCACGCGCTCCCCCTCGGCGACGCTGGATTCGTCCTCCTCCTCCTCCTCCTCCTCTTCCTCCTCGGACTTCTCCTCCTCCTTCTCCTTGTGGTCCTCCTTGCGCTCCTTCTCCTCCTCCGCGGTCTCCAGGGAGTCGATGAGGAGCGGCTGGTTGAGGAGGCCCTTGGAGGACTCCTCATCGCTCGGGTCGGGAATCATGGCGGTCTTCGGGGACTTGCCCTGCTGCTCTCCCTCAGTGGAGATCTTGTGGAGGAGGAAGTCCTCCTCGTTGCCATTCTGGTTGATATTGCAGTTGTGGTCCTGGTCGTGGTGGTTCTCGGCTACTTTGCGCAGCTGGTTGCGTCCTTCTTTGACCCATTTGGCATTGTTGCCGGTGGACTCTTGGTCCACCCAGTGGCCGCTGTCATTCAGGTTGTTCTTGAGCTCCTCGTCCTGCTTTTGTTTATTGATTGCATATGACATGTCCTCGTCATGACCACCCATGGTGGCCTCACCATCCAACAGCACTGCGGGAGGAGAGATTAACAGATAAGCGTTAGATTCGTTCAGTCGTCGAACGTATTAAATAGGACGGGATTTAATCGGATGATGCCATGATCCACGTTGTGTTTTCCCTTTCAGCTGGTTAACTTTCGTCTGGATAACAATAGCAGCTGTCGGGTCACTGCGTACCAACACGGCCCTTGTTCTGGTCGCTCCCCGCACTAAAGTGGGTTTCACGTTCGTGTCTTGTGTTTGCGTGGCCGCGGAGCGCTTTCAGCGGCGCGCTACCCTACCCATCGTCAAACGCACTTCCTCTCTTTCCATGACATTTCCCCCAGCACGGCGCCGTGTTAACTCGATTTCGTTCACAGTCGAGTGTTTCATAAATTAAAGTACTGTATTCAAGCGAAGACAGAAATACGACACCGAACAACACAAAAGGCGAGGATTGTGCAGCTCGGCCTCAGCAGCATCGGGCAGCAGCATCCGCCATCTCCGTTAGCTTAGCTACGCTAACGTCGATGGCGGATGCTGCTGCCCGTTAGGTGCTGAGGCTTCGGTGCTTAGCTATGCTAAGCTAAGCTAACCTAAGCTAACCTACGGATTCCAACAAGCGACCGACCGAGTACCGCGGCCACGTCGATATCCTCGCGTAGAATGTATTCTCACTCACCAGTCTCCGTCAATCCCCCTTGTTTTTAATCCAGTGTAAAATATGAACTACATATTTCCACACGTCGAGGTAGCTGTGCTTTGGGTTTCTAGGTGGTGTTTGTCAGCTGGGTCGTCTGGTGATGGAGGCTGACCGTGCGTCACAGGCGAATCACAGGCGCGTCAAAGATGCGTCACGCCCCGTACCGCTCCGGGACAGGACTGGAGGCGTCCAGCTGCACACCAGGGGGTACTGCATGCACATGAGGATGGACAAGGTGGCTGTCCGAGCAGGGACAACACAGATTGATTGAGATCTGCGTGTTGTTTTAAATGTATGTCTAGGGTAACTTCTCTCATTGTGTTGCATTTCCAGCTGTTAATTAAATTGCCTGGTGTTGAAGTTTATTTGCTGCAGGTAATAACTTACCTGGTACACGGACACTGGTAATAACCAGTGAGTGACATTGATAGCTGATGTTCAGTTGCAATCGGAGACAAATCAAATCTTCCAATAATTGTATTAGTCTAAAATAGGATACTATATGGATTGCTATAACTGGAAACTGTAACTGGCATTTAACAGGTATATAATTGTAAAGAGTCTGAATTTATGAAATCATATGAAAACATGAAATCATACCATGGCCAACACAAGTTGAATAAGAAACTCAGACAACATTCAAGCAAACGGTAACCATCGCTTTCTTTTTAATATACTTATTTATAAATACATATTTGCTTAAGACATGCTTGATTTTGGCTTTACCCCTGTGATTCAGCACAAAACAAGCAAACTGGTGAATACACAAAACAATACAGGTAAAAAATATCTCAAAACAAAGCAACAACAAAGTTATGGCAGGAAAGGAGACATTATAGACAGACGGATGTGTGGTCAAACCCTTTTGGCAAGAGGTCACTGAATTCTGCCAATAAGCCTTTGACACAAAACAAGTTTTTATTCGGAGGAAAGATGCTCCCCATATACCGTACTTAACAAGCAAATACAATTAGTGATTGTGACATCAAGACGTAGCAGTAAGCCATCTGCAAATAATAATCAGTGCAATGTAATACATTTAAAAAAAGGCGTTAATTACTGGATTTCCCAAGCTTATTCAGCGGAGAAATTTAAAATAAACTATCAACTTTTGTTTTAACCATGGCATAATGGTGCATGATGGCAATGTATCTTATTAAGGATTCTTTCAAAAACCCTGAAATTACTATACATTAAGAGACAAAAGTAATGACTCATCAGGATTACATGAATACAGTTATTAATAAATGTACTCCAGGGGACAACATTACTTGATAAAGGAAGGAATAGATTTTGATGGCGATGTATCCAAACCTGGTGGATTTGATATCGACACCCATTTGGTCGGCTGCTCAGCTCCAGCAGATGACGGCGGAGACAAATAAGGAGGAAGGACAGCTGAGCTACAAGGCACCATCCAGTAGAAGTACTCACATTGGCTCTACTCGTTCAATCCACCTCTCAATACAGTTAATCACTAAATGCTTGGTCTCACACAGAAGACTCCTCGTCCCTCCAGATTTTGTATACAAGGTTAATAATACACCCAAAGAGACATCGAACATGTTTTCACAAGACAGGCTTTGGATAAGCTTAATATCACCTCTTCTATTTTACAGAGAGCACCCAGTCTATCCTATGGAGCTGGTGATTTGAAATGACACTGATGGGGATCCAGCTCCGCGGGAGAAAGAGAAACGAGGCTTAGAACTCAACAGAGGCGGTGCGACGGCGATCACTTTAGCCACAGCAGGAGACGAACCACCGCAAGCCAGGACCACAGAGCTCCACGAAGCGTCCGCACTAAAGCTCGCCGAGAGGAGCACATCGATGAAAAAAACGACGGAGGAGAGATAATAACCAAAAAGGAAAATATAAAAAATAAAAAATAAATCTTAAAAGGAGTTAAAACGAGCAACTGCTGCTGGATTGGGGGCGACGGCGGACTGTACAGTGGCACGGGGGAACAGCAGCGTGGTGGCAGAGTGAAGGGGCTTTAAGGCAACACTGGTCAAGCACCGCGGCACCATTACAGGCAAGATGAACGGGGTTTCCCCCCCAGGGGCTCGTTCACCAAAGGAGGCGAGAGGGTCGGGTGGGGTGGGGGTGGCAGAGGCGCTTCACTTGTCTTGCATCTTTTCCAAGATGGGCACGATCATGTCGAACTTGGGCCTCTTGGCCGGGTCTTCGTTCATGCAGATCTTCATCAGCTTGCAGATGTGGGGGGAAATCCCCGGCGGGATGGTGGGCCGCAGACCCTCCAGGGCCACCTGTATGGCAGACACACGAACACACACACACATTAGGAATTAGCGGAACCGCATTTTATAATGCCGTGGTCTAAAATGGGAGCCCGGTTTTGTTCAGATTATTCATAATGGTCAGATAACAAAACTCGAGTTGCCAATACAGTCAGTCGAGTGTCTTCTTATTTTTTGTGTTCACTGTGAATCGGACTATAGGCTACAATGCAGCAAATACTGCATTGCACTCTTGGCAGGTCGAGTGGGACGGTGAAATCCAATCAGAAGGGGGTCACCTGAGGCGCCGGTTTAACGTGGGCGTGAACGCATGTCTGTGGCGGGCTGCGCCGTCTGGGTGTGGATAGATATCCAGACACAAGACACCAGGTCTGCGCGGGGCTCGGTCCATATTTACCTTCATGCCTATTTCCATGTTGGAGAGGTCAGCGAAGGGCACCTCTCTGGTCACCAGCTCCCACAGCAGCACGGCGAAGCTCCACATGTCCGCCGAGCGTCGGTTGATGTCCTCCGGCTTCTTCTGCAGGGCTGGGGGGGGGGGGGGGAACACGTCGGCGTTCAGCGCCAGGTCAACGACACCGCTCGACGCGCACTCAGAGCTGCCTTCGGGGTTGCGGTAGAATCCGATCGATCTTTCTAAACACTCGGCGCGACTGAGATGCTCGACTCATTTGACAATGGTTCACGCCCTGTCTATTTGTACAGCCGTAATCACAGATGGTCTCGGAGAGCTTTGCCAGACCACATTATACGACACCGCCGAAACCTCAGCCCTCTAAAAGGCAGAGGTAAAACAAAAACCTCACCAGAGGGATCCCTGCATCCAGGGCCACTTAGTGAGTGCAACAAAGTCTTCCCTGAACTCGAGGGCCTCTGTGCAGCACTAAAAGGCTCTGAGCCCTGTAAAGCACGGCCATTGGTTTGATGTTTAAGAGGCGTTAGGAACAGGTGCGAGGGGGGGGGGGGGGGGGGGGGGCCTACCTTCGGGGGCGACCCACGCGGGGGAGTACATCCTGCCGGGACACTGGAAGGAGAACTTGACGTCTGACATGCTGATCCTGGCCGTCATGTCCTCATCGATCTGGAGACGGGACATGGGAATGGTTTTAGTTGCCTTCAGCACAACGCTACAGGGATTGAAACATCTTTGCTCCACTCCCATGTTGAGAGGTTCAGCCTGTAGACGGCCAGTTTGGAGACGTCTTTGTGTTTTCACAGTGCTAAACTAGGGAGTTCCCTTTTGAAAACACATGGTATTAAATGGGAGTAGCCTAGAGTAAATTGCCAATCATTCTTTAATGTTGGTCTATTTCTAACTTTCAAAATCGCTGAACGCTTTACTTTACAACTATTTAAGCGTGCGTTCTATCGATCTTTACAAAAAAAAGAATGTTCTTATGTTTTTCCCAGATTTCTGATACACGCAACGCATTCAATAACCATGACTCCAACATGACATTGTCAAGGATTAACACCTAGTTGTGTCTCGTCATGTGATGTCACATCATACAAATGTCATGGCCGGGCTCACCATGACACTCTTGCTGTTGAGACAGTGACGTGGGATCATGGGCTCCAGTGTGTGCAAGAAGGCCATTCCAGAGGCAATGTCCAGGGCGAACTTCACCGCCTGCGTCTGGTCCACCACAAAGTCTGGGAGAAGCCACAGCAAAAGAATAAGCAAAGGAACACTTCAAGATACGCTCGGGCTGGAGGGACGACAGCAAAAGCGACTGTTTAAAAAAAAAACACAACATAAACAGACACGCAGAAAGAGTGGTGACACAAACAATGTCAGCAAAAGCCCCAGCGGAGAACAAAACAAGCGCACACCAGATATTCTCTGGACAACAAACGGGCCGTTTGACCAAAAACGCCGTGTTCCCAGGGCCGTTGCAAGACAACAATGACAACCAGACATTTATTTTCCAAACGGTTGCAAGCGGACGACAAAGTGCTGTTCAACCAGACAACAAAGTGCTGTTCGGTGCCGAACGTGTAACCCTGGTGGTCAGGGATCAGGAGGTGACCGCCCCGCCTCCCGGGAGCCACAGGAGGAGGAGGAGGAGGAGGAGTACTCACTGGTGCCCTCATGCAGAACGTTGTACAGGGAGCCATAGGGCATCCAGTGGGTGATGACGATGGGGTGAGGGGCTGGAGGAGACTGACATGCGCCCAACATGGGGAGGACATTTGGGTGAGAGAAGATCCTGAGATGGGAGGAGGAGGAGGGGTGGGGGCAGGTAGAGGAAGACAGACAGAAAAAAAACAAAAAAAAAACAAGGGACAATCCCCAACAGTGTTTGGCGTCAACAGGACATAATGAAATAATAAAAGAAAAACAACAGAATGAAAGACAAACACACAACAAGGTGTGACAAAGAGACATGATCACAGGACAGCGCTACACTTCAGATATTCGCTGTAGGCACTAACCTAAGTTTGGGGTACTCCTCGTTGAAGTCCCTACTCTTCCTGGTTGTCCAGTCGCGAACCTTCAGCACTTTGACCACCACTTCGTTCCCTTGCCAACGCCCCTGCCACAGCTTTAAGGGGAGGGAATAAAAAAACGTCACAGGAGCCAGGCCGGCAGCATCATATCATATTGACGGTGATCCACGGAGACTCTACAGCCATGGTGGATGAGGAGGGTGACGGCTGACCTCTCCAGACTGGTTCTCGTTAATTTTGGCCATTAGGGAGAGCTGCTTGTAGTCCACACCAGCGTGTTTGTTTAAAGTGCCGTTCCCTACAAAAACACAGAGCACAGCCCTGTTAGAATACAATAGACAAACCCCTGTCGCCCTCCTAGACATGAAAATATATATGTTTTCAGAGTGGTGAAATATTTATGTTGATTTGTGACATCCATTTTAGCATAAACACAAGTATTTTTATACCATACTATGAAATCCAGCTGTCAGACGAACGGTCAGCCAGAATCCACACAGTGAAACCCAGCAGGGCATTGAAGGAAAACAAGCGATGGAAACAGTGATGCTAATTAATGGGTGGTACTCACTTGGTCGGGTTCTGGTGGTGCCTTTCCAGAAGCTATCCTTGAAGGGAACTTTGGTCAAGTTCTGGCCCAATTTCTCTGCCTTCTCTGCAGATTCAGGAGACGATGAACGCAGCCAAGTCAGTAATGAGTCGAATCGTTAAAAAGAAAAATCTGTCTGATTAAACATCTCGGCGTGTATACCTTTAAGGAGTTCACGTAGGTGTGGCTTGGCCTTGTCCAGGGGGGTTTCTCCATATTTATTACAGATGCTCACCTGAGCCCCGCTCGTTACGAGGTCCTGGGGGGGGGGGGGGGGGGGGCAGTGTAAGCCAGAGGGAGAGCGGAATATAACCGATATCTTAAATAACGGTCCACCAGGGGGAGCACTAACCTCAGCCACCAGGTCCTGACCCCAGAAGCAGGCGTAATGCAGTGGTGTGTTGCCGTGTTCGTTGACAGTGTTTGTGTCCGCTTTGCACTGGATTAGCTACAAAAAAAAAAAAAGACGGAAAAGTGGAAGATTATTATTTGTATTACTCCTCTAAAGCGGGCTGTCTGGGTCCTGTTTCGGCGAGACACGGAGAAGGGAGTTACTGCGCCCTAATCCATCCTGGGAGGCTCTGGGTCTCAAGTGACATTCCAGAGGTAATATATTAATATGTTATATGAGGTAGTAATATTATGACTGTATCAATTGTCCCGGCCTGCAGGAGTCCAACAATAAACACCAGAACTAAATTGTGGACTTCAAGAGGAACCGTGACAAAAAAATAAATAAATGCCAGGTTTCTGGGGGAAAATGACCAAATCAGATTACCCATTAGGTCTTAAATAATTAATTGAAAATAATTAATTGAAAGGCACGTTCCTTCGCAAAATGACATGTATTGATCTTAATTGGTGTTAGTTTGTAATTTATATTATCTGATTTACTTAAAATATGATCTTCAACAGTAGTTTGCTAATGCATATTTCTCTGAGAGACAAAAGTGCTCCAAGAACAGACAAGTCCTTTCTAATTGCATTGGTTGTTCAGATGACACACCCACAGGTTTCGTAAGCCTCGCTTGCAAAACAAAACCCTTGCAGCAACACATAAATCTACTTTTTGGAAAGTGACGACTTGACGAGCGGGAGTGCTGCAAGTCGCGAGCTGCTTTTCTGTGTCTCGAGGACATTTTCCCCGCTCGGTTAAATAAAGACTACGGTCCCACAGCGTTGCCTATAGCCTGTTTAAACATTTACACACGCCGTGACAAACAAAAGCACACGTTCCACCAATTACGCAAACACCGGCCTGTCGGCATGCCCCGTCTCAATTACCGCAGAAAATGTCAAACGACTGTTTACAGGGAAGAAATGCCAACGTAGCCTTTCTGAGAGGGAACTGTTCTGAACACACCGAGCGATGATGTGTCGGGCCGGGATGGTTCTGCCGCCGTGCACAAGCTCACCACGCCATGACAAGGCCAGCCAACATTAATAACACGTCATAACAGATTCCGGTTTTTGGTTTGTTTATGTTTTGGACATGGTGGTGGGGTCGATAAGGCCACAGGATGCTGTGGAGCAGTGTTGCTCCATCAGGGCCAGGGGAACACACACCAGAGTTGGGGAGTTTTGTTTCCCCGGGCCACAAGAGCCTATCCACTCACTGTACGGCACGACGCTCGGGATAAAAGCATCCACCAAATGGCACACATTCATATTTAATCGGGACCGGATTTGGCAGCGACTTCAGAAGCCCGCGCATTACAGCAATGTTTTGAGTGCAGATAAAAATATGTATTACGATTCCGCAACACTTTGCAACACAGTGGTCAAGATTTGGTGCGATTGTATTGACTCTCTGAGTCAGCATCTGAGCGTCACACGTTAGGCCACGGCGCCGCGTTCGTCTCCGAGTCACGTGCACATCGCTGCGTGGGGGCGTGCACGCGCACGAGGCCCACCTTGCCCACGATGTCGCGGTGGCCGTGGCTGGAGGCCAGGTGCAGGGGCGTGTCGTCGCCACGGTTCATGACGTTGATGCGAGCCCCTCGCATGATCAGCATGTCCACCACGCTGGAGCGGCCCTCCCGGCACGCCCAGTGGAGCGGGCTGAAGCCGTGGTCGTCCCTGAGAGAGAGAGAGTCAGAGAGAGAGAAAGAGAGAGAGAGAGAGAGAGAGAGAGAGAGAGAGAGAGAGAGAGAGAGAGAGAGAGAGAGAGAGAGAGAGAGAGAGAGAGAGAGAGAGAGAGAGAGAGAGAGAGAGAGAGAGAGAGAGAGAGAGAGAGAGAGAGAGAGAGAGAGAGAGAGAGAGGGCGAGAGAGAGAGAGGACACACACACAAACACCTTTAGCACAGCATAGCAAGACAGGAGCAGGACAGTCCAGGGACCAAGCTGTTGGACCTTGGCTGATTAAAACCCCAGCTTCCACGCAGTCTACCTGTACCATACTGTAGATTGTGTTCTGTGTGCAACAGGGCTAAGACCAGCCTGCACATGAATGACCCGCACTCACTGTCACTACGGATAAAAACATCTGCTAAAAGCATCTGCTAAAAATGACTAAAGAGCCTTACTAACACGTCCTTAATGATTTGATTTAAGAACTTGAAGTGGTCAATGCAATCAAACTATTAATAAAGGAGGAAGCATGCATGCCAACAGAGAAGCTAGGTTAACATAGGCCTATAAAAATATAATTGGATATAAGAGTGCCGTGCTTTGCCTTAGACCTAAGCTGTTCGCCAGACTGCCATAGGATATGTCTCGCTGTCTGCTGTTAATATTAGAGACCAGTCAGAGCATGCACACTCCCTAGTCAAACGGCCTTATCTCTGATTACACTGCATGAGTGCATAGGGGAAGTAGTGATCCGATACAGCAGCTGGGGGGGAAAAACGCAGAACAATATGATGTAAATATCCTGCTTTGAATTACACCTGGACGGCACCTGCAAGTAATTAAGATGGCATGGGTGTACCATTCATTAATTAATTACTTACATTACTACATTCGTGATTGTTTCAGAACCGGAAGGTAGTTCCCATAGAGACAGCCCGATAGATATAAACAGGATTAGACTGAGGAAGTTGGGGCCTGTGATCAAACAATGAGTCAACAGATGTCTAAATCGCGGGTTGCCAAACAGCATTACAACATCCTACATTCAAAATGGAAGCTTTGAGACAAACGGTTCGGACCCAGTGTGTCTTCTAGCCGTACAAGCGACTTAAAAAAAAAAAAGAGTCCCAACCACAAATACATTTCTTTACAGCTTTGCATTAATAACAACACATTAACGGTCCCCAAACAGGGCCATGTGTCTTCAAAAAGCAGGAGAAATCACTGGGCTGGGCCAATTGAGCACACCGTGGCAATGCTGCACCTAGCCAGCGTCACCACAACTCAGGACTGACTGTTGTTGAAACCTTGTAACTTATTTCTTTTTTCTATTACCTCAGGAACCCTGCACATTGGCACATTTATATTTATTTATACTTTAGTCATATTTATCTAGCAAACGCAGCGGTCACAACTGACGGTTACATAGTAGGTTTATCTTATTCTAATAGTTTTTTATTACAATTTTATTTTCGAATTGGTACATTTATTGTATACATACTTCTGTTTTTTTCGTTCTCTTTAAAGATCCCACTGTACTGCTGGTCACCTGTGAATTTCTCCTAAGGGGGATTAATAAAGGACTATCTTATCTTATCCTCTACATCATGCATGGGTGGGGGCAGCACCTCTGTCAAACAAGAGGACCGGGAGCAGCAGACTGTCGAGCGGAGCAGAGGGAATATGTTCCCGACACGGGTCCCTGTCTGTCTATAGGAGCGACACAGAGGACAGTCTCCACTATACTACAACTCAGACTGACTGACAGAATGCATCCTTATGAGTGAGATGGGAGTGGTGGAGAGAGCAAGAGAGAGAGAAGTCCTGTGTGTGTGTCAAACAGAAACGGAAAGAGTCAAGCGAGGACTGGCAGCAACGAGAGGCAATTAGGAAACAGGAGTGAAAGAAAACAACAGTAGGTCCAAGTGTGTAGTGTTGGGCCCTTTTAAGGACAAGGGAGACTTCCTTTACTAGTGCTCCACGCACGACTCTCACACACACACACACACGCACGCACGCACGCACGCACGCACGCACGCGCACACGCGCACACACGCACACACACACGCACACGCGATGTATTATGTCATCGTTTTTTTGCCTACTGTTTGCCTCAACCTCCTCCCACACAGGCTCTCCCACTGTATACTTGTCTCTCTCCCCTTCGCTCTCCCTCTGTTCCACAAGAACAGCTGGAATTCCAGCACCCGCCCCCCCCCCCTCACTATTCCTTCAGAGCTTTGAGTTTTCCCACTATGCTTTCCAGGGCTTCTGTAAGTCATCGACGGAGGCCTTCACAAAAGCCCTTCTGTTGGGTCTCCCTGGCGAGACAAGGGGGCCGCCACGGCGATGCGGTCAGCCTCGCTCCTCCAGTCTGCTGACCGCTTCCCGTACGCCGGCTGCGAGGCTACGAGCAGAGCGCAGTGCACGCCAATGTCGCCTGCGTACGCACGCGAGCACTGAGGGAGTATTGTGGGCCCACGTGAAAGAATCCAAACCCTCTGCACCCCCCCACCCCCCCTCCTCGCTCTGGGTTCACTGGCCGCCTTTCTCAGGACACTCACGCACAAAACGCACGCGCATTGGCAGCGGTCCCACGAGAAGGGGCGCCCCGAGGAGACAGACGACCAGAGTGCGGGGGGGATCTGGGACGTCCGCGGCTGGCCGGCTCGCGGTACCGCTTCCTCTGGCTGCGGCGTGCTACGAGTCTGCAGAGAAATGAGAAGTGCTGGGGGCGATGAAACAGACAGTCTGTCCAAGTGTGGGAATCCGTGCTGCGTTTGGCGTTAATGACGCTCTCACGTGTACGCCGAAGGTTCACACAGCAAGTAGAAGCAAGGAATCGAAAAAACGAATATGAAAATCTGTGTAGCACCTGATTTTAGGTTTTGTTATACCACGAATAACAGCATGTTTCCCACTGTTCAACTGGCTTGTGTTTGTTCACTTATTTAGCCATTGGTATGCATGTCTGAACTAACTAAAACTAAACAACATTGGTGGGGTGGGCAGAATTCACTGCACTACCGTCCCAACGCCACCATCGGTCGGGCCATGACCCGATTCCTTTCCGGCTCGAGTCGGAACCCCCTCTGGGCCGGTCCCGCTGTGTCCAGGCCGTGTCCTTCAACAGAGAGGGCCCGCGGGAGCACAGCTCATCCACACAAGGCTCTCTAAGCCCCCGTGGATTCCCCTCACACGGCCCTGGACACCCACCCCCCCGGCTGTGTGTGTGTGTATTTCAGGCTCATCCACCTGCCATCAGGGCTCAGGACCGGCAAGACGGCAGCCCTCTGTCTGCCGTCTCTCTCTCTCCCCCCCCTCCCTCTCTCTCTAGGTCTCTCTATCTCTGGCCCGGCACCACTGGTGCCTCGTATAACATGACACAATGGAGGGAAAGTAAGCTAGGGTCGGTCGCCTTCTGGAGTCGCCAGCCAGAAAGGGAAGGGATCTTCTCCCGGACATAAATAACTCGCGGGCGGGCGATGTTGAAACGACGTCTGTGATTGTAACAAGCAAACAACATGAACCAGCAAACAAAATGGTTGCCCCGAGCAAGAAGCTAAAATGAAGCTCATGAATATCATTTTGGGAGAAGTTAACTTCAGCTTTCTGGATGTTGAAGTGGAACACTTGTCTACAGTTCAATACAATACAATACGGCCCTATACCAGCGTCTCACATAGGTTCAGGATGCAGACGACCATCTTAGACAGGTTCAAACAGGTTAAGTGACACTACTGAGATGCTGTGAAACTCAGAAATAACATTCACCAGTGTAGAAAGAATAGCATGCAGCCAGAACGAGACTTTCACAGGTGTATTCAAAAGAAGCTCAATCCAATACAACCAGCTGAGGGAAACGGACGTTTGCGGTTTTCTACTCCACTTGCACAAAGGAATACACGCTCACGGTCATACAAAATACAGAAACATAGGCTGTATTATATCAATATTTTGCAGCTCCTCTTTCTATGAAGTAGCTTTCAAGGTCAGCGTAGTCTTTCCTTCAGGAGTATTTTAAGGATATGTCCTTGGCCATTCCAAGTGATGGCAGAATTGACCCGAGCAATCATTTGATTGACTACAACATAACAACCCCTTTCTGGACCCCTCCGTGTCTAGTCCAATTACACAGAATCAGAAACTCGCCCTAGTTCACGATGATGTAATGACCTTGGTAGAAGAGAAAGAACAATGATGTCATGATGTCATCGATCTCAAAAAGGTATTAAAAAAAAAGAAAAGAAAAAGGATTTGCATGATAAAAAAAGGCATAAAATAAAAAGGTTGAAGGAGTCAAAACCCCATGAATGTTGCATACTAAGGGCTTGGGGCCACTTCCTCCGAGCTTCCTGCTGCAGTGCTGCGGGTGTGTAGGAAGCTGTGTAGGCGCTGTGAGTGGCACTATCTGGGGACGGACGGCGGAAGCACTGCAGCAGGGAGGAGGGGTTAGATCTGCCCTGATGCAGATCTCTGGCATTCCTGCTTTAGTCAAAGATTTAGTCAACTTTTGGCCACACAGACAGTGTCTGTGTGTGTGTGTGTGTGTGTGTGTGTGTGTGTATCTCTCTCTCTTTCACTCATTCTTTCTCTCTCGCTTGCTCGCTCTCTCGAGGTGGTAGGAATGTTTCCTGGAGAAGTGTACACTAGTCCTTCTAAGGAGATAGACAGAGTAGCAGAGGAATGCTCTGTCATGCATCAACTCATGTGTAACCACACTCGTGTAAGTAGGCAACAATAGTGGGATCGGCGATTATTAATTATTTGTGCTTGCCACTAATTAAATGTTAGCTCTGCAATGTAGAGAGCACTGTGTGTTGTGGCGTGTGTGTTTCTCCTGTTCCTTCTCCTCACCCAGAGGGGATGACAGAGAAAGGGGAACTTAATGTGCAATCAGCTAATGGAGAGCTGTTAAGAATTATGAGAGTGTGTGTGTGTGTGTGTGTGTGTGTGTGTGTGTGTGTGTGTGTGTGTGTTTGTGTGCGCCCATCCTCAAAGCCGCATAAAGACCAATTATCAATTAAGCATTTGTACATGCATTCTGCATGTTTTTCTTTTGCATTTCTGAAACAACAGAGATTAGGTAAATAACTATTTCTACATAAATATTAACATCAGGGGGGGAAAAGGTTGAGAAGAGAGCAATGTACAAAGTCACACAAATGTCTTTCTAAATTTCTGTTGGTTCCAAGAATGCATTTCCTGTTTACAAAAGTGCCATTAGGTTCCCCTCAGTGCTATTATTAGTCTGCACTGTGACGACACATATAGGAAGGTCTGGGGATAACTCACTTATGAACGCAGCCCTGCTCAAGGTCCTCTGGTTCAGTTACAGCTTTGATGATACATCATCGAATATCATGTTCAACATTTCATTTGAAACATCATAGCAAACAACCACCAACAGAAAAGCACTTTGTACCCATTGATGTGGTATTCTAAATCACAGATGTGCTTGGTCGACACAGTCTAACTGAAACTAGAGACGAGCGCACGAGGAATCCATCACAGGAGAGATAATTCATTTATCCAATCCCTTTGCTTGTCCCAGAATACAACCCAATACACTGCCATCCCCATTGCACTCGCTCTCCGCCTCAGACACAAATAGAAACAAATATAGGAAAAACATCAAACAAGAGGCTCAGCATAGCTCAACCACCAGCCCTTGTTTGCTAAACACAAGCTCTAGTTCCTCTAGTGTGGCGATATTTAGGGCAGCTCTGAACCTGTTGGCTCCACATCGTGCACTACCTGACCCGACTGCCAAGCATTCATGGAAGTTCACTGTGGTTTCAGCCTGGGACTGTCTTCCAGGTATGCAGTCCAAGCGTCACATATTTGTGTGACATTGATACCTTGTTGTGAAATTCATCACAAAAAGCTAAAGCTGAGGTTGGAAGGAAATTATTGGAATGTACTGCTTGGATGTAGTAATGGCCCAGTAGTAGTAGAGCTTATGTGCTGTTTAGGCTAGTGTAGAGGTATTGAGGCCCTCCCCTATTAATTTCCTTTGTAAAACAAGCAATTGAGAGTTGTGTTGTAACATGATGTCCATGCTTTAACAATCGAGATAGTGCTCGATCAACAATAGTGAAAAGTAACACAAGTAACTCACCCTTGGTTGAGGTCATTCTCAGTGTTGTCCAACCACAAACGAACCGCCACAGCGTTGCCCTCTCTGCATTGTGTAAAGATATCATCCATCACTGTTGCTGCCCCGTCCTGGGTTAGGTTGCACGGGCTCTTTGGGGGGGAGACGTGAAATTGGACTGCAGGAAGAGGGTAAGAGAAGACAGACGGCCGCAAGAATTCAAGAAGGATCGGGAGATCATCCGTCCCAAGTCCAGAGCAGCCTTGGACACCCTCAGGAGAACCTCACTGGAGCCCTGAAACCAAATCAGGATCACACTTTTATGGCAGCCCACCAACACTGCAGACAACACAGAACCAGGGATGCATAGTGAGCAATGCCATTGGCTTAAAACGACTGGCGCTGTATAAAGTTGAGCCATCTGTTGCAACGTGATTCATTAGTCGTCGACCGACCATGAGTCAACCTCCCTGCGCTGTAAAGACTTGCAAGACGGTGCCCATTCGGGATGACAAGCAGCCTTCGAACGCAACGTGGGTATGAAGGTAACATCAAATCTCACTCGCCAGTATGTCCATCAACAAACGTACACGTCTAAAGCCCGGTGGCAGTCATTCAATCAAGTGTTGAAACCAGCAAAACATGGAACGCACTCTCCAGTGTTGACACCATGTACACAACGTGTACGTAGACACCATGCACGCACACACCATGTACACATCATGTACAGAGGCACCATGTAGACACACCATAGATGGACAGGCGGCTAGCCGTGATAGCATAGACGAGCTACGTCGTCTCACCTACAGTTAGAGAATGCTCGGCAAACTCTGCTAACCGCTAGCGACCTAAACCGTGAATACAGACGAGACCCAATTACATGAACACACTTAGGAGATCATCACAGAATGAACCAGTAAGGTGAATACCTTACCGGTTGAAGGTGCTGGGGGTTGTTTACCTTCACGCCACCCAAGTTGCGTGGAAGAAAGACGCTTCAGCCTCCGAAAGATTGAACGCTCCGCGACGTCCACGCCCTCGGCGTCGTCCTGACGTACGTGGTCACGTGGACACGTCGGAGACACGTACGTGGTCACGTGGGAGACAACACCGCCGCTGCACGACAGCGTCCCCTAGCAGAGATCGGAGCATGACACACACGGAGTTCACCCCCCGAGGCTGTGTTTTTCAACGTTTGCTTTGGAATTTGCCCCTTACGTAACCAACATTAAAATTTTGTTGACATTTTGTTTGTGAATTATGTTATATATGATATTGTTTTTTTGTGATTAAATGTATATTTAAGAAGTCAGAGAGTCAACAGTTACTTTTCCAGAGCCTGCTTTTGAATGGGATTGTTTAAATTAAGATATGACTAAAAGTAATACTGGGTTGGTGAGTGGTGAACGTATTTTTAAAGAGCATACATATCAAATCATATAAATTAAAGTCAAATTATAAATGCGGTTGAGCAATATTTTTTTAGACACGACGTTGAACCGTGTTGAACTCAATATCCCATACTGCACCGTGACGTCATCGAAACGAGCCCGGTGGCCCCGTCCAATCCCACGAGTGTCGCCCCAGTGCTCAAGCGTGGTTAGCATGGCTCATAAAAAACTTATAATGTAAACTAAAGCCATGTAATGTTGACGAGGATTTAGTGAGAGTACATCTTAGGGATATTAACAACATCCATTGATCAAGAGAAGCCGTTTAACAGGTGATGCACTGTTTTCCTAACAGGTATTATGACAGCACAAGCTAGCCGTGGTTACATTACTGTAGGTTTACAAAGTTGTCTATATAGCTAACGTGTTATCCTATTCGCTATAACGATGTACCGCTGTGTGCGTGTCTAATACCGTCTCTAATCGATCACGTTTCTTCATTCATTCTTAATAGTTTTAAGACGGCAACACATGTCAACATGTTTATCGAAGATAACGAATGGAGTGATGACCAGGATCCCAAATCTGAGACCAAACCTGTCCTTACCAAGGCTGTTAAGACAAATGGAAAAATTACGTTTAAGGTAGATGAGTGATAAGTGAATGATTTTTATATTGTGCATGTACATGATCAAGAACGTATTCACCTGAAGACTTTATTCTGAACAGTCCAAAGGTGTTGGAAAAAAGAGCCTGTTGAGAACGCTGCAGACACTGGGATCAGCACAGGATCAGGTCCAGGATCAGGTCAAGGGGGACAGCGATGGCGATTCGGAAGCAGAATCAAAACCAGCTCGTCCCAAGAGAAAGAAGAAAAGGAACCGAGGCAGAAAAAAAAAAGACGAAGCGGGTGCAGAGACGGCCGGCTTACAGGATGACAAGAAGGCTGACAAAGTTCCTGAACAGCCAGAACAGAAAGACTCCAAAACGGGTGAGTACCTTTTTATAGTTGCATTCTAAGCACATGTCTAATCAGACGGCCAAATGAATGATTCATTGAAAGTAAATCATTAATTTGACTTTGTCCTAAAGGGTCCCTAAAGCTGAAGAAAACCGATTTAGGCAATGGAAAGTCTAAGGTTATGCAGGGGGAAAAGGAGGAGAATGAACTGAACAGAAAGCAGTGGAAAAACAAGATGAAGAACAGGAGAAAATGTAAAAACAAGTACCGTGAGAAGGAACTGGAAACGCGTAAAGCAGACACCGCGACGGAAAGCAACACGGGGGAGCAACACAAAGTAGACACGGGTAGCAGCAGCAGCAGCAAAGGGCCTTCAGTCAAGACGGCACCACAAAACAAGGCCAAGCAGACGGATCCCAAACCACGGAAACGCAAACTAACGGAGCCAGCCGAAAGCCGACCAAGCGCAGCCAACGCACAAACACTCAAACCAAACCAGAGACCAGCGAAAAACACAAAAGTGAAACAAAACCCATGTGCGAAAAAAGAGGCGGCTGGTTCTCCCGGCCTTAAGCCCACCCAGACGAAGGCAGGCGGACCCCCCGCGGAGGTCAAGAAGGAGGAGGAGGAGGAGGAGGAGCGTATGACGCCCAGCAGCAAGAGACAGAAAATGCAGAAGCTCCAAGAGGAGACGCGCAGACGAGAGAGGCTGCGGAAGATGCTCAGCAGCCAGCCGGATGAGCCGGAGCGCCCCACAGAGGACAAAGAAGTAGAGGAGGAGGAGGAGGCATCGGAGCCCCTGGACAGCTCCTCCAGCCTCCGGTCCCGCATGGAGCAGCGCCTGGAGGCGGCCCGGTTCCGCTACATCAATGAGCTTCTGTACACCTCGTCCAGCGGCGAGGCCAAGCGCATGTTCTCACAGGACCCGCTGGCCTTTGGGATCTACCACAAGGGCTTCTCCGCGCAGGTGCGCCACTGGCCCGCCAACCCCGTGGACGCCATCATCGCTTACATTCAGAAGAAGTACGTTGTGTGTCTGTGTGTCTGTGTGTGTGTGTGTGTGTGTGTGCGTGTGTACTGGGTGGATGTAGCGGGGCGGTCCGCATGTCATCTTAAAGTTAATCTGTTGGTTGAGCCACAACAGACATAATTGTTTGAGAACATGATAATTGCTGTGTTTGAAGGCTGAGGGGGGGGGGGATAATGTGTTGATGAACACTATACAGAGAAATCGTGGGTGAAAGCTGGTTAACAAGGTTTTTAGTGACGTTATGAATCTGTTGGTTATTCTGTATACAACGTAAAACACCTTGTGGTTTATTTCAGACCAAGCTCTCTTGTGGTGGCCGACTTCGGATGTGGCGACTGCAAGATTGCCCTCAGTGTAAAGAACAAGGTGCACAGCTTCGACCTGGCTCCCATCTGCGATCTGGTCACTGTGTGCGACATGGCTAACGTGAGTGTACTCTGCCACATCTCTGACTGCTGGCCGGCCACTGAACCGTTTGATTGGATTCTGGAAGCCAGGACTGAAGTAAATAACATTGTTTTTGCTCCCCCCCCCCCCCCCCCCCGTCTATAGGTCCCTCTTAAAACCAGCAGTGTGCACATAGCAGTGTTCTGCCTCTCTCTCATGGGAACCAACCTGATCGATTTTCTAGCAGAAGCAAATCGAGTATTGGTCATGGGGTAAATGTCCTTTGCACAACACATGCAATGCAACAATGCAGCACACTCATGTTGTACATGCTGCTCACTACAGGCATGTCACCTTAACCGGTCTTTCGTCTCATTCTAGGGGTGTGCTCAAAATAGCGGAAGTCGCGAGCAGATTTGAAGACTTGCGGGGTTTCCTAAGTACTCTGTCAAGTCTTGGGTTCAAGTTGGCATTAAAGGTAAGGTGAAATACAAACGACAAGACAAAGCACCGGAACTAAAGCATGCTAATGTGGGGGCGACGTGTGATTGGTCGTTCACTAATTGCTCTTTGTTTTATCGGCAGGATACAAAGAACAGTCACTTCTACTCATTTGAGTTCCTCAAGACAAAAGACGTTTCAGATAACATGAAGTCGTTGAGGCTTGAGCTGAGGCCCTGTGTGTACAAGAAAAGATAGGCCAATGTGTGAAACGTTTGGATTGTACATGGCTTCATGATGCTTTCCGGTCAAACTCAAACCAAATGGTGGTTAATGTTTGATAAATATATCTTTTTGTACAGTTTTCTTAAAATAAAATTTTATTGAAATTCACTTTGAATTTCATGTTTTCGGTCTCTGAGTCAATTATATGGAAATATACAGAGGGGTTGGTACAAATTATTACAGTACAGGAATATTATTAAGTTTGCATCACTACAGTTACGTGCAAGCAACTGCGTTAACTGTACAGAGTTCACCTGAACCCTGCATAACATCCATCCTCTACCTCTTCAACAAAAAAAAACAACCTACCCTCTTATATGTTGTACGTCTTGGCACTTTAATCATTCTTTGTAACTTGGCACAAAGAATGATTAAAGTGCCAGAGATGTTGCATACTAGCAATGGTTAACCTAGCAATTGAAGTGCTTGAAACTTGTTCTGGTGACTTTCTTAGCATTAATTAAATGTTTCACCTCCTTATGACAAATGTACTCTGAAAGTCGCTTTGGATAAAAGCGTCTGCTAAATGCCCTAATTGTAAATGTACCACCAGGGGGCGCAACAACACCACCGTTCATCTCAGCTGCTGTGGTAAATATAGAAAACCATTTTCTATCCCGGGACCTCATTTTCCACGTTGAACGTCATCCTGGATGGTTCTATGAGAAGACAAATCCAAGTAAAGTGGAAAAGTACAAAACTATAATTAATTACATCGCTTACAGGACCAAAAGCCCTTCAACGGTGGTGTGAGAGAAAACAGGCCTGTGTGCGCCGGTCTGCTGCCGTCTGTGCACGCGTGCGTGCGTGTGTGTGTGTGTGAGAGACAAAAGCAACGTGACTGTGGGCTCTGCGGCCCGGTGGAGGAGAGCCGACAGCTCCCTGCAGGCTCCGGGTCAGAGGGGGGACCTGACGTCAGACACGATCCAGTAGCTGCCCAGATGAGCGCACAGCTGGCTGTCCGGCCCTGGGGCCTCCGCCTCGCTTTTCTCAGGGAAGCTGAGGGGTTGCACTAAACCTGTCAGAGCAGCGAGGGACTCCTGGTTCTAGAGAGAAAGAAACGAAATCCACAAACAAATGCACAACGTCGTTATGTGATTGAGTGACACAAAGATAAAGTGATACGATTTGAGCTAAATTGCATGGGCCTACCTCAGATCGGGCGGCGGGATTTCGTTTACTAAAAAAAAAAGATAGAAGAAAAGGAATGTTTTAGCTCCGTCATGACGATGACTTTCATTGTTTTTGTAAAACTAAACATCACCCATAGGTGGCACTGCGTCTCAATACAAGGTACACAAACCACTCACAAGGCCAGCCTGCATAATCCAACGCGTTCACCTACGGCCGGATCGATAGAGACCACCGTGTGACCCTAAGGACCGTGGGACCCTCAGGACCGTCCCCATTGAGCTTTGCCGTGTCAAAACCACTACTTTCACTCCTTCGTCATGAGCCCCCGTGACACCCGCCACGCCAACGAAGACGACTGCCAACAGCGGCGGCAAGCTGACGCAAATCCCAAAATAGCATTTCTCCTGGGGAATCGTGTTTTTTTTTCCCTCTGTGTGTGTACATGACTATCTGTCTGACCTTCCCAAATTATTTGGACAGCATCCTCCCGCGGGATCTGGGGGTAACGACACCAATGGCACCTTGACCAAATGTTGTGACCAGAGAGGGAAAACCTATTGAAACGCCCCCCATTCTGATGCACAGTGGGCCGGTATTCAGTCTGCTGATGGCCCGGCCATGCGGTCCTCATAGAAGTTATATACGCAGCATGACATGTGAGAATGTGCCGAGTACAAAGCGCAGAGCGGAATTTCTTAATCTGGCGTTTGACTTGATTCACATTCAAATCCACTCCAACAGCGGCAGCGCTCTTTGTCTGTTACACTAATTTCCCCTCCGACTCCACGAGTATCCCCGACGTTGTTTATTGTTACAGCCTTCCCAGATGTGGGAATTTATTGCGTTTATTTCCCCCCGATAAATCTACCATTAGAGAACAACATTAGCAGCACCCCATCGAAAGTGCTGTTTAAACTATACCCACTGTTCCCCGGCAACGGCGGGGTAACAGAAGGGCCGCAGTGGAAAATAAATCAGTCGCTTCCCACCACACAGAGACAAAGGAAGCCAGTGACTACCTGCCATCGGAACCAGCTGTGGTGAGAGAGGCATCTGTCTGGTTCCTGTTTTGCGAACACCACTCAGATCTTTTGGGCTACGGCGAGACTTGCGGAAGGGGGTGAGGGGAGGTGAGGGCACACACACACACACACACATCCTGTTTCCCTCCGCTGTCATGCGCGGCCGGCAGTGGCAACAACCAAGCTGCCGACGGAGCCCCCACACCCCCCTGCCAAGGCCTGGGCCGTGGCGTTGCACTCACCAGAACACCCACAGAACCACGGACAGCACCAGGGCGCTGGCGGCAACCATGGCGACGCAGGCGACCACGGGTTTGACTGTGTGGGATGGGAAACATGGGGGGGGGGGGGGGGGGGGGGGGGGGGTGTTAGGGTAGGACCGGGCCCGGTTTCGCTCTGCGACCCGAGGATGAACGCCGAGCGGTGGTACTCACCCAGCCAGTCCCCCGGGGACTGGACCTCCACCTGGAGGAGCACGCCGGCCCTGTGGTGACGGAAGGAGGCGACGCAGCTGTACAGGCCCTCGTCCCGACCCCTGACCTCCGATCGGAAGACCAGCGCGTCTCCTTCCGCTCGGACAGACGAGCCGGCGTAATCTCTGTCCCCGTGACCTCTGGTGGGACATAATTGAAGACCTTTGGGTTAATTTGAGCCCTGATCGATGTAATGTCATGTGACCTTTCTCTACGGGGATTCATTATTCATGAGGACACCAAAAAGGACGGAAAGTTAAGAAAAAATGTCTGCTCTGCTCTGTGTGTGTGTTTGTGAGCACTCTCTTCAGCGTCTGCAGTGGGACACACGCTGTCTTTGAGAGAGGTCGGGGGGGGGGGGGGGGGGGAGAAACAAGTCACCTTTGACAGGTGATGTTGTGAGAGGGTACATTCCCCTCAACGTGGAATAATATTCTCTGGCCGGGCACGTCCTTCTGGAGAGACAGCCTGAGAACGACGTGGCCATCTCTGTGCTTCGCGGGAGTCGTTTGGTTCAGCACCCTCAAAGAGGAGATATCTATCGGGGGGGGGGGGAACGGAAAACACAACGTGATGAATTACGACGAACCGACAGGATTCAAGTCGGCCAAACGTCGCGCGACGGGACGCAAACTCAAAACCGAACTCGTCCGGTCTAAACCGCTCTCTCCCCCCCCCGGAGTCAATGTGACTTCATCCTTCAGAAGCCGCGCATCGATTTATAACGGCGTATCCCGTTACACTTACAGTATTTTGGGATGTGTATCGTCCTGTTCTCTGACCTGCGCTGGTACTCAGCCAAGCAGGTCAGGCTGTCCCCTTCGTGGGACGCCAGCGGGAACCGGTAGGCCAGCTGGGTTCTCACGAGGCGGCCGTGGCTCTGGGAGTGGCGGGAGACCCGGCCCCGGGAGCCCGCGGGCAGGACCCAGGTGAGGTTGGCCTTCACACCCTCGGCCCGGTAGCCACACACGGCCTGGCAGAGGGCAGAGTCCCCCAGTCTCCCCACTGACACGCTCAGCGCAGGGGCCTCTGGAAGAAACACAGTCGGAAAGCTGGAAATTTGAGTGAGTGTGTGTGTGCGTGCGAGTGTGTGTGTGTGTGTGTGTGTGTTGGTGCAAGTGCATATGTGTGTGCGCGGGTGTGCACACATATGCGTTCCCCACCCACTAACACGTGTGGGTGTGAACGCGTGTATGTATATATGTGTGTGCGCGTGTGTGTGTGTGTGTGTGTGTGTGCGTGTGTTGATGCGTGCCTGCCTGCCTGCATCTGTGTTTGCACAGCAATGTATGCGTGGGTGTAACCAAAACCAAAAGCAGAAATCCACACAAGATCAACAGAAAACACACACACACACACACACACCAAAAGCGTCCTGAAGGAAGGCGGGCGCTGGACGCCGAGGATAACATACCGAGCACGGGGAGATGCAGGTGCCGCTGCTCCCGGCGCCGCGGGCCGGCGAGACCCCCCGCCTCGCAGCTCAGCGTCCGACCCGAGTACAGGGAGGCGGGGAGGCTGGCGGTGCTGAGGCGGCCGGCCCCCCTGCCCGCGCTCCACCCGACCTCCTCCGTCCACACCTCCAACCCCGGCAGGCCGTCCGTCCCCCCGCCGGTGGTGTCCCCCCCCGCTGGTGTCCCCCCCGCCAGTGGTGTCCCCCCCCGTCGGTGTCCCCGCTGGTGTCCCCGCCCCTGTCCCCGTCTCCGAGGCGCCAGGTGACGGTTGCCGTGGCGGCAGCGGTCATGCCGTCGACGCGGCACTGGGCCACGGTGTACAGCTCCCCTCCTCTCCACTCCTCCCTTGAGCTCAGGCTGATGTTGGGAGGGGCTGCGCAGAGCGAGAGAGAGAGAGAGAGAGAGAGAGAGAGAGAGAGAGAGAGAGGGACGGGAAGGGTTAACTATCCTGGGGAACTGGGTGGGTCAGCTTTTCATCTTTACATCTGGACCCGAGTCTTTTGCTCTCACCCACCTCCGCACGTTGGCTCTCCGCGAGCACATCAGCGTTTCTCTCCACAAGCCTGATTGCGACAAGCCGACGAGCTTAATGTTGATGTATTCAATTCTAATTCTTTGGTGCTGTTATGCAGTAGAGCTGCTTACTCCGCTCACTTGACTTGATTTCTATTTTCTATTTGTTATCTTTCATCTTGACAGTTGGTTTGCACCTTTTCCTGTCAACTGTTGCTGCTGTAACAGAAATATCCCTCCGCCTGGATTTACTTCATCATATCTCAGCTAGTCAGGTCAAGTCGATTGTGTTTGTACAGCCCTTCATCACAGTTACAGTCCCGAAGGGCTTTGCAGGTCGTATTTTATGGCACCCCCCCCCCCCCTTTACCCTAGCCTCCTAAAGAGCAAGGAAAATCCCTCCCTTACGTCTCGAGGAAGACACCCCGAGAAAGAAGGCGGAGTGTGGTCCCCTCCTTCTGAGGGCGGTCCGGAGGGCAACGTGGCCATAATGGACACACACAGCGGTCTCCTAATCACGTCCTGAAAACCGCGTGACGTGTCGACACGCCAGACACAAACCCGAACCGGGAGCTTCCTCGTTGGCGTACCGCAGGGCGGGATCGTGGCCGTCCTGTTCTCTGGCGCGCGGAAGAGAGGGTGACGGATCACGCAGCCCACGGTGAGCGCCCGGGGGGGGGCACGCGGCGCCGGCGCCGGCAAGCACCAAGAGGCCCGTGACCGAGTGGCGCCCTGCGCCGTGCGCGGTGGACGTCACGTTGGAGACGACCGCCACGCCCTCCGGAAGACGCCAGGACACGGCGGCAGCCGGGACGGCGCCCCGCGGCCGAGCACTCCAGCTCCCAGCGCGAGGGTCCGGGCCGCAGGTCAAGTGTTATAGTGGGAGGAACCAGCGCTGAGGGAGGTCGAGAGAGAGAGAGAGAGAGAGAGAGAGAGAGAGAGAGAGAGAGAGAGAGAGAGAGAGAGAGAGAGAGAGAGAGAGAGAGAGAGAGAAACAGAGAGACAGAGAGAGAGACAGAGAGACAGAGCGAGAGAGAGAGAGAGAGACAGAGAGAGAGAGAGAGAGAGAGAGACAGGGGGAGAGCAAGATATACAGAGAGAGAGAGAGCAAGAACGAGAGAGAGAGAGAGAGAGAGAGAGAGAGAGAGAGAGAGAGAGAGAGAGAGAGAGAGACAGGGGGAGAGCAAGATATACAGAGAGAGAGAGAGAGCAAGAACGAGAGAGAGAGTGAAAGAGAGGGACGGAGAGAGAGAGAGCAATAGAGAGAGATTGAGAGAGTGAAAGAGACAGAGAGAGCCAGAGAGAGAGAGACAGAGAGAGAGGGACAACGAGAGAGAGTCAAACAGGGAGAGAGAGAGAGAGAGCACCAAGGTATTTTTTTTTCCCCACTGCATCAATAATTCATCATAATGCAATGGAGAAAATACAGCAAGTTCATAAAACACTTTTAAAAAGACAGACCACAAACGGCGCAATGAATAAACCATCGGAACCAGGAAAGAGGGGCCCTAACGTACCGGGCCGAGGCCTGACCGTGATGTTTATCTGTAGCGTGGCCTGGTGTCCGTAGTAGGACGCCTCACAGGCGTACAGGCCGCCATGCAGGGGACCCACCGGACCCCGAAACGTGAGGCGCGTTCCCACCATCTCCACCCCGCTGGGCAGCGGAGACGCGTCCGCTCTGCAAAGATACACACAAAGAGTGTTCTCAATTATTTACCGTGTAATCATTCAGCAGACGTTTTATTAGCCACGTATGGAGAATTACTACATGATGGAGCAGGTCACGGCTTTGGCATCTGGCTCGCGGATGCCCAGACCGATGTTTGGGTTCAAACCCAGTGCAGTGTGTCTGGGAGCGCTAACCGCCGCACTGTCCTGCGCAGGTTCAACATGGGTCCGCGCTGGTGCCGTAATGCAGAGTGTCACCCATGAAAAAAGTGCATGTTTTGATACAATACTGCATGTTCTGTTGTGAACGTTTGATGAGGAAATTGGTCTGAATGTATTGTCTGTTAGTCTTAGCTGGCACCAGAGTCAAAACCACATCCTCTTTTGGGTATGCAGATCATTGCAATCTACTGCCAGATGATTCACATAGCGATACTAGGCTGCTTGTTTGAATTGTTATTAAGATACCCGTGACTGTTGAACACAAATCTTCCGCACTATTTGGTCTATGCAAAGCAAACCTCACTTCTGACAAAACACAGCATAGCGTGGAACATTTCCAACGGCCTGCAGGCCGATCGACGCGTCGCCCTGGCCTTCCTCCAGCTGCATCTCATTGCTGGCGTTTGCCAGCAACTGAACACCAGATAGGTCTGAAGGAGAAGGAGAAGAAGAACACATTCATCTAAACACTCGTCGTCACGTCCATCACAGAACAGTCGCCACCGCGGTCGCCCCCCCCCCACACACACACACACATACTGAACACACACACACTGAACACACACATGCACACACAGACACACACACACACACTGAACACACACATGCACACACAGACACACACACACACACACACATACTGAACACACACACACTGAACACACACATGCACACACAGACACACACATACTGAACACACACACACACACACACACACATGCGGTCGGGCCCCCGCAGAAACTCACAGAAGGAAGGCAGCTGAATGGTTCGGAGCTGCGTCCCGGGCAGTTTGGGCTGGCTGAACACACAGGAGACGGCTCGTCCTTCGTACGCCCGCACAGGCAGACGGTACGCGCTCGTCCCCGGGCCCGTGCCGTTCTCCCTCCGGGGCCGTTCCTCAGCAGTGGCGGCGGCGGCGGCGGTTGCCAGGGAGATGTGGGTCTCGGGTCGCCCCCCAGAGGCCACACAGGAGACCCTCCAGTAATCCTCTTCCTCCTCTCCTCCCTCCCCCCGTCTCATCATCTCCGCCTGAGCACTCACCCTGGGAGCGACTGCGAGCGAAGAAGAAGAGGAGGAGGAGGAGGAGGACCAGGGGCCCGGGGAGATGTTATTCTTGGAGCTAGACTAATGGTTCTGACAGCCAATGAAACCAATGGTTTTCCTATTAGCAGCGGAAGCGCTGAGGTCCGGATGGGATGGATGTTAAACTAAATACGGTGGGGGGTGGGGGGTGGGGTGGGGGAGGGTTGTTGGACTGAGCGGCTGCTGTCTGGGTGGAGACTCTTGTTGATCTTGGCCGCATCACCTGTTGTATCTGGTGGCCCGGGCCACAGCTGACAGCAGACGGTGACCCAGCTGCCAAAGCTAGAGGAGCCCAACGCTTTTAGGACACGCTGGAGTTAGCTTCAGCGGATGGCTGGATATAGCAGTGGAAGTAGGGTAAATGTTTATTTTACACTTAGGAGATGTGGAGAGGAGCACTTGGAGGAGATGTTTATTATGTTTACAGAAAATGCGTATTACATTATATCAGCGGTGGGCCTACTTTTTTTTTTGTCTCGCAATGAAACTATAATCGTATCCTCAATATAATGACTTGACCAATTCGAGGCAACAAATTAAAACACAGCCTCTCCTCACTCGTTTCAACGTTGTTATTTCAGTTGCTCGATCCACCGAGCAGGTCTCACACACACACACACACACACACTCACACACTCACACACTCACGCGACCGTGGGCTCACCGAAGGTCCCCACCGCGGCCGTGGTGAGGGCGGGGCCGGGCAGCAGCGTCGGGTGGTGCACCTCGCAGGTGACGTTGCCCTCGTCCTGCAGGCGCGTCGGGAAGCGCAGCACGCTGACCGCCGTGGCCACGCCGCTGCGCTGCGCCGTGTCCTCCCGCCGCACGGAGAAGTGGTCCCCGCCGGGGGGCTCGCCGCCGATCGACCAGCTGATCCGAGCGGCAGGCTTGCCGCCGACGGCCGCGCACCGCACCACCTGGTAGTGGGTGCCGTTGCGGACCTCCTCCGTCACCAGCACCTCCGTCCGCGGGCGAACTGCGGAAGGCGGAGGGCATGAACGGTACGGTAGGTTAAAGGTCACAGTGAGGACCCCCGGAGGTACGGTCCAATCGATTGGTGTGTTTGGGACAAACGGGTCGGTTGTCCTTTGTGGCTTCTGATCAGTGCTTTAGTCAGCGGACGTGGGGGGGGGGGGGGGGATGCTAGCCCTTATTGGATGAATATTAAAAAAAAACACAAGCCTTGTTTATCACAATAAACAAGTGCAGCTGGCCATATGAAGAGTCGGTGGACCAAAGCAGTGTGGGCTGTATCTAAAATAACTGAAACTGATTTAAAAACACGGTGAGCACGGGGAAATTGATTGTGTTTGTAAATGAGGAAGTAATGCCATCTTTGACCGGGGGCTTTGTTTACACAGAATGGATTTCACTTGTTGCACACCCTCTCGTCAAGTCCTATTTTTAGCAGGACTGCTTTATACACTGCAGTCTGCGTGCTTGCACGGCGAGCCAAGAACATATCTCAGGGTCTTAGGACTGCGAGCCCTACAGTTTCCACATTTCCTCTTAAACGCATTCCCGGTTAAATGACCAATTTGAAGGGTAAATGCGGCGCGCAGCCGGGCCGCCCCTTGACCTCTCGTGTCCCAGCGGCGTTGGGCTCTCACCTCATTTGCGTCGGACCTACCGTGCACCTGGAGGAAAGTGGTCCCCGTGAACTCCTGGTGGTCCTGCGACTCGAAGGCGCAGGCGTACTCCCCCTCGGCGTCCACCCCGCTCACCCTCAGCCTCACGGTGAGGTTGGTGGGCGAGGCGGGGAGGGAGAGCCTGGCCGCGCGCCTGAACGCCTGGCCGTCGCTGAACCCCGCCAGCCGCTGCAGGCCGGCCCTCTTCCGGCGTGTCCAGGCGGCGCCGGCGATGGATGCGTTGCCGTGGTACAGGCAGCGCAGGTACACCTCCTCCCCCAGCACGGCGGTGAGGTTGCCCTGGATCTCCACCTCCGAGCCCCCGCCGCCGGTGTCCTCTGTGGGGGGGGGGGGGGGCGGAGCAGAGCATAACACGTTCGGCTTTTTTTTTTTTAAAGATTAGTATTGATTGGCGAAAGGTCGTGAGTTCGCGGCCAACGGTAAACACGGCTTAAAACGGCAAACAAGGGCAAATTGAATTCCTGTTGAGGTGGCAGGACAAGACGGGCGTCCCTGTACGCAGGGGGGGGGGGGGAGGGGGGGGTGTTGTGTTTCACTGCTCCAGCAGGGGCCCGTGACAGATGATTATGGGAGTCGCGTGGAGGATCTATAAGAATGAGGAAGCGCACGCACACACACACACACACACACACACACACCGACGCCGCCGGGGACATGTTTGTCACGCAAGCTCCCCCGGTTGTCGTTCTGCCAAGGTGAAGAAACACCACTGCACAGGCAATCCCTTTATTTATTAATATACTGTATATAAATAACAATGATCTCCATAATACCACGGACATATTGTGCAACAGTATATCTCAACGTCGTGGCGTCACAACGCGGGGGTTGCGTAAGGTCTGCGGGTCTGCGCGCGCCATGGCACTTGACTAATGTGTCTTTGTTCCCAGAGGACTCCATTATGTTGATGAACTGAGAGAGAGTCCAAAAGTTGTGCCCTGAACTGCAGCCAGACACCTCTCTCCCACCGCTGAAGCCATGATTAGGGGAGGGTTTCAAAGGGAAGGGCATTTAATGGAACCTGACAGTTTGCAGCCGCTCCTGGAAGGACTCGTCAATTTCATCCCTTTACTTTTTTTTTTTTTTTCTGCTTTCGTTGTCATTGCAGCAAGGGGAAATCGAACGCAAAGTTAACTTTTAACTTCAAACCCCCCCCCCCCCGGAGCCGCACGACAACCTGCACACCGGCGGCTCGGTGAACAAAGGAAGACGGCAGCATCGCAAAACACGAGCGAGGCCCTTCTGTCAGGCGTCTGGTCAACATGTTAGCTCAGAGAGCAGCAGCCTAATGTTGACAGCCTGCTGCTCGCGACCTGCTGCTAGCGGCCCTGCTGCTAGCGGTCTGCTGCTAGCTGTCTGCTGCTAGCGGCCTGCTCCTAGCGGCCTGCTGCTAGCGGTCTGCTGTTAGCGGCCTGCTGCTAGCGGTCTGCTGCTAGCGGTCTGCTGCTAGCGGCCTGCTGCTAGCGGCCTGCTGCTAGCGGCCTGCTGCTAGCGGTCTGCTGTTAGCGGCCTGCTGCTAGCGCGGCGCGGCGTGGCGCTTCCCCCCCGGAGTTAACGACGCGGGGTCCAACCGAACGCGCTGGGGAGGCACCGAGTGGGGAAGGACACGGAGGAAACACCAAATTGGCTGTATAATTTTATCACGCCCCCGAGTGTTTAGGATCCATAAAATTGATTTGCTCTTGAAAATCTCCCGATATGAAAGTCAGCCAAGCGTGAAACAAGACAAACCATAGGCGTGAAAAGTAAGTAATCGCGGCGGGGCTGACCACTGAAGCGCGCCACGTTCATTAGCCCCTCCCCCACCCCCCCCACCACCCCCACCCCCCAGGGGCTGACACAACACTGGCTATCTTTAGACAGGATATGAGTATAATAGCGACCATTCATTTAACAAGTCAATGCTGCGCGATTGAGCAGCGCTTCTGTCTTCCTGACTGTCTGACTGCTGTCACAGAACGCATGAGGGCATGCCTTGACCATGACTATGTGTTCAAACATGCCTCCTTTCAGAGTGATACCACTGTAAAGGCCTTGCACAGCCACCGATGTAGTTTTAATAGGTGTCGTTGCAAGACAATGACAGCACATAATAATAACATAATAACCATCACCGCAGGGTAGTTGCACAATGTAATGTGCTACTCTTCATTACTTCATAACTGTCTTTCATGCTCGCTGGGGCTAATTAAAATGCATTCACCACATAGAAAACGAGGCGACAACGCTTGTTAGCGTTTGTAATTGCGCTAATTAACGATAAGAGTGAATGCCGCGGCTTAAACTAGACCTTGAGGAATAAAAATATCCACATAAACCTCAGAAATAGCACATACAACAGCTGAATTGTTACTGAACACTTACCCATAATTTCCAAGCCGTGAGCCAGATTTAGGAGCAAGCCCAACATCAACATTCTTGAGCAGCCCATGTTGGTGTCTAATAGAGTGAAACTGAGGGGAGTCACACCAACTTACGCTTCGCACGGCATTTAGCTGTGTGTGTGTGTGTGTGTGTGTGTGTGTGTGTGTGTGTGTGTGTGTGTGTGTGTGTGTGTGGCTGTGTGCGTGTGAGTATGTGTGTGTGTGTGTGTGTGTGTTTGTGTGTGTGTGTGTGTGTGAGTGTGTGGCTGTGTGCGTGTGAGTGTGTGTGTGTGTGTGTGGGTGACCCTGGGTATTGTGGTTCAGGGTTAGAGGCACACACCCTGCAGCTGGGGTGCACGCGTGCACGCATGCATGCATGCACACATGCGCGCGCATACACACACAAATACACACAGTCATGCAATTCTTTTTACGTACGTCTCTGCCCGTGTGACAGCGTGCGTGCAGGATGGGTGTGTTGGCGACACCTCGCATAGCAGCAGAGGAGTGCGGTTGGAAATGTGC
>JAXIVH010000168.1:70403-217903 GCA_036785325.1 Urophycis tenuis
CTGTCATGCCTTCTTCTGGTCAGCGAGGCCAAGGTGAGCCGGTACAACAGATGAGGCCATGTGACACAGCCCCCCCCCCCACAACCCCACCCCGTTCCCCGCTTTTCCCCGTTCTTTCAAATAATGATTAACAGATTAAAACGTTCGGCCTGCCAAAGCCGACAGTAATCCTCCGCGAGGTAATGAATCAAGCTCCCACTTAACACCTCCCGCACCAACGAAGAAGGTGCCGGTATAATTGACCCGAAACGCGTCACTTAGCTTCGCCGTAACCTCTCTCTCGCTCTCTCTCTCTCCCTCTCTCCCTTTGGCCAACGTCACACGAGGACTTCCCTTTCCCCTATGATGGATTGTAGACGCAGAAGCAAAACACTGCCGTTTGCAGCTTGAGTGTCTACTGCATGAAAAAAAAACACAAAAAAAAAACGCCATCGCAGGCAAAACGTGTTCCATCTTCAAGAATGCCAGTAGCACCGCGAGGAGGACTGTGTTTTTTAAGTAGTGCTCAAGCGAAGATATAAATACTTGACTGACGCTGGGTTTAAAAAGACCTCCACGCTAATCCCCCACCTCCTCACCAGACCCAGGACAGGTGTGCATACACACACACACAAACAAACAGTGAAGTAGAAACTCGGGAGAAGCTCACATCCACTGAAGTGCCGGGGGGGGTGTTTTTGGCGAGCGCCCGCGGTGACAGAGATGGCGCCAAGAGGGGGAGGAGCCCCAGTCTGGTCCTCGCTGAGACCGAAGTGCCCCCCCCCCCCCCCCGAACCCCCCTACAAGTCCTGAAGGTAAGTGAAAGTCCCCTCTATCCTTTCAGGAAGACCCCCGCAGCGGGAACTTTCACCGCGGCCTTGAGTCGCGTCGCGTACGTTACAAGAAAAATGCCGAACGTGGTCGAAGCCCCTCGTCTCCCCCCTCCCCCCACCCTCCCCCCCTCCCCCCCCCCCCTCACCCTCTCGCCCCCCTCCCTCACCCACCCACTCAGACGTACCACTCGCGGCGCGAGATCACCGAGCCGTCCATGTGCGACACGTAGTCGCTGTCCGTGCCGTTGTCGTAGCAGTCCTCCGGCAGGTAGGGGGAGCCGTTGATGCCGGTGGAGCTGAGCACCGGTGGCCCGCAGGGGTGCACGTTGTGGCTGTTCTTGTAGTGCTCGGGGTAGTACGGCTCGTCGCTGTGGCCGTCGCCGCCGCCGCTCCCCCAGTCGTCGCGGTCCTTGCGCTCCACGGGGTACTCCGGGTAGATGACGTCGCCGCCGCCGGTGGGCTTGGGCTTCAGGTCCTGGCTGCCGCCCTTGCCGCCCCCCTTGTCCCCGTACACCTCCTGCAGCTCGTGGGGCTGCAGCACGTCCAGCTGGGCCTCCTTCTGCATGTCCGACGGGCCCAGGTACTGCTTGGTGTAGTAGTCGCCGCGGAAGGTGCGGCGCTGCCGCATGAAGCAGGCGGCGCCCAGCGCCAGCAGCAGCGCCAGCAGCAGCACGCCGCCCACCGCCCCGCCCACGATGGCGCCCAGGCTGCTGTCCTGCAGCGTGGCCAGTGTGGGCGAGGTGAACGGCGACTGCCGCTGGTCCGGCGCCGTGCCGTTGCCGGCCGCGTCGCCGCCGCTGCCGCCACCGCCGCGGCGGGAGGCGGTGGTGGTGGGGGCGGCGGTGGTGGTCGGGGGAGGGTCTGCACACGGGGAGAGAGAGAGGGAGAGAGCGTCAGAGAGGGCGTCATAGAGAGGGAGTCAGAGAGAGAGAGAGAGAGCCAGAGAGAGAGAGAGAGAGAGAGAGAGAGAGCCATAGAGAGTGAGAGAGAGAGAGTCACACAGAGACAGATAGAGAGAGAGAGAGAGTCAGAGAGAGGAGAGAGAGAGACTGTTAGGTGGAGGGAGAGGTATTGCGGGGAGGGTGTGATGTTAAGAGCCCCATTTAGGGGCGGTGGTGTGCATCGCCACGGAGACAACCTGGGTAAATGAAGATGAATCAGACGGTGAACCTTGGGAACATTGTGACACGGCGTCCCGTGGGATAGAAACCACGGCTGGACTGACAAGAGGATTTATTGAACGATACCGTGGAGCAAAAAGGGGGAAACGACGGAAGGAGGGCAGGGGAGTTTAAGTGCTCAACGTGCGGGGCGACGGAGATGGAGAGAGATACACAGAGGGTGAAAGAGAGAGAGAGAGAGAGAGAGAGAGAGAGAGAGAGAGGGTAGCGACTCACTGAACGTGTGAGGGCGCACGAGTAGTTATTTCCCCGCTTGTCCTCCTCCCGTGCTTTCAGAGAAGTCATGGGAGGAGACAATACAGAGGGTGATCGATGTGAGGACCACCAGAGAGAGAGAGAGAGAGAGAGAGAGAGAGAGAGAGAGAGAGGCAGAGCGAGAGAGAGAGGCAGAGCGAGAGAGAGATGCAGAGAGAGAGAGAGAGAGCAAGAGAGAGAGAGAGCAAGAGAGAGAGAGAGAGAGAGAGCGAGAGCGAGAGCGAGAGCGAGAGCGAGAGAGAGAGAGAGAGAGAGAGAGAGAGAGAGAGATAGATAGATAGATAGATAGATAGATAGATAGATAGATAGATAGATAGATAGATAGATAGATAGAGCGGTGCTCTACGCAGCACGAAGGTGAGGCCGAGCACCGCCGTACTATTTGTATTGACCCCCACTCTGTGGGACGGCAGCATCCTGACACCAGCAGTCTATCTCTGGAAGGGAACATCAAAGCCTGCCAACCCAGAGGTGTGACTTAGCACTAAGCGGGGGGGCCGGGATCCATAATGCCTCTCGGAGCGCCCGCCATCAGACACCGCAGAGGCGGCCATTTCTCCGGGACAAAATGTCTTCCGGCAGTTTCAGGGCCGGGGCCTCCGAGCACAGCTGAAGTTAATTGGTAGAACCGAAGGGCCGTGGAGAGAAGGGCGTGGTGTGGCTCGGGGGCCGGAGGGGTCCGAGGTCAACGCGCTGATCGACCGCCGAGCGCCTTCCTTTGTCAGTTGCCGTTAAGCCCCCCTAAATCTCCCCCGGCTCCGACCTGGGACCTGTGGGGGAGGGAGGGTGTAGGGGAGGGTGTGGGGGAGGGTGGGGCGACACGACGGTAACACACCATCTGCGTCCGTGTAGCCGGTCAGCAGCGTGAGGTCAGCAGCCAAAGCCATCAGAGGCCACGGATGTGACTGGTAGGGCTGATGGCTCGGGCCTGGCCCTCTCCACAGGGGAGAGACACATGCACATGCACAGGCACACACACACACACACACACACACACACACACACACACACACACACACACACACACACACACACACACACACACACACACACACACACACACACACACACACACACACACACACACACACACACACACACACACACACACACACACACACACACACACACATAAATGCAGAGAGAGAGAGAGGCAGTGACAGAGACAGAGCGAGAGAGACATAAACTGAGAGGCAGAAACAGAGAGAGAGAGGCAGAGACAGCAAGAGAGAGAGGCAGAGATAGAGAGGCAGAGAGGCAGAGACAGAGGCAGAGAGAGAGAGAGCATGAGGCAGCATGCTGCATCGCCTGCTCATCTCCTCATCTCGGACAGAGAGAGCCAGGATAATTGCCCAGTGCAAGTCCTTCCTGGACAGGAAGTCGGCCGTGCTCTCGTAGAGGAGCAGGGCTCTAAAACAGGGCCCATAAACAGATGGAGCCCGACAGCCTTTCTGGGCCGGGTCCAGCTCACCCCCCCCCTTCCCTTCCCTTCCCTTTCTGGAGCGCTCCTCTCCTCTCCTTCAACGGTGAGAACGAGGGAGATTGTGTGCCCCGAGGAATACGCGTCTGCACGCAGCGGTCGTTTTGTTTGGACGCGGATTAAAGGAAAACGGAGGGGGAAAGGGGAGAAGGGAAACCGGAGCGAGATGCAGAGTTCTTGTGGCGTGATGCACGTCTGAGGACGAGGAGCGCCGGGGAGGAACCAGGCGCAGAACAGAGAGGCCAGTGAGCCCCGGAGTCTGACGACCGCTTTGGACTCGCACTACTGCAACACGCCAAGATGTGAGATCTGGGAGAGTCTGGGAAATCCTGCTCTCCTTTCTTCATTCGGTTTTTTTTTTTTTTTTTTTTCTTTTGACAAGTGACTTTCAACTTAGTCCTCCTTCAGTTCACAAACGCTCTCCCCGTGTACATGTTTTTGTTTTGTTAAACACACAATTTCAGGGATGGAAAAACAGTCACACACTCCATATGCGCACAGAGGGGGTGGGTGTGCGTGTGCGCGTGTGTGCGTGTGTGTGTGTGTGTGTGTGTGAGACAGCACACCCATCATTGTGTCCAACACTGAAACCTGACCTTGAAGAAAACAAAGAGAAGAAACGGCTACACTGGCGGATGCTTTGCTGAGCTCGCCGTCCATGCCAGCACGGGTGGCGGGGGTGGTGGAGGGGGTGGGGGGGAGGAGGGATGAACACTCTCTTCTCCTATCTGAGAAATCTAATGTTGCCAAGACCACAACAGTGAATCCTTTGGTATCGATACTGTGTGTGTGTGTGTGTGTGTGTGTGTGTGTGTGTGTGTGTGTGTGTGTGTGTTGCTCCTCTCTCTTGCTCATCGGGTGCAAGGAATGCATGAAAGCCGAGCACGGCAAAAACAGCTCCATGGTGGCTGAGCTCTACTCGACAGAGGCTAATCTTACTGAGACACACATACACACACACACAGAGCACACACACACACACACACACACAGAGCACCAACACACACACACACACACACAGAGCACCAACACACACACACACACACACACACACAGAGCACCAATACACACACACACACACACACACACAGAGCACCAACACACACACAGAGCACCGACACACACATACACACAGAGCACTGACACACAGACACAGACAGACAGGGACACAGACACACACCCACACGCACATACACACAAACACACACACACACACACACCTGTCTACAAACAGGTGATCTATGTAATCTAACATTATATAAAACAAACAGCAAGAATTGAGACCGCTCAGAGCAGCTTGGTAGCTGTACCTTGTATCCAGAGGTGGACGTCCTGACTCCGCAGGCCGATGTCGTTCAGGACTTCACACCTGTACACCCCAGAGTCGTTGCGGCCCAAAGGTCTGGTGAAGGCCAAGCTGTAGTTTGAGATCTTCACACCGTTGGGCATGGGGCCATCCATCCTGTAGACAAACAAAGTCAAGCGAGTCAAGTCTAAATCTGCGTCTTTGAAATATCACACTCCGGCCCATTCACTGGAAATAAAATCGAAAGTCAATCTGGAGCCAATAGAATTTATGTTCACGGTAGTAATTGAGAATCAATAGTGTTGCCCTTTAGGTCTATCCATCCATACAGGACCTGGTATTAATGAATGTCTACATCACGACAGATCATCCACACAGTGCACAGTTCCACCCCTAGTGAATCGTGTGTGTGTGTGTGTGTCTGGCGTGCGTGCGTGCGTGCGTGCGCGCACACTGACCTCATCCAGGTGAAGTTGCGGGCGGGGGGGTTGGCCTTGGCACCGCACTCGAGCCTGACGTCCTTCTGCCCCACATACCAGTTCTTATCGTTGCCCAGTATCCACACCACCGGAGCGACTGTGGGAAAAACAATGGTGGACTTGTAACAGAAGCGTCCGGCCGCTAAATGATTGACTAACACAGGAGCCCATCCGCCAACACCTCGGCTCCCATGCACACATCCTTCCTGGGGTCGGTGTGAATGTACACCGTACAGCTCATTTCACTATAGATTTGTTGCGTATGTCACTAATAGCCGTGTTTCCCTACATGTATTAATAACGTTAACTCATGTTGGTTCTCTTTCAATGCGACATTGTGTCCTAAGATTCTCCTCTACATTGAAGGCAGGAAGCCCATGAGCCAGGATTTGAATCCATTCCAAACTATAAACCTTAAGAAGGCGAGAGGGCTGTGCTGTTCCGTTACAAGGGGGGGGGGATGTACTAAAGGGCATTCCTTAATCAGCCAGCATGACCTCTGTGCGCATCATGACAAATTAGCTGCTTTCATAAACAAACAAGAGTGTGAAGAAGACAGGGAAGCGCGGTGGACGGGGGGAGGAGGGGGGGGGGGGGGGGGGCGTGTAACGCGGCATGCCAGCAGAGAGCCCTCCGCCTCAGGAGCAGACGGCCGCGCAGACAGGAGGCTAGCAGCCTCGCGGCGGCTAATAATAAACCACGCCGCGTGCTGAGAAACAAACAATGGCAACTCGGGAGTGCGGCGAAATGAACCCCGCCCCCACCGCCGCCGCCACCGCCACCGCCGCCGCCCCTCCCCGACAGATGCTCTGCTGTAATAACGCGTAGCAAACAACGACACCGGGACATCCAATTTCTGCCGCTTTTGATTTCCACAGAGGAGGACGAGGGAGGGGGGGGGGGCGATGGCGGCGTGGACGAGGCCTCGCAGCGACGCCATTCGCTGACCTTTCCACTGTCCCCCCCCACCCCCCGCCCAAACCCAGAGATTGTGCTTCTTGTGCAAAATAAACCGCCCCCCCCCCCCCCACCGCCGCCTCCACGCCACACTTGATTTATAGAGCTCAGAATCCTCTTACCTTCCTGTATTAACCTTGGTTTTCTGCATCTCCACCCTCCCATATCCCCCCCCCTCCCCCCCCCCCCCCCACCCTCCCACCCTCCCACCCTAGCATCGCTTCTGCTGAGCGCCGATCAATATTTCATAAAATGCCTTCATTAGGCTGCACTCACGCAGCCCAAACAGATCCTGTCCTGCACGCCGCGCGCCAAGGCAGCACGCATCGATGATGATAACATTAGGATGGGTCTTAAATGGCCTTTTATGGATGACGGGGGGGGGGGGGAGGCGTCCGGAAACCCATCTATGTGGGTTAATACAGATAAGATGGACTGAGCCTCGTCGGACTGCACAGCGGCACGCTGAATTATGATGAACTCCCCCCCCCCCCACCACCATCATTTGAGATACGCTCAAAATGCTCCTGGCTCCGACAGGAAGTCTCCCACTGAAGGGTTGGGCAAAGCTGAAATAAACCAGATGATGTGTAATAGCTTCGGGCGCGTCATAAAAACTAATGATGAATCTATATTTCGCATTTGTATTTTTTTTCCTAGTTAATAATTTAGACACTTTAATCCGAGGCTGCTCCCATTGATTTCGGGTAAAGGTCATTACGGAGCAGGTGGGGAAGGTTTTGGGCAGCTTGCTCCCAGGATGCAAATTGCCAACATCGGGGATCCAACCCAAGACCTTTCGGCTGGGGGGGGTCACCCATCCGCTACTGTCCGCTACTGGAGCATCCCACCCCAATTTTTTGGGATACACAGGAACAAATCAGGAGGGCCCAGGTACAACAACAACAACAACTTCTTGAACATTGTCCCTTTTCACCCACCAGCGTGGTGCGATCCAGCGGGCCAAGCTATTGTTAGAAAAGCTAACCCCGTTATTGTGATGCGTGTGTCGTCCCCCCCATGGCCGGCTGGCAGGTGTTCCTCGTTGGCCCCCCTGGAGAACGGCGCGCGGTACTCACACTGCACGGCGAGCGCGAAGGGGATGCGGAAGTCGGTGGGCAGCGCGGGGTGGCGCACCACGCAGGTGAGGCCCTGGCCCTGGCCGTCCCTCTGCGGCCGCCACACGTAGTGCGCCTGCACCGTGGTGGTGCCGTTGGCCTCGTCCTGCGTGACCGGCTCCGTGCGGCCGTCCAGCGGCGTCTCCCAGAACACCTGGGCGGCGGGGCGGCCCCGCTCCGCCACGCACGTCGCCACCACCGACTCGGGGTCGCCGTCCAGCAGGGGCGCCGGGCCCGCCGACACGTACACCTTGGGCTCCACTGGGGGCGGGAGGAGGAGGAGGAGGAGATGAGAGGGGGAGAGGGAGGAGACGAGAGGGGGAGAGGGAGGTGGAGGAGGAGGAGGAGGAGATGGGAGAAGACAGGAGGAGGAGGAGACGAGAGGGGGAGAGGGAGGTGGAGGAGGAGGAGACGGGACGACAGGGAGAGGAGGAGAAGAAGATGGGAGGAGAAGACAGGAGGAGGAGGAGACGAGAGGGGGAGAGGGAGGTGGAGGAGGAGGAGGAGGAGAAGATGGGAGAAGACAGGAGGAGGAGACGAGAGGGGGAGAGGGAGGTGGAGGAGGAGGAGACGGGAAGACAGGAGAAGGAGAGAAGAGAGGAGAAGAAGATGGGAGGAGGTGGAGAAGAAGAAGATGGGAGGAGGTGACGGGAGGAGGTGGAGGAGACGGGAAGACGAGGAGGAGGAGAAGAAGATGGGAGGAGGTGATGGGAGGAGAAGATGGGAGGAGAAGACAGGAGGAGGTGGAGGAGACAGGAAGACGAGGAGGAGGAGGAGGAGGAGGAGAAAGAGCCAAGGGGTGAGGAGACAGTGACAGTGGAAGAGGGGGTGGAAACAGTGGAGATGTATGTTAGAAGATGAATATTGATCTTTGCAGACTATGTGAATATGAATAAATAATAGCCGTCATAATGCATGGAGCGACGTGGAGTGGATTCAGCATACTTAACCACTAGGAAAGAGGAGACACTGGTATTTATAAAAAATGTATGCAAAATGCATCATGGAGGAGCACTTTCCCGGACACTCAAGCGGCTGGTACCGTTACACACGCTGCTGCACGGCAAATAAAAGTGGCGCGCAAGTGAATGGAAATGGCAGGGATAGCATCATTAAACTAGCTCTGGCGCACAACCCCATCCATGAACACCCTTTCATTTGGTGTTTATTTGCCCCAACAGACACGTACGGACACGTACAGGGAAACACACACACACGTACAGACACACACGTACACACAGACACAGACACAGACACAGACACACACACACACGTACACACACACACACAATCTCCTTAAACCACAGAAGACAAAAATAAATTACGGTGGTCTTTAATATAAGACCCTCGCTCGTTCCTAATAAAGCGACAGACCCTGAGCCGCAGCAGCAGCAGCAGCAGCAGCAGCCCGGCCAGGTAATCAAACAGCCCGGGTGTGTGGACGCTGCACCTGACAGCACAGTATCTTGTACGGAGGGCGTTGGGTTACTGGCGTGCTGCTCCGCGGCCATCCGGCCCGGCGTAGCATTACACCCGGCTTCCCGGTGGAGTGGGGGGGGACTCCGGAAAGCAGGGGATCCAGACCTAACAGGGATTCTCCCCCCCCCCCCCCCCCACAACAGGGAGTCTCACGAGATCCCTCCCAGTGAGAGCACCTGTTGCGCGGGAAGCTGCCGCTGAAGCAGGCTGGTGCTGCCGTGCGACGACGCAAGCAGGAGAAGATGGTGGGAAAGATTGTTTTATAAGCAACCTGTCCAGTCAGCGTTTACGGCCGAGGGTTTTATAGAAGACTGGGGGGGTGGGGGGGGAGTAGGGAAGAACGGTCCAAAAGAGGGAGGAGGGAGGAGGGCTGCATAGGAAATAACATTAACAGAGGTTACATTCAGTACACCGGCAGAACGCTATCTCTCTTTTCCATCATTTTGCCATTTCTGCACGATTTGTTCCATTTTCCAGATCCATTTGTTTTTAAATATCGCCTTCCTGTGGCACGCTGCTGCTGCTTTAATGTGGATAGGACCTCCAACAGTTGTTCCACTGACTAACCGCGACAGCTCTTGTCACACACGCACGCACACACACACGCACACACGCACGCACGCACACACACACACGCACACACGCCAGCCCCACGCCACAGCGGGGCCAACATTCGCGAGACATCTGGCAGCCTCCCCGACCAGGCTGAGCTTCAAGATACAACAGCAGACCCTAATAACCCCCGACGTTTCTGCTTCCAAAAATAACGCGCGCCTCCTCCTCCACGCCCCGGTGCGAGGAGGGGAGAGACCGGCCTTCCCAGCCCCGGGTCTCACGTTCTCAAATCGCTGGGCTCTCCTGTTTCCCCTCCGCACCCTGATCTGCTGCGCCCACCCACCCACCTCCGCCCCCCCCCCCAACTCCCCTGGCCACCGCACAGTAGCGGCTCTATGCTGGGACGGCCTGGCAGGGTGTGTTGCACAGGGTAAACCCCTCACAGTGACGTGATGTGGGGGGGGGGAGGACCTGTCAGGGAGAGGCGAGGCCCTGGATGAGGGGAGGAAAAAAAAAAAAAGCTACAGAGTGGAGGAAAAAAAAAAAAAAAAAAAAGGCCGAAAAGAATTGGGCAAAAACGATTTCCTGTCCATCAGCGAAAAAAAGAAATCCGCCAGCTCTGGACCTTCCCCGCCCACCCAGGGTCCCGGGGGGGGGGGGGGGCGGACTCGGGGCGCTGCTGCGCCCCCGTGTGAAACTGAAACAGCGGACAGGACCCTGAGCGGGTGTTTTTCCCGACTGTTTTCCCCCGGCATGCAGCGACAGATGGGGCAGCCTCACTGAGTCTGTGTTTCTTAAAGGTTTGAGTTGATTTATGGTCCGGGCGCCGTCACGGCGCTTCTGAATAATAAAAAAAAAGGCCCCCGGCTCAGCAGGATTTTGCCACCTCTCGCCACGCGAGCGGCGTCCACGATGTCATGACGCGGCACAAAAAAAAGAAAAAAAACCCAACATCCTCATTGGAATACAGACTAATAAGCAGAAATTATGTACGCAAAAGGGAAACACACTGACCGTTCGTCACCCGCGGAGCTCAAGTACTTTTCAGGCCGGGACAGGTCACTTTCCTGCCACATAGGTTCCGCTTTGATGTCTGCCCCGAAAAAGAGTCGGGTTCATGCCATAACGTTCAGAGGACTCGGGTTTCTCTCCGAGATACGTTCACGAATGTTCCGTGGGCCCGTCTATGCCCGGGTCTATGGGAGAGGGCCCTCTTGAGCACATCTATGGCTTTAACCGGCATCACAAATGGTCAGCACGGGTCACTGGAACCTAACCCATGTAAAGAGGAAGGTCACGCTTTGTTGTGCTGGCTTCTATCAAACGTATCGGAGTTTGTAGAGGACATACCACAGGTGCACGTGTAATAGATCTGAGGGAATCGGTTTGAAAATCATATCGAGGGCCGGCCGTGGTGGTACCTCGGGAGGATACTCCAAGTCCGTACTTAACAACATCAAATGCGCCGCACGGGATGTTACCGCAATCGAATTACGCTGAAAAATGAGACCATACAAATGAAGTGTTTTAGCAGTCTCTCATTTAAAACGGAAATGGTTCACACACACAAAAAAAAAGGCCTCCAAGTCTATCTGCCAGCAAACAACTAAAATTGGGAATTGATTTCAGCTGAGATAGCTGTCCTCTTTTCATATTCCAGACTATTGTGGTGTGGTGTGTGGTGGTCATTCAATTTCTCAGAGTAAAAACTCTCTCATAAAAAGGATGAACTGCACCCCCCCCCCCCCCTAATAAAAAGCTCCTGCTTTTTTGGAGTTGACGCAGTTAAGACATCTCTGTTCCCTTCGCTTCTCTCCTTTCCTCATGCAGTGCTTTCTCTTCCTTAACAGGAGCTGTAAACTGCTGAGATCAGACACTGACAATTATAATGCTCCGTAAAGGGGAAAAAAAAAAAAAAAGAAGAGCACCTCTCTCTCCGAAGGACCGCTCGGTTCCCACGCAGCGGATTTCGAGTGAACCTTCATATTTCAACACATAATGCATCTCATATGCCTTGCAACACAGAGCCCGTGGCTCGGGATTGTCAGCCCCGCGCCAAGTGAGCCAAATGCCTGAGTGAATAACATGCATGTCTTTGTGTTCTGTTGGGGCCAAAACAATGAGAGGAAAAACACACAGGGCTGTGAACGCTGCTACACCGGGGCCTGGTGAACCGGGACCTGGTGAACCGGGCCCTGGTGAGCCGGGCCCTGCTGAGCAGGAACCAGGTGAACCGGGGCCTAGTGAGCCGGGACCTGGTGAACCGGGACCTTGTGAACCGGGGCCTAGTGAGCCGGGACCTGGTGAACCGGGACCTTGTGAACCGGGGCCTAGTGAGCCGGGACCTGGTGAACCGGGACCTGGTGAACCGGGACCTGGTGAACCGGGACCTGGTGAACCGGGGACCCGGTAACGTCGGACTGAACCCGGTTGCGGCTCCCGCAGACTGCGGCTGTGACAGCGGCGCTTAATGCAGCCGCTCATTAGTCACCGGAGGCAGCCAGACACTCCGGAGGCAGATGTGAATCCGCTGTGTGCGGGGGCCCAGCCGAGCCGCCATCGCTCAGGAACGCCATCCGACCCATCAATTTCAAGAGGAGGAACATGGGAACGCGCGCTGACCGCAGGCTTTACCGTTCCACGAAAAAGGAAGAGATGTTGTCAGCGTCCACATGGTATGGTATGTGCATTACGTCCCACGGTATGGGATATACATTATGCACGTGTATACAATCGCCGTAAGTGCATGACTTAGAGCGGCAGGCTAAGAAAGCACAGCGTTTGAGGGTCTGCCTCCATACGCAGTTTTGTTTGGATTGAGGCTGGGAATCTGCATAGAACGTAGCCGTGAATTTGGCAAAGACCGGCGCCATGAATATTTATAGGGGGACACTGAAGCACGCTCCACATTATTCAAGGGGACTCAACAAATCAGGAGGAAGGAGCAGTGCTCAAGAGAATTCTTTGCACTTTGTAACCCTAAAAGAAGAGCCAACTTTCTTTTCTTTGTTGGCCGTGAGACACCGAGACGAGTGAGGGAGCGCGGGACCACCGGGCTGCGGTGATTTAGACGGGGGTGACCTCTGGCCAGGTAGACGTCTTAAAGCTGGACCACTCAGGGGAGTGCTGCGTGTGTCCCTCCAGGGGGGGCAAATACCGAAACACCAACACTTCCTACGCACCTGCATCTGGGGAGGCCCCCCGTCTCGGGGCGCTACAGGCAACAGCTACGGCGGGCCTTGTGACCGGCACCGCATTGTGATTAGCTATGCATCATAAGTGTGAGCAGGTGGGCACCGTGCAGCAAACACCGACCGTGGGTTGAACTCATGTTCACATGTTTACAAGTCACCCTTTAAAAGTTAAGCTAACAACTTGACCAGAAAAGAGTGTCTGCCCTTTGCCCATGTATCGGGTGTATATACATTCAAATAATTGTATACAATTCCCATCATCGTAATCATTCCTAAAAGTTGAATATAGCATAATTACATACAATTAGTTTAAGCAACACTGCCGTGCTATCTAGAGGATAATGCATCCCGAAGAGGTACAAAACAACTCTTAGTGGTGAGAAGAGTTATTATCACCCGACACTATTCTCCAACTGTCAAGCATCTTCCTCGTGGCGTGAATGAGACATCTCTAAGTGGACCGACAACGTCTGGCTTGAGAAGCCCAAAACGAAAGGCGAAAGGCGTGACAGAGTGACACGGGTCCCGCATACCTAACACATTAACGGTGGTGGACGCCTGCGTGTTGCCCAGCGGGAACGTCGACACCTTGCAGGTGTAGGAGCCGACGTCGGCGAAGCCCACGCCCTCCAGGATGATGGTGGCGTCGTGCACCGAGGGCGCCAGGAAGGAGACCCGCTTGGCGTACTCCTGGGAGACGGAGATCCCGAACTCGGGGTTGTACACGGCGATGGTGACGGCGCCCGAGCGGAGGTGGCGCTCCCAGGAGCTCTGCGTCAGGTTGGAGCCCACCTCGATCCGGCAGCCCAGCGTGATGTTCTTCCCCAGCACCGCGTTCACTTTCTCGGGGACGAACACCTGGTTACCGCTCGCGCCTGTGGAGAGAGAAAGAAAGAGAGAGGGAGAGAGAGAGAGAGAGAGAGGGAGAGGGAGAGAAAGGGAGAGAGAACAGGAAAGAGATCAGACAGAGGAACGACGGCCAGCGACTGAATCCAGAATTGGAGTTCGGAGGGTCTCGAGTTACTTCAGAAGTTGCCTTATGGTGACATCACAGACTAAACTTGAGCTGCTCTGGTTTATTTTTTTTCTTTCAACTGAGATCCAACACATGCAAATGCAGATGAAACAGATTTACATGTGCCTACTTATTACACATGCAACACATTTTCTGGAGACAGCGAGGAAAAACACGAGTAACAACACCGCAGTGTACGGAAAATATCTCCCCCCCCCCCCCAGTTTAGTTTTTTACAAATCAAGGTTTAGTCGAAACCTTTTGAGAAAGTCATTCAGCGCCTGAAGAGATGGAATCGTCTTTCTGCATGAAATGCAAAACAATCTGGAACCAAAAGCACTGTGGCTTTAAATGAAGACGGCGAGTCAAAAATGTTCTTCCACTGGTAACCATAGGTCACTTTGATTTTTTTTTTGCCCCCCCCTACCGAGAACCCCTCCATGCTTACTACTGCAGTGCCTGACGGTGCCCGGTGTGCCAGAACACAGGCCCGCGGAACCCGAGTTCCGCGGTTCTCCCCGAAGGGTTCTCCCCTTTCCTTGTGAAAGCCTTGAAGCCCCCCCGCTCCTTGTTGTGTTCCACTTTCCATCCTAATAAGCAACACACATTCTCCCCAGGACACCCAGACACAGCCTCCGCTAATCACCAGAAGACCTTTTAAAGCAGGATGGGAGGACTAGGGGGGGGAGGGCCCCCCCAAAGAAAACCTGGAACGAGATTAAACAAAGCGTTCAATTCGAACCCTGCTTTCTTCCTTCTTTTACAAGATCCTTAATCTGAGTCAGTGCCCACCGTGGGTTTATTTAGACATGAAGGAGTAGTGACAAAAAAAAAAAAAAACCTGCAACATGGCGGCTTAGTGCTTGGCTCCGAATCCTGGCTGCAGAGCCTCGGCCGAAGCCTTCAGATTGAATGCGGGACAAAAGATGAATGTACTGGGTAATGACGGTCTGAACTGCCCTGGCATCAAAATAAAAGCTTTAAACTGAGATTAATCTGGGAGGTAACCTCCGAGGCGTGTGAATGACGGGAGATTGGGTCGCCGTTGTAAAACACTGGATGGGGACCCTGCTCTGCGGGGCTTTTAGCGAGCGCGCAGACACAGACACACACACACACACACACACACACACACACACGCGGGTACGAGTACACAACTCAAAAACAAACACGCAGACAAACGCGGAACTTGATCACACTATCTCGGAAAGTAAACAGCCGAAATCCAGACTGAAATGCGTTACAAGTTGTGGTCTGCGAGTTCTGAGAGCTCTTTTTCCGTTCATTCCACAGAAAAGAAAACGGGCCGTTTCTGTTTCTGTGTTTTTTTTTCTCCTCCTGGCCATAGCACAAATGAGTCACCGATACCTACATATAGACTCGACACGTTTACAACATGCCGTGTGGCTGGGAGCTTTAATAAGACCTTCAAAACAGAGGCCTGGGACTCCCAATTAAAACCGTTTTCACCTTTAAAAACAGAAACAAATGGGGAAGTGAGATATTCAAAACAAAGTTTCAGTTTTGCTTTTCGTCCAACAAAATCAGAGTGGAGCATTATATTTGGGGGACGAGAATATCCACTTAGTACCTCACCTATCCTCCAATGTGTATGAGGTGCCCTGAAGCTTGAGCAAAGTGGTCCACTGGCTGGTATTTTGGGTCTTTTTGGCGTAAATATGAGTGGTTAGCCACAGCTATGCTAGCTCGGTGAGTGAGAAATATAGCCAAGTAGGCTGAGGCTCCCTCAGCGCCATTATGGCCCCTGTAATTTTCGTCATCACACACACGCACACGCACACGCACACACACACACACACACAAAAGTGCGTGGCCATGTGTAAGACATTTTGTTTCACTGAGCTGTCTATGCGAGGATCAGTAGTTGTGTTTCTTTGTCGTTGTACGGTTGGAAGTTATCTGGAGATTTCATGAATTCCAGCCACATTTTTTCTGTAAGGTTACCTCGACATAATCAAGCTAAATACTTAATACTTACTTTAAGTATAACATGAAACTGATGCTATAAAGCTGCTTTTAAAGGACAAAGCTGTTTTATTTTTCCTACTCCTGACCAAAAACAACAACCTTTTTCCTTCTGCCACTATTGTCTGTCTAGCGACAGGCCTGGCTTCTACCACAAAGACTCCCATTGTTGTCTAAAAAACACATTATAACAAGTCACAGAGCTGCATTATTGCATCGGTCAGCACAACTCTTCCCTGCAATCCGCTGGGAGTCTTCACCCTTTCCTGGGCCATTTTAGTCAAGATAGGATTTGAGTAAGTTAATGCACATGGTCTGAGGGTTACTCTACTGAAATCACTTCCTCCGCTGTTGTTGACAAACACGTCGGATGGAAAACAAAAACCAAACAAGTCCTTTCTTATTATAAGTATACGTTGTAAGGGTGAAATGGTCACAGGACAACCATGTGACAATATTGATTTGGAATCATTAGCTCATTTGCACCACAGACAAGCAATGGCCGCCACTAGATTGACAGACAATAGTCTGTCAAACTAGCGGAAAAACATCACCATTGTTGGTTGTTTCAACTGGGATGTTGACAATGAGGTGCATAATAACATAATTGTCCTCTAACCTATTAACCGGCATGAATGGCTCTAGCTTACAGGGGGAGAAAAAAAAAACAAGCCTATTTTTGAGTTGACAGAAAGTTGACTACGACTGCCTTTCTATTTTGGCCGGTCACATTCAATCTGGGACATCTTCATTCCAGCCTTGAATCCAGGCCTTAAAAAACCCCTCTGTTACTACGTGCTTGGCGCTGCATGTGTTGCCAGGCGTTCGCCTCGTCCACAGCCCTGAGGGGGCCCTGGTATTGCAGGTCAGGGTCGTGAAGCCCACGCATGCCCCTCTTCTGGGCCCTTTGAAATGACAGGACAGCTGCTCCCTGGCCCTACCACCACCACTACTACTACTACTACTACTACTACTACTACTACTACTACTACTACTACGACATCGACGACGACTGAAGACACCTCGCGCGCTCACGGCACAGCATGATAGGGAATACACTCAAAGCTAGGCTAAGCTAACACAGAAATAGGCTGCGGTAGGTTGCACAACAGAGTCATAGGCCAACACGGCTTACGTCCAGGGGCGGCCCTCCGACCGCGCGGCATGCGTGACATGGTGCTGATGGGGCCCCCGACACGTGTCGCCGGACCGGCTCGTCTTCAGGAACATGCTCCGCATTCTCCCCGCCGCCACCTGATCCCCGCTATGGCCCCCACAAACTACCCTGTACCCACCCCACCCCACCCCACCCTAACCCCCACCACCGCCCTTGTGTCACCTTTCCGACCCCGGTCAAAAACCTAACAAAGAAACTAGACTCCGTCCGAGCTATGTTCTGTTTGCTTTACGGTAGGCATGTTGAAGGTAGGAAGGTAGGCGTGCAGGGGCGAGGGGAAGCAGGGCGGTTGGGTAGGAAGGGGGAGAGAAAGAGGGGAAGTGCTTGGTGTGGCCTCCACCCTCGCCATTAGCGCTGGGGGGGGGGGGGGGGGGGGGGGAGACAGATGGCCTCTACATGGGATACCTGCCACCAGGAGGAAGGGGTGGGGGTGGGGGTTGGTGTGTGTGTGCGTGTGTGTGTGTGTGTGGGAGGGTATTTGGCGTAGCTTACCCAGACGGCGAGGTACACAGACCGAGCACGGCCGCTACGACACAAAGAGATACTGTCTGAAATACTGTGCGCAAATGGAATTAGGGCAGTGCGTTGCGGCCATACAAGTAGCGTGATGCCCAGAGTGGGGTGTTGACCTTGGCCACGTGACGTGGACAGTAGCGTGATGCTCAAAGCAGCGTGAATCGGGCTACTGACGGGTGACAGTGTATTCATCACTTGACTTCCTCACTGCTCCACACAGCACACAGGTGTTTCCCATCATGTCAAGGAAAACGTCTACATTTTGAGCCAAATCCTCTTTATTTTCCTCAGTGTTCTGGAATGCTAAGGCATACGCTTTCGTAGTATTTTTTTTTATCGATACTTTACAATTTACAACCGCCATCTCTGGATCAGGTGTCCTCTGACGGAGAGCCGGACGTTCCCAAGCTTGCGTTACAAGATCGTTCAGAAGTAGAGAGCCCTACATGTTGCACTTTTGCCCTTTTCCACGAGACGTTTCTGTGAAACCCAAGGAAAGAATGAACTCATGAGAGCGATGCATTTGCCCTTTGTGCGAACGCTTCATATGTGTTTCTCCCCACTGACATCGCTAATTGCGACAAGCTGTGCGGAAGACGCAATGGTAAATCAAAACCTTCCTCTTCGCCTAGCGACCGGCTCAAACATTGAGACGCTGGCCGGCTGACGAGCCAAAGTCTCCACCTACCCCGGGCTGACCGAGCCCCTGAGCCCGGGCCGTCCCAACAGAGCGGTTCTCCTGGATGGATCCCGCGGGGGGGGGGGGGGGCTGAGCTCCGAAGCAGACTGGGAAGGACGGAAACGTTGGGAGGCCAGAACGCCTCACAAGCAACAAGAAAGAAGGAGAACACAGGCTTTGCGTGACACGGAAAAAAGAAGAAGAAAAGATGTAGACAAACTTTATGAATTGATTATTGTATCAGGGCTGCACCCAGGAACAAAGCCCGAAGACCTCACGTCTGAAGAATGCAGGCCGAGCGCTCGCTTCAGGCCGTGCGGTCGAGGACTTGAAAGAGAGCGGAAACTCCACCGTCAAACTTCGGAAGTGATTGTCAGCGATACAAACAGAAGAAAACACGTTAAAAAAAAAGAAAATGCACAGCGCAAAACCATGACACAAGATGACCAGATGTCAGCCAGTCCCTTGGCTGGCTTTTCAGTTCCATAGTATATTGGTAAACAAGAGCATAATGCGAATCCATGAAGTGGCTGGCTCCATAGCTAAACAATCACAGCAAGGCACTAGCCTTACGGCTAGAATCAGAATGCATACAGGTGGGCCGATGCAATAGACTAGACTTTGAGTCCAACAGGAGAATTACATTTGTTTTCCCAAATAATAAAAGCTCCTGTAATCATGTTTTACTTGCAGAATTATGATTAGCATTCTATAATTACACCTAGATCACCAATACATAGTTTAATATTGTTTAAGACATTTAAGACGAATAATTGCACCACCTAACAGCATCTTTAATAACTGTTCCCTCAGACTCTGTTTGAATCCCCTTGAATGCAATCTAAAAGGCCATAAAAAAAGGGGGGGAAAAAATACAACACCCTTAAGAACCCTTGCATCACCTCAGGAGGAACCCATCATTCAGCCTGAACCATTTAGACGGCAGAGTTGCCAAGTGGCCCTGTTGTGTTGAATGGCCAGTTTATGGCGTGACTTTATCTCTGGGAATATTTGTGCAGTGTGAAAAAAGCCATTAGTCCCAACACAAACTCTAATCTACCCCCTTCCTTCCCAGCACTGTGGGACTGGAGGGTGTAAGGCCGTTTCAGGCTCGTTAATTCAATGCGGAGACAAACGCAGGCTGACAGGCCATTGAAAGGAGTGGGCCGTGCTCTTTCACATGTCATTCTGCCCACTCGGGAGACCCCCGGCTCCCCGCTACCGGGCCGGCCCGTGTCCAGGCCCCCGTCTCAACAGCTACATGTCATTAAGGAGCAGGCTTTAGGGCAAAGCATAATCAAGCCCAATTGAATCAATGGTGCTGTTAAACAGCGCCGTGCAGGTAGCTAGCAACTTAACGTGGAGTGTACCGTGGAGTGTGCTGGTGTGCGAGGGGACCTTAAAAGAGCCACAATGTCCGCCATTGTGCGCCAAAGCAACACAAACATTCCTGAATTGTACTGCCGTGCCGTGTGGGAATCTAGTAGTTGTGGGTCTGCACGCTGAAAATATCCACACATGCACAGATGCTCCTGCTTGACATTGTTCAAGTGCAGACAATGTAGGTATTTTACTACACACACACACACACACACACACACACACACACACACACACACACACACACGCACACACACACACATGACATTTTGAATATAATACAGGTGAGCGTTTTATTTTTACAAAAAGCCTTGCATGCACGGGCCGCTGTTGCGATAGCTACACAGCCAACTAGACACGTCTACCTGCCGTGCGAATGAATGTGACCGCGCCCCGTTCTTGTTTCGGCAGTCAAGACTGGCGGGGGTCAACCTCACGTCTCAATTAGAGCACGAGTGCTTGAAAGCCCTGACAAGGCAACGTGAAGAGAGAGGCCGGCGCCTTCGTCACCCCGGCGGTGTCCTGGAGATTTGCGCCGGGTACGAAGAGTGCTGGCTCATGGCGTCGAGCTGAAGCCTTGGCTCCGTGCTCCTGTGAGGAGGGTTCCGTGGCTGTAAAACCGTTTCCTTGGCTCAAGCGCTGACAGCCATGAAATCATCAGGGTTTGCTGCTCTATAACACCATAAGCCAGAGAACATGAAAAAACCTAAATGGGCACAAAAGCCACTGGACTCAAGGGGGACAATGGGCTTTTTATGGTTTAATGAACAACCGTTTGATGCATTTAATTGATAGCATTTTGTCACATTGGCCAGTTCGGCTGAGTCAGACAAAGCAGGTGTTACAGGTGTTGTACAGCACAGCAGATCATAATGTTGCCAGTAAAATCACACTGGTAATAAAGTGTCTGCCCAGCAGGAGCCCTGATGCCAGCAGCAGCCATTGACACTTGCCCCAACAATCGCTCCACAGGAGCATATTATTGTAGGTTTCATTCTACATGTGAAGCAATACCAGCCGACCACATCCTAGCTCTTTAACAGCTGGGCGGAGGCAGAGCAGAGAAATGGGCTTCTCCTCAAACCACTCTCCCTTAAAGTGCAGGCTATGGCCAGTAGTAAAAGAGGTATAAAGAAACACACCGAGGGCCATACAGAGCCAAGAATCCCCTGAATCAACGCCTCTGAACTGGACGCTGCACTTGTTGCTTTCCCACACTACTTGACGGTGAAAGGAAAACAGGAATGTCCAATCAGAAATGTCTTAAAAACAAAACCCAGACTTTAGCTCAATTTTACATTCGTTCAGACAGAAATAGATCACAACCTCTGGGGAGTGGGTGGGGCTGTCCACAGAGAAGTCTCCTATACTAATTATAGACTGCAGTCGCCTGGCTTTAACTAAATGGGCTACTGTACTTTCATTAGGCTGATCTTTCGTAATGTCAACATGGTCGCCCTCATACCACAACGACCCCAAGGGAAATGGGATTTGTTTTGTTGGCCAATAATTCCCATGATTGTCTCATTTACATTTTCTTGTACGATATTATCAGCCAGTCAATGTCAAACATTGTTATTATGCTTACAATACGTGCTAAATGACAATTTATTTAAATCAGAGCCTAATATAGCTACCATCAATCTTTACCCGCAAAGGTTTGTCTCAAACGCCTTGATGGAAGAATAACAAAACTACTTTGGGAGGAGGACAGTATATAACTATATAATGCAAAAAGTCAATGTTATGTAAAACAAAACAAAACAAACAAAAAAAGTAACCCGATGTGATATTAACCTTGATATTTATTTTCATGAACATCGACCCAGTGGTGAAACCCGATAATCAGGGCGGTGGCCATTATTTACATTGGGTATTTATATCACTAAACAATACTACGACGCCTCAATTGTGAAACCCTTATCCCATCCTAAAACAACAGTCCATAGCAAGGAGGAGGGAAATGCCAAGACTACATGTCAACAATACAATACAATTAAAACACTTGACAGGTCTTGCTCATTGCAGCAAACACCACTTCCCAGCCCCAGAGGAAGCCAAGCCAGCACAACAAAAACAAAGCCTCTGAACTGTGTGTACTCCAGGACTCCAGGCAGCGGCCCATAAAATCAGAGTTTGGTCAGTGTGGCGTTTCACGGTCCATTGTGCTGGTCAGAGGGAGTTTACTTTCTCGCCACTCCCAGTTCAACCGGGGCTCGACCTCTCCCTGTTTCTGCAAGGATTGTTGATTTGGTGGCAACCACCCACATTGACAAGAGGAATTTCGAAAACAACATCTTTGATATGTTGCGTACGTATGTGTAAGGCTTTGATGACAACAGCAGTTTTCATATCCGCAATACCAAAACGATATTCCACTTCTCCTTTCAACTGTACAGTAGTAGACCAGTCCCGGCTAGAGCAGTGTAGATTGGAGTGGTGCAGAACACTGAAGGTACAATAAAGTTAAACAAAAACAAGGCAGTTGTCACATCACGGCTCCAACCACTTGTACTCTGAATATCAAGAGCCCTTTTGTTTACAGCAATCTCTGAAAACAGCCATGCAATATGTATACCCTGAAATAAAACCCCAGAAAGTAATTTGGTGATCCTAGTAAAATATGACATTTAGGCTATAGTTTGTATTACCAGAATGTACTGGCTACGGCCAGACTGCAGCACGTACATTCTTCAAATCGACTAGTGTCTCCCTTTGGAGTCCAATGTAATCCATTATGAAAGATTACAACTATATATTTTGAGCTCAAAATAAACCGAGCCACTTGTTTTGTTATGATCCCTTTCACAATCCAAGGAGACGCAAAAATAGCCCCAACGGCCAACTCACTGCAATGTTTGTTGGTTGACTGTCCATAGGCTCTACGGGCAAGGGCAAGGAACAACAGCTTTTAGCTAACAGATACAAGCAGAGAACCTCCACACCAGCAACTAATGATGTGCAGAATCACGCATATTCTCAACACCTGTACATATAACGCATGGACTTCTGAACCTTAGCTTGGGCAGCAGGAGGAACTGGGAATAGCTAATTTGGCAGAGGCCCATCTGTGATATGGCTGTGGAACATACCTAATAAAGTCACCACTGCAGTTTATATTTGAAGAACAAGGCAGGGTCACGCAAAGCAAACTAAGGGAGGCCATTCCAAGTTATCCATTGGGAATTACTTTGTTTGTTTGCTTGCTTTGGTTGTAGTATGTACAGTAGTGGAGTAATTTCTCCCACTATGCAAGACGATGATCATTCATCCCTAAAAAAAAAAAGTGATGATTCCCTGTGTAATTCCTAAAAATAATCATCAAAACTATTAATCAGGGTCAATCGAAAGTGCATGGGAGTGCAATTTAATTCAAATATTAATAAAGCAGGGTGGCCATTTACTGTGACAAGCTGCTTCGTTTACAAACAGGCTTTATAGGCTACATGGAATAATTTACTCAGTCAAAAAGTACTCAAGTTCAGCACAAAATTATTATTAGCAGCGCTATTGATATGCTGAGGTGAGCAATCAATAACACCACAGCGTGTGATCCCCTCATTAGCACATGATTCCAATCTGCACCAAAACATTTTGATGCGACGTCTGCCTGCTTCTTAGTTGCAGGCTGCATCCTCCAGACGCACCAATTTGGATTCTCAAGTTTGCCTTCAAGTGCTGCACACCTAGAAAAATGAATGAGGAAGGAACATGTTTTTTTTTTTGCGCTGCCTTCTTTCCCACTCTTTGGGGTTGTCACACTGTAGCAATGCAGCATTACATTCTGCATTGCTACAGTGATGCTCTGTTGTTGCCTATAGGCCTATATATAGTATTAGCCACAAGGCTGATGTCAAGTGAGACTTTCTTCACCAGAAACGGGCATTACCAGAACAATAAATGCCATTATGAATTATATCAACAGTTCACGTAAATGACGGCATCATATGATTATATTTTGAACACGCAGGCCAACAACAACACTAATATTAGTTTCAAACCAAGAGAAAATACTCCCACTGCCAATAGATCGTCTCTTAAACGTATACAGCAGGGCTGTAACGTCAAAAGGTTTCCAATGGTATAAATTGTTAACTGGGGTAATGCTTCATGTCAAGCTGGGTGTTCTTGAGACTGCCCAAACCGGCTACCCTTATAGTCTCGAGACAGTGCACAGTAGAACAGAGAGGGTCTTGTTGTGGGTCTAGCAGTTGGATAGAAATGGGCACAAAACGCCTGGACTACAGGTCAGCTGTAAACCTTAACAGACACAGCTGGAACACTATTCTAGATGTTAGCTTTTAGTAAAGATAATAATTGGTTTATGTGTAAGCCTTTATATCTTGTATGTGTGCATGGATTAACCACACAGTGTGTCTGTGTGTGTGTGTGTGTGTGTGTGTGTGTGTGTGTGTGTGTGTGTGTGTGTGTGTGTGTGTGTGTGCTTGTGTCTGAACTGAAACACTAGTAGCATCACGGCTGTCAGCTTGTCTAAAACACACCACAGCAGGCCCGGGTTGAACAAGTGATACGTGGTTAAACAAGGCAGCTTCACCTGTTTCAAGTCGCCCTGCAGCTCTCTGTGTGTGTGTGCGTGCGTGCGTGCGTGTGTGTGTGCGTCTGCTGAATTGGCATATAGGCCTGGTGTCCCTCCACAGTGGGTATTAATGTGCCCTTTACATCAGTCATGCAATACGATCCACGTTTACAGTGGAACAGAAACAGCACCAAACTGGCCGGTACACTGGCGCAAAAAAGACTTTTATCTGTTGCTGCACCATAGGAGTCACAGCCACACAAATATCTGGAAGCTATTTCTACCACCCAGTTTCTATGACTCAACTTCTCAAAGAGTTTCTTTTAACGACACGAATGGGTGTAATTACTTTTTTTTTTTTACGGAAAATCCATCATCGGAGGTTAATATTTTTGTTACCAAAAGAGGCTACGTTCAGAGGTTTATAAAAAAACTGCCCACAACCACCCACGAACGGAAACAAACAGCTTCAGATCGACATTGTGACATGGTTAGCAACTGGCTAGCTCGCTATTGGAAGTCATTAATGGACCATTAGCGCTGCATCCGTTCGGAAAGGGATGCCGCGCTAAGTAAATCGACAAATGGTACAAGCGGCCGCAAACACTCAGGTCGTTGTAAAAAAAAAAAGTTTTCCATTTGTTTATGTTCAATCCCAGTTAGAGAAGAGGTGTAACAGTCTACTGTGAAAACGTTGGGAGGTGGAGGGGGGCGGGGGGGGTCACCCAACACCACAGAGCATCTTCCCCCCGCATCTCAGTCACATCTGTCCAGGGGGGGTGTGGATGCAGGGTGTGGTTGAGCAGGCATCAGGGTGGAGTCTTAAAGCAACACAGCCTTTGTGGTCACAGCCGGCGAGCGCCCCACTCCCCAGCGGGCAGGCAGACACCATCACCCACAATAAAGCAAGACGCTCATCTGCTGATGGCCTCCACTCTGAAGGAGGGGGGGGGGGACCCTCTTAATGTGATGAGGAGGTCTCGTTCGGCAGTCTAGCGCTGCCGAGACTTAAAGTTCAAATGAAAAGGATCAGAGCAAATCATCCGATGCGAGTCCCAGCTGCGCTTCCCAAAAGCCACAAGCTGCTTCCGGAAACAGGTTGCGGCGGAGTCCTTTCTGGGTTGGATTGCAGACGGCAGGGGAGGACACGCCACACGTCACCGTGGAGACCATCACTGGACTGGGCTGAGTTTTGTTTTTAGAGATGATTTTAGAAAATAAATGGTTTAAAAAGGGGCATTTATTGAACTCTCATTTCCAAGTGAAACGATTAAGCCATCATTTGGTGATTAGGCTGTCGTGATTTAAATTGTGAAATGATTTACAAAGCAGAACAAGTTCGTGGTCAGTTTTAGAAGGAAAATAATTAGGTCTTGGCCCGATCCGAAAGATTGATTTTCCAAAGTAGAGCTGAATTTAGGATGCACATAGAACTTGGCATAAAAGATTGTATTAAGGGTTTTAGTTGTATGTAGGGCACATTACATGGTTTGAGATCAAATCTGACTATGCATAAAGTGTACTTGTTGGCTAATTATTATTCCTTTCATCTCTTTATCTTGACTGTGGCAAGGGACCACTCCTCCACCTGTTCCTAACTAAACACAAGGAGACGTAAAACTGCCCTGATAAGCTCCAGCTGCCATTCTGCTGGGCTAGAAGCCATTACCAGTTAAAACAAGAGATGACAAACCACTGGGGCCAACAGCCAACATCACTGACCTTCAATAAACTCCATTAGGCCATAAGTCACTTGAGCCAATTAACCCCTTTTTTGTGTCATCTTTTTTTGGATTGAGTCTGTAATTTGGGATGTTCTATTACTACATTATTTATATTGGGAATCATAAAGTCGTGGCAGAGAAACCACCAAACTATGGTTTTCAATTACAGACCTCACAGCCTGTAGCCACGCCTTGAAATGATACCTTCCTCTCAACCCTGGCTGCTAACGTTTCTTGAGAATGCAAAAGGATAAATATACAAATAAACATGTGTATAAATACATCATACTCACGCCCAAAGTTCAAAAGTAGTATTTTAATAAATAATATGTATCTACTGGGTATGAATAATGTACAGTATTGGCTTGTTCACATCACGTTTATAAAATATATTTACTGATGAGTGTTTGCGGAAAAAGAGTGAAAACAAGATGTGAAGAGCAAGGAAGGGATTAAGTTTCAAGTCTTTTTCCTTTTTTTTTTCCTAAAAATTCCTAAAATCTGATTTTAAAGTCTTCTTAAAGTTATAAAATAATGTGTGCCTATGTAGGCCTGACATTTGTGACATCACTAAGTGAATCCATACACTAGCCCGGGGGGAAGCAAATAGGCCTCGATGAATTCCCTTAAACGGCGGTGTATGGATCACCCCCATTGCACTTTTTGTGACTGACTGAAAGGTAGCCTGGCATGTGGCCCGACTGCATGTTAACATTTCCTTCAAGGCTATGCAGTGGCTTTCCTCTCCTCAGTCACCGAAATACCTCCTCATTTCCCCGGCCAGGAGGCCACTACTGCACACAGCGACAAAGAACCAGTAGAACCAGTCCCCCTGTGTGGGATGCTCTGCTCCTCTCCTGATGGTCTCAGGAGTCCAAGCAGAACATGTAACCCACTGACTTCACAAACTTTGACCATCCGCCTGCGTGATCCAACGACAGAACCAGGCCACATACCTTTGTATGTATGTGTTACTAACACATTGATTCGTGTGGTGCACAATGAAAATCAACTTTTTTTTTTTGTTGCTTCAATCATTGTCACATGGCCATCTGAGTTACCTAAAACGTGCTCATTATCACTAAACTCATAAGGGCAGGGCTGTTTTGAATCGGAATTAAAAGCAATCCAATTTAGATGATAACTTGTAAATAACTGCAGTGGCCGACACAGTCACAGCACAGGGGATACTTTGAAATGGAAGGAAAAACATTCCGTCCGCACTCCCTGGGCTGCGTGGCTAACGGAGGAGAGCCCTCCCCACGGACACCCCGACACGACACCTCGGCTTCACCCGGCACCGCGACGCCTTGCCCGGGGCCAACCCCGCTCCCCTCGCCGCTGTAGCGGTTCAGAGTGAGCTAGCCGTAGCCGAGTCTCCACGTAGCACTGTAGCAGGACCAGCAGCCCCCCGAAACTAACGGGCGGACCCACCGAGCCGTACAGCACCCGACGGCTTCAAGTACGTCGGGAAAAGTGAAAACGAAGCCAAACAACAACTTACATGTAAATCCGTATAGGATGAAAAGTAGTGTGAAGGGCAGCAGTCCGTGTGAAGTTGTGTTGCGCGGTAGTCTTCTCTCCATGGTTCCCGGAGCGCGGCGGCGCGTTAGCTCCCTGCGTCTTGCTCGGTCTGAAGCTCTGGCGCTCGCGGGGAGCACTTCTCCATGGCGACCGTGGGCCGAGCCAGAGAACCGCTTCACACGCGCGCGCGGACGTGCATGCGCAAGCGGCAACTCTCTCGCGCGCGCGCTCACGTTACCCACGCTCCAACACACGGGATATAAACACACCAAGTTGGTGTTACGTGAGTTTAGTTTTGAGTGGGAGATATACGGCGAATAAAAACATGCCGACTCATTGTTTTTGAACGCCTACCAAACAAGTGCTAAAAAGACCATGCTCAATGTTATTTTCTATTTGTCCTTTCTTTTTCTCTTCACATGTGTTATTTTAGTGTGACAAGTGTGTGTTGTGTAGACAGAGATGGAAATTAGTGATGAACAAAGAGCTCAATGTGAAAGTGAATCAACGTTCAGGATCTACGTTGCGGTGAAGTCACATGACACTGACATGTTTCCCCATGAATGATTCAGCTGAAGGGGAACGGTAACAGTTGCAACTAATTTAGCCCTTGAACAACTAGACCTTTTTATATGATTATACTGTTTGAAAAGGTCCATTTGAAATACATTTTGAGGTACTTTTTTTTTTTTTTTTTTACAAATGAAAGGTGAACTATAATGAAAAAATAAATACTACAGTGAAAGGCAGATTGGAGTCTTGTGCACCAACAGTGTATCCACACGCCAACCAGCAGTGCGACTCCTGAAAGTGTGTGTGTGTGTGTGTGTGTGTGTGTGTGTGTGTGTGTGTGTGTGTGTGTGTGTGTGTGTGTGTGTGTGTGTGTGTGTGTCTGTGTGTGTGTATGTGTGTGTATGTGTGTGTATGTATGTATGTATGTATGTATGTGTGGAGTCTCGCTTTATTGCCCAGTGACATCTTCATTACCCTCCATATGTTCCCGTCAGGGGGCATCAACTCAGCAGGACTTTATTTTAACCCTTACCCTCCAAATGAAAACACCATAACTTAACCGCATTGGGATTAAAACGTGTCCCATGGTGTGTCATTACATTTAAGCAACCCCCCCCCCCCCCCCCCCCCCCCCCCCTCACTCTCTCTCTCTCTCTCTCACACACACACAGGACAGATTTATTTATACCTCAAGAAATGGTAAATCACCAGGTAAAAAGTCTTGCCCTTTACCACCATCAATCAGTCTGGTAGTGGGCCACTTTGCATCGCGCTGTAATGCGTCTCCATGCCTTCCAAAGAGTGCAAATAGTATATATGTGCACTTGATTATGTACCGCTTGATATTGTAAATAACAAGCAGGGTGCGGGTATGCTTTGGTTATTGGATTTGTGCACAGAAGTGGGTAAACGCTTCCTAGCTAAACCTCCTCGGAGGAACTAAATAGTTTATAATAGGGTTTATAATACCTTACTGCCTGTGACCTTGTGGGTTATGGTGGTCGTCTCATTGAGGATTTACTCTGCAAAAGCATTTTCTCTAAAAGCGCTATTACAATTTCTCCCTGGCAGGCGACGGTGCGTTGGCACCATCTCTGCTGTGATGCCTGTCTGGGGCACTTGGTTTTACAGTCTGTGAAAACACCCTTTGTTAAACACTGCATTCTCAACCAGTCACATCGACAAGCCAGTCCCTCCCTCCCTCTCTCCCTCCCTCCTTCCCTCCCTCCAACACCCCCCTCTCCCTCTCCCTCCCCCCCATTCAGTCCTGTCCTCTGCCAAGGCGTTGAACGTCTGCATTGGGGAGAGGTCATCTCTGTGCTGACGCTTCAGCACTTGTGTTTACAGCTCAGATAGGTCCTTCCATAATGAGCTCTCTCTCTCTCTCTCTCTCTCTCTCTCTCTCTCTCTCTCTCACACTCTCTCTCTCTCTCTCTCTCTCTCTCTCTCTCTCTCTCTCTCTCTCTCTCTCTCTCTCTCTCTCTCTCTCTCTCTAAAATGACCCTGGGCAGCACGACGTGACCTTTAGAGGGCATATTTGAAGACTATTGCAGACTACCGTGCATACTGATAATAAGCAAATACAATGACGATGTAAAAATAGGGGTAAAAGTACATACACATACTGTACAAAAGATGGGTTAAAACATTTTCCAAATACAGGCTTCATTTTGCTACCCATTAATGTCATAGAAGTAATGTTTACTTTGACATATTAAGACTGCCATCTGCTGGCCAATAGGTAAAAAAGCACTGAATCAAAGTGCCTACGAACGGATCTATTTACTTTGAATGTATCCATCCTCCTTAAGCCCCAGGGTTGTCGTCGAGCTGTGGTCATCCTTGTCGACTTTGGTGTAGGTGACATTGTAAATTAGGTGTTGACAAGGGAATTGAAAAAGACCATGAAAGCTGTAGTGGTGACACTCGGGGGCATGGATAATTTGCTGTGAAGAGAAGGCGATGAGTGACAGGAGAAACGTAAATAAGCCAAGAAAAACTTGATCTTCTGTGAAGAACGGAGGAATGAGTGATTTAAGGATCGAACTCGAAACACATTCGACATAACATCAACTCAACCTTAATGGACAGCACAAGCTAATAAAATGCAGTAGGCTACAACTGGATTAAACCAGCTGAACTCTCAGTTGTCGCAATGTTTGTCAGGTCGGCATAGAAATGAAAGAACACATCTTGCGGTACATTGACATCGTTCTCCCGGCCGATTTATTTTGTGTACACAACCCAATTGATCCCAGCCTCAATGCCCCTCTTTATATTGGCACACACATGATAAAGTAGTGCCTGCGCTACCAAGAAGTCCATGATAATGAAAGTACAGGAATAGAATGATATGAAAAAGTTTTTAATATAATGAAACATAACAATTGTTACAAAAGTTCTTGTTTTTATTCAACAGTGAACCATCCAGTACACCATACCCACACAACGCACACAGACCCAAGATAGTCATCTTCCACGGTCCAGAACCAGACATTACCAATCAAATAAATAGTTATAAATAATCAATACCTTTTTAGATGGTGAGTCCAAAATGCTTATAAGTGTGCTTGGTTCACCTTAATGTTTTACCATTTCAATATCGCATTTGCTTTGCATTTTTTGTAGATGCTACAGGCAAAACTTAAGTCAAATATAAGTGTACATTGGAGAATGAAAAACAAGATTGTGATTAAAACCGTTTTAGCAACACCATCTCTATTTTATGGTCCATCAGAATAGACAAGATCCTCTCCCACCACCCCCCAAGCTAAATCAAACATCATGGCTTTGTTTCCCTCTCGTTGTTCGCGCCGCTGTTCTAGTCCTCTCGCAGGTAGGCCTCGTGGAGCTCGTGTTCCTCGAGCGTTCCGGTGTACTTGGCCATCCTCTGGATCTCCTCCACCTTGGCCTCGACCAGCTTCGTCTCCGCCTCCTTCGAGACCTTCTGCACCTCGCTGACCTGCGTCTGGGCCAGCTGGATGTGGGTCCTCACGGTGATGGACGCCTGATCCGCTCCTGGAACACCAAGAGCCGGCGGTAAGTCAGTACAGAGGGGTGAAAACAAAGGGGATCGGACGGCCCCTAAATCAAACTGAACAATGGGGAGAACACGGGGGGTCAGGTGCCCCCCCCCCCCCCCTGTCTGTCATGGCTTGTTTTGGGTGTGAACCCACCGCGGCCCTCAAAGCTTCGCTGACAACTACCGCTCATCCGTGCACTGGACTGCGTGAGCTGCGGGACACTCGGTGAATAGGTAGCGAATAGGGAGTGTTGTTGAAACAGCCCACCGAATGTCAAGACAGGTGATGTACTGATGCACAGCAACAAACATTACACACGGGGCCTTGCAGGCTGCAGCCATTCCAAACTACCTGTATATTACAAGCGCAGTGACAGGTGGGCAATTCAGTGACTATCACTGGAGGCTTCTGAAAAAGGTCCATCTCAACACTCCCCAACGGGACAATTCTATCCTTCATAGACGATTTAAGGCTGCAGTTAAATTCCTCTTCCTTTGATTTAAGTTTCTCAAACTGAAAACACTCTCACATCACAGAGAGGGGTTTTCTTCACTTGCCTGATGTGTATGCCGCCTCGGCGGCCATTTCACAGAGGTTGAGTGCGTTGGTCCAGGTCGACTCAAAGCGCTTGCATACCTCTAGTCTGTCGTTAACCTGTCAGGAGAGAGAGAAATGGAAAGACTTCAATAATAGCATTGTCCCCTGAGAATTTACTTTCTTTAACATAAGTCTATCACCGTGTTTGTGCAGGGGAAAGTAACACAGGAGGGTGACGTACAGAGAGAGATAAGTGAACGTGTGTGTGTGTGTGTGTGTGTGTGTTGCACAACAAGGTCTACGGCCTTGAACTCAAAACAAACATTGGCTTACATCTGCGCGCTGACTGATGATGACCTGCCAAATGGAGTCCTCCTCTGCTGGTGTCAGCTTCCCCAAAGAAGCCAAATAACGTCTCTGGATAGCAATGAGCGTGTGCACTGCCTGTCAAATGAATAGATTAAATGTTTAACATGTATTCGGTGACACTTAAAGAGATCAGAGTAAAATGTCTGGTCAATGTTTGATCAACTTGACCAACCTTAGCATAATCGGTCAGGGCGTCTATGAGAGCTAGAGTGGTCTGAGAGAGGTAAGTGCTTGAACTGTCGGTAACCAGCGACGCCGCTCTTTTGATCAAGCAGTCGTGTGAGAGATTGTTCAACTGTTGGAAAAAGCGGGAGACAAAAACAGAGCAAATATGGGAGACGTTAGCACATGTCAATGCCATCTTAAAATAAATACGTTTGATTGAGTTGATGCGCACACTTGACGCCAGTGAAGCATACCTGTGAAAAGGGAACAGCGCACAAGCTGCCTCCGACGCTCAATGACGCCATACTTGTACGGACCACATCTGCCCACCTGCCAACCCTCTGGCCCGTGGGGTTTCTCTTGTTAAGGAGAACACTTGCAGAGCTCCTGCACAAAGAAATATGGTCAGAAAAAGCTTTAGTCAAGATAACAGCTCCCGAACCTATATTCATAGATAAGACTGTAAGATAATGAGCCAGAGCTACGTGACTTCGCAATCGTCGTCAGTTTTAGATATCACGTATTAATAACATTAAAAAGTTGATTATACGAGTATGAGTATTATGAGTATACGTATATTCTTAAGCTCTTCTTTAACATTGTCAATTGGTCACGACTCTGACAACAGAACTCGACTCTGACCACATAACTTAACTCACCTCAGCAGACTGAGACAAGCTGCCCCTCTTCTGAGCGCCGCCATGTTGGTGCGCAGCACTAAAACATCCGACCGCTTCTGCAATGGTCCTCCGGCAGGACGTAAGGCACACACAGCACACTGACGAACAGCTTGCATTTTGCTTATTAAAAACGTCCAACTAAAATATCGAAATAAATCAATAAAAGATATGAACGATTACGAACGATGAAGGGAATTATTTTAGGTTCGATATTCAAACAATAAACCTAAATGCACTGCACTGTTATCTGTTGCCCCTTGCTGATTTCTTCTGCACTAGTTTCAACCTTTCAGCCGTCCAAAACACCTGTATAATACTGGACCCTCTGTCCCCTGGGTATTTATACAGCTCCGGCCTCATCCCTCCATTGCAAAAACACATCGATCTATTTACTTTGACCTACAATGTGCGTAATTGGCATTAGCTATTGAGACAAGCACAAACAGCTGTTACGTCGGGACGCAGACTCTGACACTATGCAGTTGGGCCTCTAAGTTCAGTGGGTGGCAGTGTCCTCTTGGTGGTTTACATCAGGTAGTCCTCACGTAGGCTTAGAATTGGGCAAGAGAGTTGGCTCCTTTAAATGTACAGAGGCCCACAATGAATCTAAATCTACCAGTCATGAAATGATTTGTTAGTCAGCTCAGTGGCTATAGAGTGGGTGGACAGTGCGGGTCGTCCACAATCCGTAGGGTCGGCAGTTCAATCCCCTTGATCTCCCTCCTCCAATTGTCGCCTTGCAAAAGTCCTTTGGACAAAAACCTCTGCTAAATGCCCCCTTTACTCTTTATTTGTCAAGCGTCAAGGTCTGCTCAGGAAGTATAATAGATAAATCATTTTTTTCAGTTATGGTTGTTTTATTGTTGTCAAGGAACAGAAAAGGGCTGACTAATTCAACACAGCCTACCATAAATATTATGCATGTCATATGTCACATGTCATATGCATGTTGCCTCCAGGTATTCCACATGAGGGTGCGCTTCTGCAGTGATCATTGCTGTAAAGGTGTACAGCAAATATTGGTATAACAAATCAATACTGGCTAGTTCCTGCTGAAGCTGCATATTCACCAACATTTGCCACAATAATAACAATTTATTGGTCTACTTTTTACATTAGATGACATACTTACTGCCAGGAAGTATATCATTGACATATATATAAGTATATATACGTGTTTGATGACAGTAACAACATCTGACATTTGAATGTTGATAATGTGGTCTACAAAAATAAATTGATTAATTAATAGATAGAAGCCTGGAATTATTCAGAGTGTATGTCAAACATTGTTTTAGATTGTTTGGATTTATTGTATCTTCATTAATAAAGAGACACTCACTCACTCACACACACACACACACACACACACAAACACACACACACACACACACACACACACACACACACACACACACACACACACACACACACACACACACACACACACATGTTCTGAAGCGTTTGACCACTGTTTACCATGGTCCTAACAGCCCAACTTCCCTCCAAGGCGTTCAGTTTACTTTCATTAATGTCCTTTATGTTTTCACCTAGTTTCAAAAGATAAACTACTTTAATTAGAAGTGCTTTGTTATATTGTCATTATTTTTAAGTTAATATTAGCTTTTGTTGTTGTCGGGACCGTGCTTGAGTTTTTTAGAACACTTTTAGACCAACAAAATATTAACAACAGACTGAGGTGAGGTCTCACTAGTAATAATTATTAGCTCCCATTAGTTCCCACTAATAGATCTCATGAGTGAGTTGTCAATATGGGAACAATGTTTTCTACAGCTTTATCCCACATTGGGTAATTAGTTCTATTGGTGACATAGTTATGGAAAAACATGTTATGGGTGAGGATAAACAAAAGGCAAACTGCCATCATTAAGTGCTACATCTGGGACTCATTATACCTCGGTGATCATGCAAGCCTCATTAGCTAATATTAACGAAGGTTAATGGCCACTTTTTTTCTTCATGTTATCAGCTACATTCCAAAAGAACAACATAAATAGCATATCAATGTATGAAAACAGTAAGTCACAAGTAACTTCTAATTCCTGTGGTCTTAATTTCTTTGGTAATATAATTGTTCTAAATTCTAAGCTCACGTTTACAGACCGTCAATTGCTGACACAATGTGGTCTGCTCTTGATTATCATTGACTGATGTACTGAGCAATCCACATGGAAGGGACTTGGAAAATGTTTGTGGGTTTCTGCTCTTTCTCTGCCTTGTCCAGCTGTGGTTCTATCACAAAGGTTGCTTATAGGTTATTCATTAATTAGATAAGTGGGGGATGTGAGATAAATTCCCTTGATTATAACCTCAAGGATATAAGGTATTTTTTGTGAGTTTACTTTGAAGCACTATACTCTCTAATCAAACACAATGTTTAACGTTTAATTAAGAAATACACAAATATTAGCTTGGTGGCTCAAACTGCAAGGGCACCATGTAGTGACCAAGGTTTGATCCCCACCTGCAGTTTTATGCACCATATATAACCCTCTTTTCTCCAACTTGCTTAGCTCTTCACTGTCCTGTCCAAACACATATAATTGAAAAAATAGTATTAAAATCTTCATGTACATTGAAGTTTTAGCCATAGCTAAACCTGCAGCCACCTGCAGCCACTGTAGACTGAACGTGCTGAAAAGGCATCACTTGTTGACTAGATGTACTTTGTTTGCTTTTGGCCCAGTGTTTGCCCGCAGCAATCTTTATTAATGACGTAGGACTTGCGCAAAAGGCAGACGAGTTCCAATGATCTACTTTTGAGAGTGAACATGCTATGCGACCAAAAGGCTAGGTTGCAAGGGCCAATTGGGGAGTTCAGTGTTAACAATCAGCCAGCCTGTTCATTACTCAGTAGAGAATGAAAAAGCCTATACGTTAACTGTACTTCAGAGAGAGGCCATAAGAGCTGCTTGTAGTACATAACACACAATTTATCACCATGAACTGGTGATATTCCATTTGTGGGAAATGTTCCTTTGCCCCTTTATCTGTCTGGTGTTCTGTGTGTTGTTGAACAGCATGCATTATAACAACAGTGGCAGTATCCCATTGCTTTGGCTAAGAAGGCCAAGTCTATATACAGAAAGCGAGACAATCAAAATCGAAAACATCCTACACCCAAAAGAACCGTTCCTGTATTTTGTGCTTTGATGCTACTCTCATAACCCAGGGTTAGCAGTGTTGTTCCTTTTGATGTCTTCCTTGCTCAATCTTTTGTGAAGATATTAAATCCGGGCATTCTTTCTAAGTGTTTCGATGACTATTTATTACCTCTGAACTGCAGTAGCATCTAGGCTACATCATCTTTGTTTATACTATTAGTTACAGTCTGAATGTTCCCTTTTCTCTCATATGATATTACAACCATACCAAAGTAGGCCTATAGGCTATGCAAAATGCATTCTATTTCTTATTACTGTCTGTTTGATTACAAAATAGGAGTTATAAAATACATAAACCCCAAAAATGTAAAATGACCCCAGGCTAAGAACCGACACCAAGCTATCAGCCTACTGACAGTAACTAGGTCAACTAACATCATAATGTCATCAATGAAGCCTTAGCCTACATATGGTAAATTAGATCAAACCAAATGTGTAACCTGAACATTATGGACTATATACTCACATGGTTGTTTATTGATCAAAAGTGGATTTATAAAGGTATGTTCGATTAATGAGGGAGGGGGGAAAAGCCCTCTTGAAACGTTTTCATTGATTTTGAGAAGTTGGGTGATGTAGCTTTCATTATGTCAGCACAACATAACCCTCCCTTCGGGATTTTTCGTAACGTTTGTTTTCCGGTGTGTTTATTGGTGATTTAGAGGCTGCTTCACAGTATTGTATTGGTGGTCTACCTGCTTTATACAAACAAATTATCTATCTGAGCATCGCATATACTTGCATATAGGAGCCTACTCATATACTCATCGCTTATAGTCTCTTACTCTTGTCATATCATATACATTTACATTTACTGTAAATCATATACAAGATACAATATATTAATATTAATGTTTTTAATAAAACAAATGCCCTCCTTCCAACAACAGAGGGGGCTAGAGACATCATAATCAATGGTCTGGTGAAAGGATCGAGACTTGTAGGTTGGAACCTTCATCATGTACACTCATCATATATTTTTTGTTGCTGTCCTCAAGAAGTCATTATTTATTGCCAATATAAGATGTTGAAACATCCATAATATTTAATGATTCAGTGGCCTAATTCAGTATTTAGTTAGAACATTTACATTTATGTTTAGGGCATTTAGCAGGCGCTTTTATCCAAAGCCACTTACAATAAGTACATTTGTCAGAATAGAAGTAGGCCTAACACCAGCAGATGCTTTAACCCAAGCAGAAAGGGAGAACAGTACCGAGAACAAGTCTGTACTGAATAACATCAGTAGTCCAATAGGACTGGGACACTTTCCTTACTGCTATATAGGATGAGCAAGAAATGGCACTGAATATGGGGAGCCTGAATATGTTCCTATATATGTGAACCAATGCAATTCAGTAAACAATTCAAACTTTATTAACAGCATATATATGTGTATATATATATATATATATATATATACAGCATACAGTTGTACATATTAACAGCAATATAAAAAGCATCATGTGGAGACACAATCATTCAGTCTATCTGTTGTGATATAACTAGGTGGTTAGAGAGAATATAATATATTATATAGGCTATGTGTAATGGGCCTTATAGTTATTTCAGTGTGACGAGATGTGTTACTGAAAATCTATTTGGTTTTCAAAATGCACTTCAGTCAGTCCAAAACATTTTGAGTCCATAGATGGAACTTATGCTACCCCCTTTTTGGTGTTGTGTTAAAGTCATAACATCAGCAGCTGAACAAATCTCATAGGTTCATAATCTACTAAAATGCATTTTAATGTGTCCTTAACATGTCCATTCATATCTTATGCATTGTAAAAAAAAAAAAGAAAGAAGGGAAAATCTATATCTTATGGATACTATAATCACACAGATTTTGCATTTGGGAAAAAAAAAAAATCTTTTCAAAATCCCGATGGCTTCACCGTGCCCCTGAAACTAGGAGAGCAGCACAGAGCAGCTTTTCTCATGTGTTCTCTCAGACTCTTGTCCCGCCAGCCGTAGATGAGTGGGCTGAGGAAACGTGGGATGAGGACAAAACAGAAAAAGGTGAAGAAGTAGATGTCACTGGGCAGCCAATTGGTGTTGATTAGGAGCAGCCTCTCTATAATGGGAATGATGAAGGCCATGAGGCAGAGCAGCAGCTGAAAGCCGTGGAGCAGCACGGTGCGCATGGCCTTGTTCACGGAGGCCCTGTCCTGCCTCATCTTCTTGGTCTCCAGGAGGATCCTCACGTAGGTGTAGAGGATGATGAGGGCCACCGCCCCAAAGAAAAGCCCGTTCAGGGAGACCTTGAACAACGTCTGGACGGGAGATGTGTTCAGTGCGGCTGTGTTGCAATAGACCGGCGTGGAGAGGACATTCACGCCGGGGCGAGGCTCCGCTACGGAGAAGTCCACCGCGGGGAGAACGCAGCTGATGAGCCACAGGCACAGCAAGATGATCCAGACACGGTCAGAGCGCCACAGAGGCGGGCACTGCAGCGGGTACATGATGGCCACGTAGCGCTCCAGTGACATGGTGGCTAGGATGAGAGGGGTGTTGAGGAAGGTGGCGGTGGAGAAGAAGAGCAGGGGGGCACAGAAGACAATGGGGAACCTCGACCGGCCCATGGCCAGCAGAAAGAGCAGCACCGAGGACAGCAGTTGCACGGTGTCATTGACAAGCATGTAGGCAAACAAGATGTAGCGAGTGCTTTCCATGTACTGTCTGTTGGATGCAAAGATGTAAAGCATGAGCACGATGCAGTAGAGGAAGACAGAGAAGAAGGGGGCCACTACACACACCTTGATGATGACGAGTAAATTGGTTGGAGATGTTGAATTGCCTGACAATCCAGTCGCATTCTGCATGTTGAAATGTAAATGGATACCTAAAGGATTAAATTAATTAATATTGACGCAACCAAGGATCAAATATCAGTTCAAACATTGTGCCTTGCCCCAACGATTGCATCAACATGCATCCAACTAAAATAGGAAGACAGATGTCTGCAATATCCAGCTTTCAATTATGAAATAACACAAGTACTCATTAGTTTCACACATATTCCAACCAGTACAAACCTTTATTCAGCGCACTTACTTGAGTTGGTGCTCCTCAGCTCACAGATGAAGGACCAAATAGGCGTATTATTGGCTATGGGTATGTGACGTCTGACGTATGAGATCGTTGAACTCTCATTTTCCATGGTTGTGATTTGTCCTCCTTTACTCCCATGTGTCTATTATAGGTTTCATTTCTCCAGAGCTCACTCAGAACATGTGATTACCATTACCCTTATGTTTATGCTTGGGTCAATGAATATAATTCTTGGTTTTCTTTCTCCTTAGGATTTGGGAGGAACTGTTCTGAAGAGTATTGTGTAATTAAGTTTATTTATCTGGTGCATACACTAATAAGTAACGGCTTCACTGTCTCATGTCAGTGTGTTAAATTAAATGATTTTATTGATTCCTCTTTTTTCGATGACGCCCTGTTCAGTGCACATTTCAAATGCTATCACACATTTACATTTAGGGCATTTAGCAGACACATTTAGTACAAAAGTAAAAAGTACAAAAGTACATTTGTCAGAAGAAGGTGAAACAGTAAGAAAGTCTTGAGAACAAGTTTCAAGCATTTCAATTGCTTAACGATTGCTAGTATACAAGATCTCTGGTTACAAGAGAAATTTAAGTGACAAAACGTACAACATACAAGAGCATGAGGGTTTTTTTTTTTTTTTTTTTTGGGGGGGGGGGGGGGGGCGGTAGAGGATGGATGTTATGCAGGGTTCAGGGAAACTGTGAACGAGTCTTGAGTCATTTGATTAAATATGACACAAACATGAATCAGGCATATAGTGATAAGAAATGTAAGATCATATAAGGAAAAGGAATGAGGAAAAAAAGGGGGGGGGGGGGGGGAGTTGAAAAGGATCACACACTGTAAAACAAAGGGCCAATACAAAAGTGAAGTTATTGATCAGTCCAAAATAACAATTCTCAACCTAGCTCGTCATCAAAAAATAGACCTGCATCCATTTCTTATCCTCTTTCCTATATTATTTGATGCTATAATAGATTGTAGGTCACATTGTAGTTATGCAGGACAATGTGACAATAAACTGTGTGCATGATTGTGAAACAATGATGTGATTATTAGTGGGAATTAATTTTTAGTGTTAAGAATCATCATGTGCACACATTTTTAAAAAGACTAACATAACATGATTGTGTGTGTGTGTATGTGTGATAGTCACGAGGGCACACAGCCAACGGGAGTTTGGTGCACGTGAGACTGGAGGGCAAAATGGCGGATTTCGAGGGAAGTTCAGTTGAGTCACGGCGGAGTTGAATTCACGTAAGGCCTAGATTACATGAAATGATTTATAGCCGTATCCCATACGCTGTACGTAGAACTCAGATGACTGTGAATTTTGAGTTACGATAGGCTTTTGTGTTTCGTGTCTTTAGTTTATATCATTGACGGACGTTGATTAAGCTAGCAAAAGAAACCAGTTGGCTTACCACATCGAACTACAGGACAGCTACATGACCATAGCCTACATGTTATTTCGTATTCTGTGTTTTCTATTTTCGCATTGGGTTTTTGTCGGTTTACGACAAAAAAAGAGTTTTGTTTTTGTCGGTTTACGACAAAAAAGAGTTTTGTTTTTGTCGGTTTAAAGCGGGGCCGGCGTGTCTGCTCACGTGCACCGCAGCGGCGTCGTAGGTTCGCTAGCGTCCCCGCTTCGTCCCGATGACGTATTCTCGGGTTGTCCGCTGGCTGGGACCCTTCTCCCACTGTACGTGATGAAGACATCGCTGCTTACCCTCGCCGGAACGGTAAAGGCTTCCCTCATTCCCTCACTAATCCCTCATAACAGATGTTTGCAGCACCTTTGTTTCAGTTGTTCAATAATACACACTTTTTGGTTAGAAAAACATTTATTTTGGATATTGAAAAAAAAATTAAAAAATGACAGTGCTTCATTGTCTGTTTTTTGCCTCACAGCTATTGTGTAGCATTTTCTTGATGGTTCTCTTGATTATGGTTTCTTCGTGACACTATCTGCAGAAGTTCAGATGTGGGTGGTGGCTGTACCGGGGAAAGCAGGCAGAGCTGTCTTGGGTCATCAGGCCTCATAATGATCTTGCGAAGAAGGCCTGTTCCACTTGTCAGCCTCCTGGAGAGGATGGAAGTCTGGATGTCGGAGATGCAGGAGTACAGTTTTTCTCTTGTTTACTGTACTTACACTCCAGATATTTGACCTTTTAAAAAAACGTAACAACTTACATGTTGTGTCCTTCACAATTACATGCTGGCTGGCATTGGTTATGCTTGTTGTAATCTATTGTCAGCAGGGTCCGTGTTTTGTACACAAGTGGTGTATACCTGACATGCGCTTTGCCGCATACATCAGAATATGGTTCTTAAAACTTTCTAGGTCTGATGTGATCCTTTGTGGTTGGATGGGAAGAAGACAATGAGAATAACCCTGCTGTTTGAAGACTAAACAGAAATGCTTGAATACATGCACTGCCCGGCAAAAAAAAAGTCGCCAGGATTTCACTAAGCAAATAGGGGGTGCTGCAGTTGGTCAGCTGACTACCAGAACATATTGAATGACAAGGTTATTCAATCAATGGATTATTTGTTCCCTGACGGATGGCACAGGTATATTCCAAGATCACCATGCCAGGATTCATCGGACACACATTGTGAAAGAGAGGTTGAGCGGTGAAAGAGTCCAGACCTTAACCCTACAGTACAGACCTTATCCCCTTTGGGATGTGCTGGAGAGTGGTCTGACTCTTCACTCCTAACTCCATCATCAATACAAGATTGTATGGAAGAGTCGATGATGGAAGAGTCAGACCACTGTTTAACACATCCCTAAGATTCTCAATGGGGTTAAGGTCTGGACTCTGTGGTCAATTCATGCGTGCAAATTATGTAATTACCTTGCGTGACACAGGTCTTATATTGTTGTATTGTATTGTACTTACAATTCAACAGCAACACGGCCAAGACAGCTGTGAGACACAACTCTACCTGACAACTCTACCTCTATAACTCTTGAATTTAATCTGTGCACAGGCCAAGGATATTTATATATGTGTTAATGTGAGTGGCAGTTAATATCTGTGAAATAATATAATTTGCTTGGAGCATGTTATATTGCGCTCACGACAGAGGACATAAATCCAGCACCATAAAAATACAATGAATTCCTTTTCTGTATCGCTGTTAAAAAAAGGGTAGTCAATGCATTTTATAAGTAATTTAATTACTTATGGAAATGGTGCTCTTCACATTCAGACAGCAAACAATAAACCAAATATTCTACCAATTTTTCTTTTGGCTGTCGCAAGCCTGTTATACGCCCGGCTTCCCGGGTATTTTCGAGTACTCTGCCCATGCACACATTGCACATGACCTGAGTCCTCCGTAAGGCTAGGGCGATCAATTGCTAAAGCTAGTGAGCTACTCATGCATGTACTCATGTGGCTTTGGATAGAGGTCTGAAAAAACAGGTGAGATTTTTTCAGTAGGATAGTTTCAAAATCTATTTTACACCGGCTGATTTATTAAATGTATGGCTGCGTTCTGGACATGTATATTATCATACTGTGCATGTTGTGCACACCGCTGCTGTTTAACTTACCATAGAGACGATTACCAATACTTTTCTATATATATTCTTATGTGATGATATATTAGTCTTATGTTTGTCATTTTGTCAATCATCAAATCATAACAAAACATTGTATGGTTGGAGTTTGATTTATGTTTATTTATTTATTTCTTTGTCACCTGAGACATTATATGAGGCATTTCAACAGGCACACCAATGAAGGGCACACAAACAGACATGCTTAAAAAGACACAGCCATTAACCTCTTGCCCTCGTCCTGTTGTGTTTTTTATGGAATCTTGTAAATTACTTAGTTGTAATGCGTTACAGGGAAATATTTTGGGTGATCCCCATGTATCATTGTGCAGAGGTTCCTCTGCTTAGTAACTAACCAGCTGGCAGAATTTTTACATCAGGCTCCCCAATCGTACCCTGGAGACCATCCTGATCACATGACTTCACACAATGGGCAAGACCTTGCCCTGACAGACGGACTCGGTCAGCCAATCAGCATAACAAATCATATGACGCCATCACGGTACACTGTTCAGTGGTACACGGGATGAAGAAGAACGGTGGAAACGCATTTTCCACCGAGCAACTCTGTGAGTGCACACCCTTGTTCTTGTTTAATAATTCCTATTGAGTCTATCTGCAATAACTGATAGCTGTGTTTACTAATCATAACGTTACCACTCATGGCTTTGTGAGACGCCATTACTGCTTTTCCAGTGGCAGCCTATATTTTAGGTTGTCAACTAAGATGCAATCCCGGATTGGCCCCCATTACATTGGAATTTCTGGAAATCAATGTGGATGGCTAGAGGTCCAGACTGATCCGAGTCACGAAACAGAATGTGGGGTCACGTGATAAGGATGGTCTCCAGGCTAATTGGTACTAAATTGTACCACCTAACTTAGTCAACAGCTTCACTGTCAGGAGTAGCACACCAGGGCCCCATCTGGGCTTTCTCCACGTCCTTTGTCAGTAATCAAGACTGCATAGGGTCAAATACTGCAAAACAAACTCTGTACATCGCAGTAATGATTCGGTTACTTGCAGCCAAGTTGTAGATGCTATTGCGAGTGTATTTATACAAAGTGCTTTACTATAAAACCGTTATGCATTTTTTTCAGCCAAGTACCCCTTTACCAGCACAAAACATTTGGGGAGGGAAATGTAAGTGTATGTTATTTATAAACATGAACATTTAATGTTCATGTTGAACATTAATGTTTCGTCCTTCAAAGTACCCCCCATTTGAGTGCCACTGCCCTAAAAGATACGTTCCCATACCAACAGTTCAGTAAAATATTGCTCTTGATTTAAGAAATGCTGTGATATTTAAACATTAAAGTGATGGTTCGGAGTAAAATTCACCCTGAGGTAATTCAACACTCCATCTAATTTCAAGTATTCAATTATTCCAGTTGTCAATACATTTCGATGGAGTGTTGAATTCACTAACCTTTTGCTTACACTTGTGAGTTTTGAAGAGGACTTTTACGAACTTATCCGGAAAGACGGAAGAGACGTCGACGCAGCGGTAGCCATAGCAACAGCTAGTTGAAGCTATCAGAAAAGTGCTCTTTTAAATAAACTCCTGCTGTACTTACAAACTTTAAAATGCCTCGTTTTGTGAGTACAAACCATATATGTACTACTACAGAAGTTAGGTAACAATCCATGCATTATTAGTGGGGTAATTTATGAGATATACACACAGTACCGGGCACTCCAATACTAAGCCATTCGGCTTATACCCCTAAACTTGATAAATATTGACCGTCGCTAAAAATGCATCTGAGGGGGTATTTGGCTGGATTATTGGTGGAAATTACCTCAGGGTGAATTTTACTCCGAACCATCACTTTAAGGGAGCAAGCTAATTGTTGTATTTATCTTTTCTACTTAATTTTGTTCAATCAGCCAATACAGGAGGTGATTTGTAACACAAGCCAAAGACAGCAAAGTATTTCAACATTAGAAGAAGCCTTCGATCCCTTAGGCCATAAACAAGGGAACTCAGACATCTCGGAGCAAGAGCAAATAGTATGTAATTGGCGTATCTCACATCTGTGTATACACGCATATCATACTCAATAATTGCATATTCTACAAATGGGCACCACAACCGAGCAAGGCAGAGAATGAGCTGAAAACCATGAAGAAGTACTGTTCTCATTCCCTTCCCTGAGGATTTCTTAGTCTCTCCTGATGCTTTCCTAGCTGCTTTCATGATTTGAACATAACAGAACACAATGACGACCAACATGATGACAAAGTATAACTGGGTTACAGCTGACCAGTAATGACTCTGCCACCTGTGTACGATGAGCATTTCCATCGAGCATATACTATCCTCCATATAGGTACTGAGAGGCACTGAGGCCAAGTAGATCGAGAGAGAGATACTGATTGGTATGGAGCTGATAGTGTTGAGGATCAGAATACAGTGCAGAGTGTTTCGTGTGGTACACAAGGCCCCGTGTTGCAGTGGCATGCAGATGGCCACATAACGCTCCAGAGACATAACTGTCAGTGTTACAAGAAAGACTAAAGTGTACGCAGACGCCACTATGAGGAGGAGAATACAGAACCAAATTTGAATGAAAATATTAAAGAACGTCAGGAGTAGCAGAACATTGGTCATCAATAGGTACACACAGTCCGAAATCAGGGTGTAGGCAAATAGGATGTAGCGCATGCTTCTGCGAAAGACCTCCTTCTTTAAAAAGCTTGTGAGGAGCAGACAGTTGAGGTACAAAAAAAATGCAATCAGAACCTGCACCCCGATGATCCTGAAGTACGACTTTCGAATTGAAAAAGGAGCATCTTCAGATTGTGTTGAGTTGTTATAAGCCATATTTTCTTATAATGTGCACGATTGCCTAAAATTCTGAAATCGACTGAAATTGTAAAAAAACAAAGTTAGCCAGTCCACGTAAAATGTCTGGAGGATGTTTGGACTCGGGTGGTCCAAGAAAGCTACACAGTTCCAGAAACAAGTGACAAATGAACAAACCTAGTGTTCTGAGATGACACCATACATGGTGATATATAAATACAACCCAATGAATAGAGAGGAAAACAACAGTCTAATGTTGACCTTTCTAATGTCATCAGTTCTAAGTTGGTACCAATGCATCTCATTGGCTATCTAAATTTAGACTGTTATTGGGTGTGTCTGTTGAGCTCATAGGACTTAATTTGGGTTTTCTAATCTCTCTCTAATATTCAGTACTTCTTCCCTTTTCCTTGTCTTGGGGTGGGGTATTCTGTAATCATGTGCTCTGCATGGCTAACACAGAGCATTGCTTTCTTTACATATTGTTATAGATTAGAGACACAATATGAAAATTGTAAAGTGATGGGGTGAATATAAGTACAAACTAAATACTAAGTGAGTACTGCCCCATAACACTTATACAAGCCATACTCTATATATATTCTACAACTTTTGATTTTACACTGCCACATATCTTAACTAAAAATTATTCCCTTAATCACTTAGCCATAGTGTGTCCTACTCTTTTTTTTATGTCAGCCTCTTTGTCTTCCATTTTGATTTCCAATAAGTAATTCAAAAGTATATTAATCATTTCCATGCACCAAATATTGTTGTTTCAGTTGCAAGAATGTGTAAGATTCTATAATATATATATATATATACAGTGGGATGTGAAAGTTTGAGCAGCCTTGTTAATTTTCATGATTTTCCTTTATAAATCATTGGTTGTTAGGATAAAAAATTTCTGTTAAATATATCATATAGGAGACAAACACAGTGATATTTGAGAAGTGAAATGAAGTTTATAGGATTTACAGAAAGTATGCAATAATTGTTTAAACAAAATTAGGCAGGTGCATAAATTTGGGCACCACAAAAAAAAAATTAACTCAATATTTAGTAGATCCTCCTTTTGCATAAATAACAGCCTCTAAACGCTTCCTATAGCTTCTAATGAGAGTCTGGATTCTGGCTGACGGTATTTTGGACCATTCTTCTTTACAAAACATCTCTAGTTCATTCAGGTTTGATGGTTTCCGTGCATGGACAGCTCTCTTTAAGTCACACCACAGATTTTCAATAATATTCAGGTCTGGGGACTGAGATGGCCATTCCAGAACATTGTACTTGTTCCTCTGCATGAATGCCTTAGTAGATTTTGAGCAGTGTTTAGGGTCGTTGTCTTGTTGAAAGATCCAGCCCCGGCGCAGCTTCTGCTTTGTCACTGATTCCTGGACATTGGTCTCCAGAATCTGCTGATATTGAGTGGAATCCATGCGTCCCTCAACTTTAACAAGATTCCCAGTCCCTGCACTGGCCACACAGCCCCACAGCATGATGGAACAACCACCAAATTTTACTGTAGGTAGCAGGTGTTTTTCCTTGAATGCTGTGTTCCTTTTCCTCCATGCATAACTCCCCTTGTTATGCCCAAATAACTCAATTTTAGTTTAATCAGTCCACAGCACCTTATTCCAATTTTGAGTTCCAATAATTAGTTCTAAAGGTTTTGAAATCAATAAAATGACAACAGTGCCCAAATTTATGCACCTGCCTAATTTTGTTTAAACAATTATTGCATACTTTCTGTAAATCCTATAAACTTCATTTCACTTCTCAAATATCACTGTGTTTGTCTCCTATATGATATATTTAACTGAACATTTTTATCCTAACAACCAATGATTTATAAAGGAAAATCATGAAAATTAACAAGGCTGCCCAAACTTTCGCATCCCACTGTATATATATATATAGCAGTTCCATCCCTCCAAGAAAACCATCGACTTTGTCAGAGCTGGAGACAACCCAACTCCTGTCAGACGAACAACATCTGCAGGCATTCTCATGTCTGCAAGAGACTGGCAGTTGTTGGTGGATCTCGAACACCAGCTAAAGTTCCCCAGCCACATTGCCGTCACCACCCTGCGACCAGACATAGTTCTTGTCTCGGAGTCCACCAAGCAAGCAGTGCTGCTGGAGCTGACAGTCCCGTGGGAAGACCGCCTGGAAGAAGCGTTTGAAAGGAAGCTCTCCAAATACACGAGTCTGGTCAGCGACTGCCAGCAGGCTGGCTGGAGAGCAAGGTGTTTCCCCGTGGAGGTTGGATGCAGGGGCCTCGCAGCCCGATCATTGGCCAGAGCCTTCAGTAGCCTGCATCGAGGGGGAGAGAAAGAGGAGAGCCATCCGCAGCACCACCGAGGTGGCAGAAAGAGCCTCAAGATGGCTTTGGCTCAAAAGAGGGGAGCCATGGAGTCATGGTAGCTAGCTAGCCGTCTGGACGCAAGCTGGGGTCTGATCAGCCCTGGCTGGGTCACCTGGAAGAGGGCGTATGATGTTGAGAGACCCGAAACGTCCCATGAGCCCAGGAACATCACTGAGGATGCGTCCAGACTAGGCATCAGTAGATGTATGTACACAGTATACTGTATATATATATATATATATATATATATATATATATATATATATATATATATATATATATATATATTATGGCATGCCGTTCAGGAAATTAATCTTTGAATATATTGAATGAAACTCTGAATATATGGAATGAAACTTTGAATATATTGAATAAAACTTGAATATATGGAGTGAAACTTTGAATATATTGAATGAATCTTACATGTTACAGTGATTAATACAGCAGTAATATATTTTTTTAAATTCCATAGTAATTATCTCCGTAAGGCATAATCTCATGATGCATTTGTCTGTCCGTCCGCAGTCCGCTGTGAGTAACGTGCCCAAAGCTGACAATATGTTGCCCATCATCAAATACGTTTATACTAAACTAAATATTTAGCCTGCATTGGTCTATGAATGTGATTCGTATTGTATCTAAACAATATATGAAGAGCTTCTCCTTCAGTTCACGAAATCCGTGTAGCCGCAGCAGCTTCTCCAGTCCCGGAGAAGTGCCGCGTCAGAGCGCAGTGCCGTTACGCATGGCCATTCACTGTGTTTTACCTTCATTAAATCACCTGAAAACTAGATCAAGCTAACCATCCTTGTGCCCGTACACCTTTCTTGTGTACGGGCGGAGATTGTACATAGGGGCTGTTGTGGGGCACTCCTGTGAGGTTGAAGGCATGCTCAGTTTGGCCCGATAAGCAGCTGCCTGGCCCGTTGTAGTTGGTCTGCCACGGTTAAAAAGGGAGCAAATTTCTTGGTCAGAAGAACGGGCAGGGTATTGGGCAGGTGTATCGGGAGGATTTACGCATTCGCCAGTGTGTCTATCATGTCCTCATTGTTGAAAATTGCTGCAACGAGATTGCGAGCGGTCACGCAGTTTTACCTGCAGCATCCACAAGTTACACAAGATGGCCGCAAGCACTGCCGTGAAGTCTGACGTCAGTCAAGTTTCATTCAATATATTCAAAGGTTCATTCAAAGGTTCACTCCATATATTCAAAGTTTCATTCAATATATTCAAGGTTCACTCCATATATTCAAAGTTTCATTCCATATATTCAAAGTTTCATTCAATATATTCAAAGGTTCACTCCATATATTCAAGTTTAATTCCATATATTCAAGGTTCACTCCATATATTCAAGTTTCACTCCATATATTCAAGTTTCATTCCATATATTCAAGGTTCACTCCATATATTCAAAGTTTCATTCAATATATTCAAAGATTAATTTCCTGAACGGCATGCCATAATATATATATATATGTAAGCAACATATATATAATGTTGATGTATTGCTTGATCAGGGCCCATGCTTATCAAGCCCTTCAGAATTACTCCTAGGAATCATGCTCATAGCATAGACTGTATAAGATATCTATATCTATATATATGTACCGTCTGTGACCTAATCCATTGGTTTATACGACTGTTTTGAGGGTGTAGAGTTGCCTTCAACGGCATGTCGGACGTTACATTTGGCACTTTGAGGGCGGGACTTCATTGGTCATCTGTGGTTTGGTTTTAACCACTGAATTAGGTTTTGGGTCCATTACCAGGTTCCAAGTTTGTACAATATCTGGCTTTGTTAAGGTACGATTCAAACAAATCCCCTGTTTTTGTTGCTGATAAGTTCAACAACGTTAACAGACGTAGCATCTATTGACATTGTTCATATGTGGCTGTCTTCTAGACATGTATTATTATCAGACTGTGCATTTTGCTGTTCATATTGCAACCCCATTGCACTGCTTTTGAATTCATCAAACACACCTGTTTAAGATAAGCTAATATATTCCTTTATTGACCAGTAGTACAAGGATATAGAGGAGTGCAATAAAAAAACAGAGTATAAACAATAAACAATAAATAGATTTACCTTAATTAAGATAAAATTATATGCGAGCTCTTAAAATCAGATCAAATGAAAAAATGAAAACCTATATACATGCATAGTAATCATCCTATTGAAGATGAACAGTGCAATTGGTAAATGAGTCTGACTGAGGTGTAAATATAAAAATAGGTGTGCAGATATAAATTGGGAAATGTAGATGTTAAAATGTGCAAAAGCACAGGATTTTGTAATGTAAGAAAGACATGTGATAACATAAAATAACATAAAATAACGGCTTAGGAAAACAGTCAAGAGGTGTGGGGCGTGGTGTTTAGTCCATTATCAGGAGGTGTAGGGGCTTCCGAGACGTTGGGAGCGGGTTATAGATTTCTTTGTATATGATTATGTATTATGTATATATAAAGTAATGTTATATAAAGTAATGTTTAAAACATCATACAAGAACAACACATTCTGCCTTTCATGTTGATTTATGAGACACACAGATGCACGCAATCACACGTGCACACACACACACACACACACACACACACACACACACAACCACAAACCACAGACATGCTTACAATGTAGGCCTATTAAAAACATACACACCCTACAGCAGGGGTTGCGTTAACCGAGAATTCTCCGTCATTGACGGATTTTTTAAAGATTTGACGGACAAATCTGAAGGCTATCTGTCATTTTGACGGATTGCAATTACCACCCCTGTCCACCTCATAAAGCTCTTACAGTCAGCCGGCTGCCCTAACCTGAACAGCGCGCACACATACACCCACCATGACACAGTCAGTCAGATGGAGGAGGCGTTAGCGAAAACCATAACCAGCGCTTTTGATGACCGCATCGCCAACAGCAGATATGTTGGAATAATAGTAGGCCTAGATGAAACCACTGCCTCCGCAGCAACCTCACTTGACGCATTTGATTACGCACAAGCGGGCACCCTGTTTCACTCCATGCGCAGCAGGAGGAAGGTATGAGTGGGACTGAGTTCAGGCCGCAGCAGGTGAACTGAGTTAAATTTCACCTGATTTCTTGCGAAGTTTGTTCGTAGTATTTAATTTGGTAAAACTGCGTTGTTCATTTATGTGGCCCCAGTTGGTGTTTTTAGTGGCCACCGATGTCATTGCGGGGAAGTGATGAATCTGTTCTCTCATGCCTTTATACTGTAAGTGCATAATTTAGTTTGTTCTAATTCAATTTGCATTAAAAAAGAATGAATGAAAATTAAATGCTATTGCCTATGTCTTTATTATAATTAAAAAAACGAAAATTAAAATGACAGATAAAAATAGATTATGACAGATTTTTTTTACACTGTCCGTCAAAATGACGGACTATGTAAAAGTCTAGCGCAACCTCTGCCCTACAGTCACCTTTTGCCCTCGCCCTGTTGTGTTTTTATGGAATCTTGTGAATAAGTTCTTATCAAGTTGTGATGTGTTCCAGGGATATATTTTGGGCGATCCTGAGTTGTCAGGAGTAGCTCACCAAGGCCTTTGGTCTTTTCCCCAGTCCTACATCAGTAATCAGGACTGTTAGGCAAAACACTGCAAAATATACACTGTACATCGAGTGGACTAGATGGACACTGCCCCTCTCAACAATGATTAGTTTACCTGCAGCCAAGTATTGCAGATGCTATTGGCAAACATTTAATGGACTGTCAGAACCTTTTTAACATTACACCTTATAGGTGTAATGTTATTGGTATGAAAATGTTACTGTTTATATATACTGTACTATAGAACACTAATGCACCCCTTTCAGCCAAGTATCCCTTTGCCAGCACAATTTGTAGGGAGATGTATGTACATGTTATCCATAAACATGACCATTAAACTGTTAGTGTGAATACTTACAGTTCAAGTACTAGTTGAATTGTGTTTCACTTATGATTGCTGTCACTCATGAGTAAGATTTACTGAACTTGTATGTAAATATTCAGATTAACATCATTCTATTAAAGTGGGATTCAGATTTAGATTTTTTTCCAATCTGAAATCCCACACCAGTAGTAGTAACATAAACATTCAGCCAGCATGTTTTTGTTGCATTTATTTATTTTTCTTCATTTTTCATCCAACACAGGAAGGGATTTGTAACACAATCCAAAAACAGCATAGTATTTCAACATTATAAATAAGTTTCTGTCTCTGAGGCCATAAACAAGGGAACTTAGACATCTTGGGGCAATAATAAACATTATGTAATTGGCATATCTCACTTTAATTAATAAAAGAAAATCAATCTGCAGCACAGCATCTTCAACGAAAGGGCACCACAGTCGAGCAAGGCAGAGAATGAGCTGCAAACCATGAAGAAGTACCGTTCTGAGTCCCTTCCCTAAGGATTTCTTAGTCTCTCCTAATGCTTTCCTGGCTGCTTTTGTGATTTGAACATAACAGAACACAATGGTGACAAACATGATGACAAAGTATAGCTCATGTAGAGCTGATTTGAAATGACTAGGCCATCTGTCTATCTTGAGCTGGTCAAACGTGCATTCCCTGTCCTCCATGTAGATACTGAGAGGCATCAAGGCCAAGTAGATTGAGAGAGAGATGCTGACTGGTATGGAGCTGATAGCGGTGATGATCACAATACATCGCAGAGCATTGCCTGGGGTACACAAGGCCCCGTGCTGCATTGGCATGCAGATAGCCACATAACGCTCCAGAGTCATCGCTGTCAGGGTTACAGGGAAGACGAAAGTGTACACAGACACCACTATGAGGAGGGGAATACACATTTTAAATTGTATGAACATTTGAAAGAAGGACTGAATGAGTAGAACATTGGTTAGCAATAGGTACAAGCAGTCTGAGATCAGGGTATAGGCAAAGAAAATGTAGCGCATGCTACTGCGAAAGACCTCCTTCTTGAAAAAGGCTGTGAGGAGCAGGCAGTTGAGGTACAGAAAAAATATAATCAGACCCTGTACCACTATGACACTGGAGTTTATCTTTCGAGTTGAAAAAGGAGCATCATTAGATTGAGTTGAGTTGTTATAAGCCATTTATGTGTATACGTATACAGTAGGCCTATATGTGTATCTTTTGTATGCAAATATCGTCAATTATTTCATATTTCCACAAAAGTAACACAATTTCAGGAAAGAATGTAACACACTACTTGCCCTTTTCCATGAATGCCTAGTGTCCTGAGGAGACACCATGCATGGCTATATATATAACTACAACATAACCCAATCAACTGAGAAAACGAGAACTCTCACTCTGATGTCATCATCCCTTCTAAATTGCTACCAATGCATCTCATTGGCCATCTAAATTTAGATTTTATTTATTTTTTGTTATTAGCAATTAGAGTTATTTGCAAATGTTATTAGTATTGCTTGTGTGTGTGTGTGTATGTTTAGTTAAATGATTCCAATTAAATGTGGTAGTATTCATATTTATACCGTTGTCTTACAGCCAGATGAAAACTATATATGAGTTTTGATGGAGGAAAAAAGCTAACAACTGTTAACAAAGTTAAAACAATTAAAAATGTCTATCTATTTGGTTGCACTTATTTTAAAACAGGTAGTTTGCTTAAAGCAGTATGCTTATTTGATGACTTCGAGTATAGATTTACACTTTTACACTCTAAGATGTCTTTTGATGTATCGTCTAATGGAACTGGAGAAACGTAATTGCGTATTGTATAAAGCTAATGACTTCTCTTCCATTGCTAGAACTGCCTGGATGGTTTCTTTATCTTCTGATGTTGCTATTCTTATATATTCCCTAAATGTGCAGTTGCAATTAGATAGAATGTTCTGGATGGCCATCACCAAAACTTCATTAATTCTTGAAACTTCATTGTCCCCCACTGAAAGTTTGAGAACTGGCTTTGTTCAAACCACAACTCTGGTTTATGTTTCATACGTATGTTCAAGTTGGGGCCTTTAACAAGTGTGTAGCATGTGTGTAAGCCAGGGCTTTGAACCAGAATTTTTTCCCAATTGGTTCGTTCCGAACAGAAACAGTATTTTAACGTTTCCGGTTTTCGATCCAACCATAAAATTGACGTTACTGAACCGGTTAGAACAAAAAAATAAAGTTCCTGAACCGGTTAATAGCGTTCCATGTCAGCTGCGGGACATACAAATAAGTAGGCTGATCATTAGGACTTTAAAATAATCTTATATGTCTCTATCCTGTCATCAAGAATAAAAAAGAAAGTAAAATGTTGGTCATGTGAATACGTCGGTATGAATTTAAACAAATGTGCATATCGTGACGTCACCGACTGCGTCTCCAACCCGTGGTCTCCTTGACATCAGTCGACACGTCACGTTATAGCAGTGTCGAGATATTTCAATGCATTGTTTTATGTAGGACCTATTGCTACGGTGCCTGAACCCAAAGTTATAACTATAGCCTTTTATAACTTTGAACGGTGACCGTGAACATTTACTTTACTGCAGCCGCAGCCATCATAACAGACAAGCGCGAACCATTGATGAAATGAAGTGAATATAAAAGAAAGAACGTAGCCTACGTGTGTATGTAGCATAGACCGCAGAACGTGTTTGAACAAGGGGGGGCCACAATCGCAAGAGGGGGTCACCAAAATTTTAGGTCGGACATGATGCATAGCCGAGGCTATGCACGGAATACACGGACACACACGTAATGCCATCAGTCATGTCAGCCAGTACAGAACAGCGCAGAATAAAATGCACAAGAAAGGTACCTCGGTGGTCGGTGGTAACGCAACTGAAACTGCTTGCTTGTACCAGTACTAAAGCACTATGAGAAACACTGAACACAGAGAAGTGCACGTTCTGTGGTGCTTGGTCAGAGGAATGTATGGGAATATGCTTGCAGTTGTATCAGAGCTGGGCGCGCGCGCGTGTGTATATGAGAGAGAGAGAGAGAGAGAGAGAGAGAGAGAGAGAGAGAGAGAGAGAATGTGGATGCACATCACTTTGCCAGGATGATTTTACTTTAAATGTCCAAACAGCCAACAACACTAATAACCCAAGTCCAAAATATGCCAGCACAGAAGTGCGCAAATTGCCAAAACACAGCACAGAAGGCTATAGCCTACATAGATGAATCAATGGTCATGACTTAAGCCCACAACATGCCAGCACATACCGGTAACTGTGCAGAATAAAATGCTCAATCAGCCAACAATACACAACAAAAGCACCTCAGTAAGATGTTAACTCAACTTAAACTCGCTTGTATCAGTACAATGCAGTATAAAAACATTGAACAAAGAAGAGTGCACACGGCGGTGCTAACCATTGACTTACCCTTAAAACTTCCCAAAGGCCTGCCTGCGTCTCTCATTGGCCTGCACGAACTCCTTAGCGATGGCTGTCATGTCAGTGTCCTCCAGAATGTCACGGTGAATATGGCAGTTCATCAAGTCATTCAGTCTTTTTTGTGTCAATGTGGATCGGAGGTATGATTTGAGTCGAAGAAGTGTGGAAAACGAACGCTCTGCTGATGCCGTACTGACTGGGATGGTGAAAAAAAGTTTCTGAAGTTTGTGTACTTCGGGCAGCAGGTCTTTTGCGACAGGAGCAGCATTCATTGCATTGCTTATGACTCTCACTGACAGTTTGTTATTTTGAAGTGTAGATGTCTTAATCGTGTCTGGCAACATGCGCAACTGTGCGCAGAGTTGATCAAAGTCAAAATCTTTGTATAGAGACGTAATGGATGATGGGAGTGTCACCTCATCCCCGTTCCCAGCTGTCACTAGTAGCCTCTCTATGTCCACCACTACTCCGAAATCACGCTGGTCGAAGCGCCTATCCAGCTCATTGTCAATGATGTCCAACACCTCAAAATACTGCTTCCTGAAGTATTGTGATGCACTATCAAACAGGTGCTGTGTATCACCTCCAAACTTTTTAGGCAGTCTTGGTTGCCTCCTGGGTAGCTGGGGGTGCTCAGTCAGATCGGTAGATTCCTCAATAACTGACTTGAAGAAGCTGTCAAATTCCTTGTCCGATCGTTGCCTTTGGATGAAAGCCCGTGTCAGAGTGCCTGCGCTTTGCGCACCTTGCAGCATTGTGTTGGTATTTTGCAAAGTCTTGGACAACTGCTCAGTTGGGGAAAAAATCAAGTGCGCCAGGCGTAGACCGAAGTAGGTGCTGAATTTTTCAAGCATAGCCAAAATGCCTGCAGCTTTTCGACCAGGTTCATCGTGTGATACTTCCGAAAACTCCTCCATCACAGTGGTAAGTACAGAGTAGTTGTCTATGACTGACTTCAGGGCCCTGCTTCTCACCGTCCATCTCGTAGGACAGAGCGTGCGAAGGTTCTGTGTTTCTGGTTTCAGCTCTGCCTTTAGTGACTGGAATGCGTTGTTTCTTTTGGGGGACTGCTTAATTAGCTGTGCCACATCATGCACAATGTCTAGTGCATCTCGAATCATTTTGCATTTCTTTGTAGCATCTTGAAGGCAGAGGTTTAAACAGTGCGCCAAACAGTGCACAAATATTGCTGCAGGATTTTGCTGTTTAAATTTAGCAGAAACTCCCCTCAGATGCCCGGCCATATTAGCAGCACCATTGTAGGCCTGTCCTCTGCACAAACCCGGTGACACATTGCATCTGGTCAGAATGTTGTTTAGGACATTGTAGATGGTCTGCGCATCTGTCTTGGGTAAATCGAAAAGCCCAATGAAATCCTCACGAACTGTGTACGCATCGTCAACCCATCAAAGCACAGTGACAAGCTGTTCTTTGTTGGATATGTCTGGTTTCATCTGCGAGGATAGCATAATATCCATCCCGAATAGATGACAGCACCTTTCGTAAAACATCAAGTGAAGTCAGGTGAATCATTTCATTCACTGTCATGAGACATGTAGTTTTTGTCACTGAGCCTTCTGCTGATTGACGGACAGTCCTCTGATCGGAGCTGCATCAACTTGTACAAGTTACTTTTCTCGGGCTCGTTGCCGTCTATTGGTATTCCCTGACCCGCCAGAAAACGTAGCGAAGATAGCTGCTTCAGCAGCATTTCTCTCTTAAGCTTCTGGTTTGACTGTAACTGTGTGTCCAACTGAGCTGCTACGCTGGGCTGCTGGGACACCAGAATTTGAAATTGAGCAACACTGTCTTTGTGATGCTTGCTGTTTGTATGCTCCCTGAATGTATCTACAGCATTTTTCAAATTGTTAAAACCGTTCACGGCAAAAGCAGGCTCGTTCTTACTCACCGCTAGGTTTTTCTTAGCACAGCAGCGACATTGCATGCAGAACAGTTTCCCTCTGGTCTCACATAGAGTCAGCCAAGCAAAATCCTTGAACCACTGGTATTGCACGGATCGGGTTCGTTGTGAAGAACCTGTCCCTTGCACCCTCTTGGTTCTTTTTAGCACATCGGGATTGCTTGGTTGATGAGGCGTTGTAAGATCCCTGCAGCACTCACTTGAACAGTTCCCATGGTTAGCCTCAGCGAGGTTTGGTTCGGTTAGCGTAGGAGTTGAAGAACATTCGTCTCTCGGTTGGTCCACAGTTGAAGGTTGGGGCACAGCTGTCCCATCAGATGATGCTGCGGTTTTTGATTGTTTTGCTTTGAAATATTAGAAAATTGGTTTGTGCCTTGTCATTTTGATAGCATAGGCTATTCCACGCCACCGACAATCTCCGCAGTCTACCACAATCACTACTTCTTCCGCGCGATTTTCAGTGCTGGGCTGTTATAGGCCTACATTTTGCAACATTCACGCATGACGTGTGATGTGAAAAATATTGGTTTAGGAAAACGCTTGATTAAATTATTACAGCATGGGTTGTGTTTAAGTTTGATCTTGTCGACAGGTTTTCAGTTGAAAAAAAACTTGCAGGCCAACATTTATTTTTTATTTTTAATAATCATTTCAAAAAGTTACCCGGGCCACGGCCCCCCTGGCCCGGCCGCTTCCGCGGTCTATGGTATGTAGGCAATTTATATTTGCGATACTTACTAAAATATAATTAATAGGGTTTTATTGTAGTTGCATTAGTTGTTTGAATAGTAAAAAAACAACGGTCGGTCTTAACGCAAGTTTACAACCGGCAAGTCGGTCGGACTCAAAGGGAAAACAAATAAATATCTGGGTCGGTCCTAAATTGACGGGATCGGTCGGATTACGGCCAACAGAAATAATTTTAAGGATGGCCAGAGTGTGCGTGGCGAACTTATCGCATTACAGACCAGCTTTTGCAATGTGTTTGTCGCGAACGTTCACAATCGGGATGACGATGAAAATGCGATTAATCTATCTATTAATCCATTAGTGCAGGCCTAGTAGCCTATCTTAAAAGATAGAATTCCTATTTAAAAACAAACATGTGTGAGATACTTGGTGCAATATTTACCTCTTCTTAAGATTGAGTTTGAGAGACTGGTGGCTACTGCTTGTGCATAGATTTGATCCGATAAGGCTCCTAGCTGGCGGCGCGGGGCAAGGTTTAAGTGAACGACCGGAAGTGAACATCACCAATCATATTGCATTTAGGAATCTTGTGAAAAAAAAACAACTAAACGAACGAAAAAATAACGTTATTAACCGGTTACCATTATTTTAGGTAAACAATTCTGATCCGGAACATAATTTTTTTTTGAGTTTCTGGTTTCGTTTCTGTTCCTAGCAAAACATCAAAAGTTTCTGGTTTTTGTTTTCGTTCCGTGAACCGGTTCAAAGCCTTGGTGTAAGCATCCACAACAGTTATGCTCAACGTTAGTAATTCACAACATCCGTTGTTGTTCGACATCATTGATAAAACTGTCATCATGAATATGCATGACTGCCTTGATTCAAGGTTCCTCTTTGGCCCAACCAGAAAATGCACAGTGGTGTGTCAATTATCATTGTGTTAATGCTTCAAATGTTACATGTTAACACGACTTAACTCTATAAGTAAACATGCAGAGCTTGTTCCTGACAGCTGTCGGTTGAACATTATGCATCCGAAATGCTGTAGCTACCACTCAGGCCACTAGAGGCTGATAATTGGAAAACAAACATAATGCAGGTTCAACTATATAGTTATCACCAGTGTTGAGAACGTTACATTAAAAATGTAATTAGTAACAGTTACTAGTTACTTCTCCCAAAAAGTAACTGAATTAGTTACTGAGTTACAAATTATGAAAGTAACTAGTTCCTAGAGAAAGTAACTATTGTGTTACTTTCAAGTCATTTTAAATTCTCAAATGTTTCAAAGAATTTGGACCCCATCTCTAACCCTCTTTAAAAGAACTTAAAATTAACATGCATGTTCAAATATGTATGATAAATCTCAATATTATAATGAGATGGACACTAAATACAATTCATTATGAACAGAAACAGTCAACATAATTCTAAACTATTCTTATGTTGCTGAGGGAAGAAGTGAGTCTAGCCACCAATAAAATGTAATGCATTATTTTAGATATTATAATTACTATGTTTATATAGTGGCTCAATAAAAATAACACCATAGATGTTTTAGAACTTTTGATATTTATTGCACCTCAGGCCAAAACTGGCCATCAAATACAAATTTAATTATGCATGATAAGCAATGTACCAAAAATAAATACTATACATATACAAAATATGAAATAAATCAAACCGAAAACTGGTTGACACTCTGTATTTCAAGTATTTTTCTTCATTGAAAAAGTAAACAGTCTATACAGGTACTCTGGTGGTTTATGAAATATAAATCAAATTTTCTTCTTATTTTCAAATCGGTATATTGTTCATGGGAATCTCAAGTTATTAACCTTCATTTGTATTAGCTAATGAGACTAACAATATAACATTAACACTAAGGTTATAATGAGTCCCACTTGAAATACTTAATGATGCCTTGTATTCATTTGGGCAATAGAACTAATTGCGCAATGTGGGATAAAGCTGTAGAATTTGTTGTTCCCATATTGACAACTCACTCACAGCATCTATTAGTGGGACCTAAGTGCAAAATAATCATTAGTATCTCCTTAGTCTGTTGAGACTAAACTAACCTGTTTTTGGTCTAAACTTATCCACCTCCAAAATTCACAACAACGACATAACTTCAATTTCTCTTAACAAATATAACATTTGCATAACACATGCATAATGATCAAATTGTGCACATTACAAAAATGAAATATAAATCTTAGGGAACCTATATTCTATTTTAAAACTCTAACTACATGCTCCATTACTTGGCTTGGTCAACCAGAGAGTAAGCTCTTGAGTTAATTCATATTAATGAATATTATGTTCTATCAAATATTTTGGTTCCATATCATGTTTTCGATTGCTTCATTTATTAACTATTAACAAGCCTTTTGTTATTCATTCAGTCATATAGTTTTGCATAAAGTTTACAGTTAGCTAGTTGATCTTGACCTTATCTGAACCATTCATGGGATTGTGTTGTCGAATCTGCCACAGGTTTGTCCATTGTTTCTGCTCCTTTTAATGATGTCTGGAATGCTGGGCCCACATCCTTAACCTATGCAGTGTGGAAGGATGTGTCCAGGTGAGGTTGTGGCTCAGGCAATTCCACAAAAGCAAGCACAGTTCCAGGAAAGAATGCGACCCATGTCTTGGCCTTCGTCATGAACACCTTGTTCCCTGAGAAGACTCCATGCATGGTGATATATAATTACATCACCCAAACGTCAACTGAGAAACTCTCACTGCCATCATCCCGTCTAAGTTGCTACCAATTAATCTTATTGGCTATCTAAATTCAGATTCTTCATGGATTCTTCAAGATTGTTAAAAAATATATAAGAAAATAAATAAACATAATAATAATAATGACAATAATAATAATAAAAATAATAATAATAATAATAATAATAATGCATTTTATTTAAATGAAACATTCAAAGCACTCAAGGACACCTTACAGACAAACAAACAAAAAAAACAAGTAACAGTAGCATGCTATGCCACTAACAAATGCATAATATGCATACTAACAAATAACACTGAAGTCTACTGTTGTTTTACATTTACTTCCTATATTACCTTCAGAACATTTCTCCCTCTGCATGGCTAACACAGAGCATTGCTTTCTTTACATATTGTTATAGATTACAGACACAATATGAAAATTGTAAAGTGATGGGGTGAATATAAGTACAAACTAAATACTAAGTGAGTACTGCCCCTTAACACTTATACAAGCCATACTCCTTGAACAAACACAGCCCTGATCACCCAGACGCTCATCTTTATTTCACAGACCTCTTCAGCTACTAAATAAATGTTACTATCATTAGTTCAGTATTATGTTCTATAACTAATAAATTTGTGATGTACAACTTTTGATTTTACATAATTGCTACATATCTTAACTAAATATTATTCCCTTAATCCCTTTGTCATAAGTGTCCTATTCCTTTTTTATGTCAGCATCTTTGTCTTCCATTTTTATTCCTAATTAGTAATTCAAAAGTATATTAATCATTTCCACACACCAAATATTGTTGTTTCATTTGCAATAATGTGTAAGATTCTAAAATATAATTAGTGGTAAACAAAATCAGTAAATATATATATATATATACTTTTTATAATGTATTATTCATACCAATACGTACTTTAAAATGAAATTCTGAATACATTTTCTTCAGTGATATTGTAATGTTGATGTCTGTAGTACTATTCTCTATATAGATTTCTTTGTATATTATTATATATTAGTAATGTTTAAATCATCATACAAGAACAACACATTCTGCTGTTCAAATTGATTTATGGAGGACACAAAGGCACACAATCACACATGCAGACACACTCAACCCCAAACCGACATGCTTACAATGGATTAAAAACATACACAACCTACAGTCACCTTTTGCCCTCGCCCTGTTGTGTTTTTATGGAATCTTGTGAATAAGTTCTTACCTAGTTGTGATGTGTTACAGGGATATATTTTGGGCAATCCTGAGTAGTCAGGAGTAGCTCACCAAGGCCTTTGGTCTTTTCTCCAGTCCTACATCAGTAATCAGGACTGCTAGGCCAAACACTGCAAAATATACACTGTACATCGAGTGGACTAGATGGACACTGCCCCTCTCAACAATGATTAGTTTACCTGCAGCCAAGTATTGCAGATGCTATTGGCAAACATTTAATGGACTGTCAGAACCTTTTTAACATTACACCTTATAGGTGTAATGTAATTGGTATGAAAATGTTACTGTTTATATATACTGTACTATAAAACCCTAATGCAACCCTTTCAGCCAAGTATCCCTTTACCAGCACAATTTGTAGGGAAATGTATGTACATGTTATTCATAAACATGACCATGAAACTGTTAGTGTGAATACTTACAGTTCAAGTACTAGTGGAATTGTGTTTCACTTATGATTGCTGTCACTCATTAGTAAGATTTACTGAACTTGTATGTAAATATTCAGATGAACATAATTCTATTAAAGTGGTATCACATTTAGATTTTATTTCCAATGTGAAATCCCACACCAGTAGTTGAGTAACATACCACTCTTTGTTTAAGAAATGTTGTTCAACATTTAAACATTCAGCCAGCATGTTTTTATTGTATTTATTTATTTTTCTTCATTTTTCATCCAACACAGGACGGGATTTGTAACACAAACCAAAGACAGCATAGTATTTCAACATTATAAATAAGTTTCTGTCTCTGAGGCCATAAACAAGAGAACTTAGACATCTTGGGGCAATAATAAACATGATGTAATTGGCATATCTCACATTAATGAATAAAAGAAAATCAATCTGTAGCACAGCATCTTCAACGAAAGGGCACCAAAGTCGAGCAAGGCAGAGAATGAGCTGCACACCATGAAGAAGTACCGTTCTAAGTCCCTTCCCTGAGGATTTCTTAGTCTCTCCTGATGCTTTCCTGGCTGCTTTTGTGATTTTAACATAACAGAACACAATGGTGACAAACATGATGACAAAGTATAGCTCATGTAGAGCTGATTTGAAATGACTAGGCCATCTGTCTCTGTGGAGCTTGTCAACCGTGCATTCCCTGTCCTCCATGTAGATACTGAGAGGCACCAACGCCAAGTAGATTGAGAGAGAGATGCTGATTGGTATGGAGCTGATAGCGGTGATGATCACAATACATCGCAGAGCGTTGCGTGTGGTACACAAGGCCCCGTGCTTCATTGGCATGCAGATGGCCACATAACGCTCCAGAGTCATCGCTGTCAGGGTTAAAGGGAAGACAAAAGTGTACACAGACACCACTATGAGGAGGGGAATACAGATTTGAAATTGTACGAACATTTGATAGAAGGACAGGATTAGTAGAAGATTGGTTAGCAATAGGTACAAGCAGTCTGAGATCAGGGTATAGGCGAAGAAAATGTAGCGCATGCTTCTGCGAAAGACCTCCTTCTTGAAAAAGGCTGTGAGGAGCAGGCAGTTGAGGTAGAGAAAAAATATAATCAGAACCTGTATCACTATGACCCTGGAATTTAGCTTTCGAGTTGAAAAAGGAGCATCATTAGATTGAGTTGAGTTGTTATAAGCCATTGATGTGTATACATATACAGTATATGCGTATCTTTTGTATGCAAATATCGTTAATCATTTCACATTTCCACAAAAGTAACACAATTTCTGGAAAGAATGTAACACACTACTTGCTCTTTTCCGTGAATGCCTAGTGTCCTGAGAAGACACCATGCATGGCTATATATAACTACAACATAACCCAATCAACTGAGAAAACGAGAACTCTCACTCTGATGTCATCATCCCTTCTAAATTGATACCAATGCATCTCATTGGCCATCTACATTTTTTTTTTTTTTCTAAATAGTTTTATGTTTAGTTAAATGATTCCAATTAAATGTGGTAGTATTCATATTTATACTGTCGTCTTACAGCCAGATGAAAATTATATATGAGTTTTGATGGAGGAAAAAAGCTAACAACTGTTAACAAAGTTAAAACAATTAAAAATATCTATCTATTTTGTTGCACTTATTTTAAAACAGTGAGTTTGCTTAAAGCATTATGCTTATTTGATGACTTCAGGTAGACTTTTACACTTTAAGATGTCTTATGATGTATCGTCTAATGGAATTAGAGAAACGTAACTGCGTACTGTATAAAGCTAATGACTTCTCTTCCATTGCTAGAACTGCTGGATGATTTCTTTATCTTCTGATGTTGCCATTCTCATATATTCCCTAAATGTGCAGTTGCAATTAGACAGAAGGTTCTGGATGGCCATCACCAAGTTTCTTAAACTTCATTTTCCCCCACTGAAGGTTTGAGAACTGGCTTTGTTCAAACCACAACTCTGGTTTATGTTTCATATGTGTGATTTACTTTAATGTTCAAGTTGGTGCCTGTTACAAGTGTGTAGCATGTGTGAAAGCATCCACAACAGGTATGCTCAACGTTAGTAATTCACAGCATCCGTTGTTGTTCGACATCATTGATAAAACTCTCGTCATGAATATGTATGACTGCCTTGATTTAAGGTCCCTCTTTGGCCCCAACCAGAAAATGCACAGTGGTGTGTCAATTATTTTTGTGTTAATGCTTCAAATATCACACGTTGACACGACTTAACTCTATTAGTAAACATGCAGAGCTTGTTCCCAACATCTGTCGGTTGAAGAATATGCGTCCGAAAAAATGCTGTAGCTACCACTCAGGCCACTAGAGGCTGATAATTTGAAAACAAACATAATGCAGGTTCAACTATATAGTTATCACTAGTGTTGGGAAGGTTACATTAAAAAAGTAATTAGTAACAGTTATTAGTTACTTCTCCCAAAAAGTAACTGAATTAGTTGCTGAGTTACAAATTATAAAAGTAACTAGATACTAGAGAAAGTAACTATTGCATTACTTTCAAGTAATTTTAAATTCTCAAATGTGTCAAAGAATTTGGACCCCACCTCTAACCCTCTTTAAAAGAACTTAAAATTAACATGCATGTTCAATTATTCATGATTAATCTCAATATTATAATGAGATGGACACTAAATACAATTCATTATGAACAGAAACAGTCTACACAAATCTAAACTATTCTTATGTTGCTGAGGGAAGAAGTGAGTCTAGCCACCAATAAAATGTAATGCATTATTTTAGATATTATAATAACTATGTTTATATAGTGGCTCAATAAAAATAACACCATAGATGTTTTAGAACTTTTGATATTTATTGCACCTCAGGCCAAAACTGGCCATCAGATAAATACAAATTTAATTATGCATGATAAGCAATGTACCAAAAATAAATACTATACATATACAAAATATGAAATAAATCAAACCGAAAACTGGTAGACATTCTGTAGGCTACTTGAAGTATTTTTCTTCATTGAAAAAGTAAACAGTCTATACAGGTACTGGTGGTTCATGAAATATAAATACAATTTTCTTCTTATTTTCAAATAGGTATATTGTTCATGGGAATCTCAAGTTATTAACCTTCATTTGTATTAGCTAATGAGACTAACAGTAAAGCATGAACACTAAGGTTATAATGAGTCCCAGTTGAAACACCTAATGATGCCTTGTATTCATTTGGGCAATAGAACTAATTGCGCAATGTGGGATAAAGCTGTAGAATTTGTTGTTCCCATATTGACAACTCACTCACAGCATCTATTAGTGGGACCTAAGTGCAAAATAATCATTAGTATCTCCTTAGTCTGTTGAGATTAACTAACCTGTTTTTGGTCTAAACTTTTCACCTTCAAAATTCACAACAACAAGATAACTTTAATTTCACATAACAAATATAACATTTGCATAACAAATGAATTATGATCAAATTGTGCAGATTAGAAAACATGAAATATAAATCTTATGAAACCCATATTCTATTTTAAAACTCTTAACTACATGCTCCATTACTCGGCTTGGTCAACCAGAGAGTAAGCTCTTGAGTCAATTCATATTAATGAATATTATGTTCTATCAAATATTTTGGTTCCATATCATGTTTTCGATTGCTTCATTTATTAACTATTAACAAGCCTTCTTTTGTTATTCTTTCAGTCATATAGTTTTGCATAAAGTTTACAGTTAGCTAGTTGATCTTGACCTTATCTGAACCATGGCTTTGTGCTGTCAAATCTGCCAAAGGTTTGTCCATTATTTCTGCTCCTTTTAATGATGTCTGGAATGCTGGGCCCACATCCTTATCCCATGCAGTATGGAAGGATGTGTCCAGGTGAGGTTGTGGCTCAGGCAATTCCACAAAAGCAAGCACAGTTCCAGGAAAGAATGCGACCCATGTCTTGCCCTTCGTCATGAACACCTTGTTCCCTGAGAAGACTCCATGCATGGTGATATATAACTACATCACCCAAACGTCAACTGAGAAACTCTCACTGCCATGTCATCATCCCTTCTAAGTTGCTACCAATGAATCTTATTGGCTATCTAAATTCAGATTGTTAAAAGATAGGCCTATATAAGAAAATAAATAAATATAATAATAATAATAATAATAATAATAATAATAATGCATTTTATTTAAACACACCATTCAAAGCACTCAAGGACACCTTACAGACAAGCAAAAAAAACAAAACAAGTAACAGTGGCATACTATGTCAGTGTATGACAGAGTGTGCCACTTGTAAAAAGTGTGTGTTTTAGGCGTGATTTAAAGATGGAGACTCCCAGAAGAGTGAATGTCTGGTGGGAGAGAGTTCCATAGGCGGGGAGCAGATCGGCTAAAAGCTCTTGACCCCGTGGTGGATAGGTTGGCAGATGGAGCTGATTCGGCTTTTACCATGTCTCAGTCGAGCACAAGAAATCAAATTTACTTTCATTCAGTAGATCGTAGAGCAGAGGTCCCTTGCTGGTCAGTGAGCGGATGTTAAATAGCCCAAAAGGTAGACTGCTGATGTGAGGTTTGGTGTTAGCTGACCTAGATGGATTAACTAGGACACTATGATCAATAGTTTGTCCACACCTGTGCCTGTGCATTGATTTGCGATGTGAAATAACAACAGGAATAGGAAAGCAGTTGTTCACAGCAATGGATGTAGGTTTATAACAGCCAGTAGGAGACATTAGACCACAGGGAGGATGGCAAGGTTGATGAGCTGGGGGTAACTGGCAGTACCTGGGTTGGTGGCAAGGGGGGGCTTGTGAGAAAGACAGTGCTACTGGAGTAGACGTGGAGAAGAAGGGTGGGGGGGGGGGGGGGGGCGTAGCAGGTTAGCTGTCAATCACACAGAGCAGCTGTCAGAACAGTTTGTTGTCCAATGTGGGATAAGCTGTTGGCAACACTGTTCCAATATCAAGAACTTACTCACTGGATCTATTAGTGGGACCTAAGTGCACAAATATTTTTTACTTCTGAGAAATCAGTCACCAAGATTCATTAACAATTGCTGTTGTTCTTCAGAAGTTTTTTTAAACACAGCTTTAACCATCCTTATCTTTCCCATAAAAAGAAGACAGCCTTTGCACCAGTGGTGTAGCCAGAAATGTTCAAATGGGTGGACACAGAAAAAAAAACGGGTGGGCAAAGCCAAATTGATTGAGCATATGTTTGGTGAACGTAAACAAAGGAAATCCCTCTGATTGGACGGGTATGACTGACAAGCAGTCGGGCCTCAGCCTGTCCAAGCCCGCCTGTGGCTACGCCTCTTCTGACTACGCCTCTGAGTCTGAATGTAACAAATAACACTGAAGTCTACTGTTGTTTTATTACATTTAATATACTTCCTATATTACCTTCACAACATTTCTCCCTCTGCATGGCTAACACAGAGCATTGCTTTCTTTACATATTGTTATAGATTAGAGATACAATATGAAAATTGTAAAGTGATGGGGGAATATAAGTACAAACTAAATACTAAGTGAGTACTGCCCCTTAACACTTATACAAGCCATACTCCTTGAACAAACACAGCCCTGATCACCCAGACGCTCATCTTTATTTCACAGACCTGTTCCCTTTCAGGTACTAAATAAACGTTACTATCATTCAGTATTATGTTCTATAACTAATACATTTATTATGTACAACTTTTGATTTTACATAATTGCTACATATCTTAACTAAAAATTATTCCCTTCCCGTCAGCCTCTTTGTCTTCCATTTTGATTCCTAATTAGTAATTCAAAAGTCTATTAATCATTTCCACACACCAAATATTGTTGTTTCATTTGCAATAATGTGTAAGATTCTAAAATATAATTAGTGGTAAACAAAATCAGTAAATATATATATACTTTTTATAATGAATTATTCATACCAATACGTACTTTAAAATGAAATTCTGAATAAATTTTCTTCAGTGATATTGTAATGTTGATGTATGTAGTACTTTTCTCTATATAGATTTCTTTGTATATTATTATATATTAGTAATGTTTAGATCATCATACAAGAACAACACATTATGCTGTTCCAATTGATTTATGAAGGACACAGGCACACAATCACACATGCAGACACACTCAACCATAAACCGACATGCTAACAATGGATTAAAAACATACACACCCTACAGTCACCTTTTGCCCTCGCCCTGTTGTGTTTTTATGGAATCTTGTGAATAAGTTCTTACCAAGTTGTGATGTGTTACAGGGATATATTTTGGGCGATCCTGAGTTGTCAGGAGTAGCTCACCAAGGCCTTTGGTCTTTTCCCCAGTCCTACATCAGTAATCAGGACTGCTAGGCCAAACACTGCAAAATATACACTGTACATCGAGTGGACTAGATGGACACTGCCCCTCTCAACAATGATTAGTTTACCTGCAGCCAAGTATTGCAGGTGCTATTGGCAAACATTTAATGGACTGTCAGAACCTTTTTAACATTACACCTTATAGGTGTAATGTTATTGGTATGACAATTTTACTGTTTATATATACTATACTATAAAACACTAATGCACCCCTTTCAGCCAAGTATCCCTTTACCAGCACAATTTGTTGGGAAATGTATGTACATGTTATTCATAAACATGACCATAAAACTGTTATTGTGAATACTTACAGTTCAAGTACTAGTGGAATTGTGTTTCACTTATGATTGCTGTCACTCATGGGTAAGATTTACTGAACATGTACTTTGTATGTAAATTTTCAGATTAACATAATTCTATTAAAGTGGGATTCAGATTTAGAATTTTTTCCAATCTGAAATCCCACACCAGTAGCAGTTGAGTAACATAAACATTCAGTCAGCATGTTTTAGTTGCATTTATTTATTTTTTCTTCATTTTTCATCCAACACAGGAGGGGATTTGTAACACAAGCCAAAGACAGCATAGTATTTCAACATTATAAATAAGTTTTTGTCTCTGAGGCCATAAACAAGGGAACTTAGACATCTTGGGGCAATAATAAACATTATGTAATTGGCATATCTCACATTAATGAATAGAAGAAAATCAATCTGCTGCACAGCATCTTCAACAAAAGGGCACCAAAGTTGAGCAAGGCAGAGAATGAGCTGCAAACCATGAAGAAGTACCGTTCTGAGTCCCTTCCCTGAGGATTTCTTAGTCTCTCCTGATGCTTTCCTGGCTGCTTTTGTGATTTGAACATAACAGAACACAACGGTGAAAAACATGATGACAAAGTATAGCTCATGTAGAGCTGATTTGAAATGACTATGCCATCTCTCTATGTTGAGCTTGTCAACCGTGCATTCCCTGTTCTCCATGTAGATACTGAGAGGCATCAAGGCCAAGTAGATTGAGAGAGAGATGCTGATTGGTATGGAGCTGATAGCGGTGATGATCACAATACATCGCAGAGCATTGCCTGGGGTACACAAGGCCCCGTGCTGCATTGGCATGCAGATGGCCACATAACGCTCCAGAGTCATCGCTGTCAGGGTTAAAGGGAAGACAAGAGTGTACACAGACACCACTATTAGGAGGGGAATACAGATTTGAAATTGTATGAATATTCGATAGATGGACAGGATTAGTAGAACATTGGTTAGCAATAGATACAAACAGTCTGAGATCAGGGTATAGGCGAAGAAAATGTAGCGCATGCTACTGCGAAAGACCTCCTTCTTGAAAAAGGTTGTGAGGAGCAGGCAGTTGAGGTACAGAAAAAATATAATCAGAACCTGTACCACTATGACCCTGTAGCTTATCTTTTGAATTGAAAAAGAAGCATCATTAGATTGAGTTGAGTTATTATAAGCCATTTATGTGTATACATATACAGTATATGTTTCTTTTGTATGCAAATATTGTTCATGCACCATTACCTAAACTTTTCAGATCATAGAAAAAACATGACGTTTGAAACACACACCAGTTGAATTCACATTTCCACAAAAGCAACACAATTTCAGGAAAGAATGTAACACACTACTTGCCCTTTTCCATGAATGCCTAGTGTCCTGAGGAGACACCATGCATGGCTATATATAACTACAACATAACCCAATCAACTGAGAAAACAAGAACTCTCACTCTGATGTCGTCATTCCTTCTAAGTTGCTACCAATGCATCTCATTGGCCATCTACATTTAGATTTTATTTCTTTTTTGTTATTAGCATTTTGAGTTATTATTTGCTAATGTTATTAGTATTTTTACTTGTGTAGTTAAATGATTCCAATTAATTGTGGTAGTATTCATATTTATACTGTTCTCTTACAGCCAGATGAAAACTGTATATTTGAGTTTTGATGTAGGAAAAAAGCTAACAACAGTTAAAAAAGTTAAAACAATTAAAAATGTCTATCTCTTTTGTTGCACTTATTTTAAAACAGGTAGTTTGCTTAAAGCAGTATGCTTATTTGATGACTTCAGGTATATTTTTACACTCTAAGATGTCTCATGATGTATCGTCTAATGGAATTAGAGAAACGTAACTACGTACTGTATAAAGCTAATGACTTCTCTTCCCTTGCTAGAACTGCCTGGATGGCTTTTTCATCTTCTGATGTTGCCATTCTCATATATTCCCTAAATGTGCAGTTGCAATTAGACAGAAGGTTCTGGATGGCCATCACCAAGTTTCTTGAAACTTCATTGTCCCCCACTGAAAGTTTGAGAACTGGCTTTGTTCAAACCACAACTCTGGTTTATGTTTCATACGTGTGATTACCTTTAATGTTCAAGTTGGTGCATGTAACAAGTGTGTAGCATGTGTGTAGGCATCCACAACAGTTATGCTCAACGTTAGTAATTCACAACATCTGTTGTTGTTCGACATCATTGATAAAACTGTCGTCATGAATATGTATGACTCAAGCGGCAACATTCCATGCTGAAAAATGAAGCCCATGCGGAAGTGCAAAAACTTGCAGTTCCTCGACTGGCCGCTTGAGGCTGGCTGCAGAAAGGAGTCAACTCCCATAGACACCCATGTTAAAATGTCCAACTTTACAGCCAAAATAAACATGTTTACAGCCTGGTTCAAAAAACGGTTTTGGTGTCTTTCAGTAGTGTTCGAGTCCATGACAACTGTGAGGGGGGTGAATTTTTTTAGAATCCATTATTTTAATGCACAGAGAAGGATTTATTTTATGAATAATTAAGGGCGTGGTCAACTTGATTGGCAGCTTTCATCTGTCATCACGGCATGACCTTCACGGATTCGAGGCTTTGATTGGTCTGGCCGGAGGTAGGCGGGCTTAGAACACAGACTGAAATGTCCAAGATGGCGGCGCCCAGAAACTCAATTTTAGGCTTCATCTCCGCTGTTAAAAATGTCTATGGGTGACGTCACGGAGGGTTTGTCCATATATATATACAGTCTATGGTACGACTGCCTTGATTCAAGGTCCCTCTTTGGCCCCAACCAGAAAATGCACAATGGTATGTCAATTATTATTGTGTTAATGCTTCAAATATTACATGTTAACACGACTTAAAGTGATGGTTCGGAGTAAAATTCACCCTGAGGTAATTTCCACCAATAATCCGGCCAAATACCCTCTCAGATGCATTTTTAGCGACGGTCAATATTTATCAAGTTTAGGGGTATCAGCCGAATGGCTTAGTACTGGAGTGAATGGTACAGTCTGTACATCTCGTAAATTACCCCACTCATAATGCATGGATTGTTACCCAACTTCTGTAGTAGTACATATATGGTCTGTACTCACAAAACGAGGCATTTTAAAGTTTGTAAGTACACCAGGAGTTTATTTAAAAGAGCACTTTCCTGATAGCTTCAACTCTCTGTTGCTAAAGCTACTGCTGTGTCGACGTCACTTCCGTCTTTCCGGAAAAGTTCATAAAAGTTATCTTTTAATTAGTAACAGTTACTAGTTACTTCTCCCAAAAAGTAACTGAATTAGTTACTCAGCTACAAATTATGAAAGTAACTAGTTACTAGAGAAAGTAACTATTACATTACTTTCAAGTAATTTTTCAATTACGACCTAAGTGCACAAATAATTATTACTTATGAGAAATCAGTCACCAAGATGTATTGGCAATTGCTGTTTTTTTTCAGAAGTTTTCAAACACAGCTTTAACCATCCTTATCTTTTCTATAAAAAGAAGACAGCCTTTGCACCAGTAGCGTATCCAGAAATGTTGAAATCGGTGGGCACAGAAAAAAACGGGTGGGCAAAGACAATTTGATTGAACGTCTGTTTGGTGAACGTAAACGAAGGAAAGCCCTCTGATTGGACGGGCAAGACTGACAAGTAGGCGGGCCTCGGCCTGTCCAATCCCGCCTGTGGCTACACCTCTTCTTTGCACAAACATAATTTAAACAATGAATGTGGTTTTGAAATGTTTTTGAATGTAACAAATAACACTGAAGTCTACAGTTGTTTTCTTACATTTAATATACTTCCTATATTACCTTCACAACATTTCTCCCTCTGCATGGCAAACACAGAGCATTGCTTTCTTTACATATTGTTATAGATTAGAGACACAATATGAAAATTGTAAAGTGATGGGGTGAATATAAGTACAAACTAAATACTAAGTGAGTACTGCCCCTTAACACTTATACAAACACAGCCCTGATCACCCAGACACTCATCTTTATTTCACAGACCTCTTCCCTGTCAGCTACTAAATAAATGTTACTATCATTCAGTATTAAACTAATACATTTGTGATGTACAACTAAATATTATTCCCTTAATCCCTTTGTCATAAGTGTCCTATTCCTTTTTTTATGTCAGCATCTTTGTCTTCCATTTTTATTCCTAATTAGTAATTCAAAAGTATATTAATCATTTCCACACACCAAATATTGTTGTTTCATTTGCAATAATGTGTAAGATTCTAAAATATAATTAGTGGTAAACAAAATCAGTAAATATATATATATATACTTTTTAGAATATATTATTCATACCAATACGTACTTTAAAATGAAATTCTGAAAACATTTTCTTCAGTGGTATTGTAATGTTGATGTCTGTAGTACTTTTCTCTATATAGATTTCTTTGTATATAATTATATATTAGTAATGTTTTGATCATCATACAAGAACAACACATTCTGCTGTTCAAATTGAGTTATGAAGGACACACAGGCACGCCATCACACATGCAGACACACTCAACCACAAACCGACATGCTTACAATGGATTAAAAACATACACAACCTACAGTCACCTTTTGCCCTCACCCTGTTTTTATGGAATCTTGTGAATAAGTTCTTACCTAGTTGTGATGTGTTACAGGGATACATTTTGGGCAATCCTGAGTTGTCAGGAGTAGCTCACCAAGGCCTTTGGTCTTTTCTCCAGTCCTACGTCAGTAATCAGGACTGCTAGGCCAAACACTGCAAAATATACACTGTACATCGAGTGGACAAGATGGACACTGCCCCTCTCAACAATGATTAGTTTACCTGCAGCCAAGTATTGCAGATGCTATTGGCAAACATTTAATGGACTGTCAGAACCTTTTTAACATTACACCTTATAGGTGTAATATGAAAATGTTACTGTTTATATATACTGTACTATAAAACCCTAATGCACCCCTTTCAGCCAAGTATCCCTTTATCAGCACAATTTGTAGGGAAATGTATGTACATGTTATTCGTATGACCATGAAACTGTTAGTGTGAATACTTACAGTTCAAGTAGCCTATACTCGTGGAATTGTGTTTCACTTCTGATTGCTGTCACTCATTAGTAAGATTTACTGAACTTGTATGTAAATATTCAGATGAACATAATTCTATTAAAGTGGTATTCACATTTAGATTTTTTTCCAATGTGAAATCCCACACCAGTAGCAGTTGAGTAACATACCGCTCTTTGTTTAAGAAATGTTGTTCAACATTTAAACATTCAGCCAGCATGTTTTTATTGTATTTATTTATTTTTCTTCATTTTTCATCCAACACAGGACGGGATTTGTAACACAAACCAAAGACAGCATAGTATTTCAACATTATAAATAAGTTTCTGTCTCTGAGGCCATAAACAAGAGAACTTAGACATCTTGGGGCAATAATAAACATTATGTAATTGGCATATCTCACATTAATGAATAAAAGCAAATCAATCTGCAGCACAGCATCTTCAATGAAAGGGCACCAAAGTCGAGCAAGGCAGAGAATGAGCTGCAAACCATGAAGAAGTACCGTTCTGAGTCCCTTCCCTAAGGATTTCTTAGTCTCTCCTGATGCTTTCCTGGCTGCTTTTGTGATTTGAATATAACAGAACACAATGGTGACAAACATGATGACAAAGTATAACTCATTTACAGCTGATTTGAAATGATTAGGCCATCTGTCTCTGTGGAGCTTGTCAACCGTGCATGCCCTGTCCTCCATGTAGATACTGATAGGCACCAACGCCAAGTATATTGAGAGAGAGATGCTGATTGGTATGGAGCTGATAGCGGTGATGATCACAATACATCGCAGAGTGTTGCGTGTGGTACACAAGGCCCCGTGCTTCATTGGCATGCAGATAGCCACATAACGCTCCAGAGTCATCGCTGTCAGGGTTAAAGGGAAGACGAAAGTGTACACAGACACCACTATGAGGAGGGGAATACAGATTTGAAATTTTACGAACATTTGATAGAAGGACAGGAATAGTAGAAGATTAGTTAGCAATAGGTACAAGCAGTCTGAGATCAGGGTATAGGCGAAGAAAATGTAGCGCATGCTTCTGCGAAAGAACTCCTTTTTGAAAAAGGTTGTTAGGAGCAGGCAGTTGAGGTACAGAAAAAATATAATCAGAACCTGTACCACTATGACACTGGAGTTTATCTTTCGAGTTGAAAAAGGAGCATCATTAGATTGAGTTGAGTTGTTATAAGCCATTTATGTGTATACATATACAGTATATGTTTCTTTTGTATGCAAATATTGTTCATGCACCATTACCTAAACTTTTCAGATCATAGAAAAAACATGACGTTTGAAACACACACCAGTTGAATTCACATTTCCACAAAAGCAACACAATTTCAGGAAAGAATGTCACACACTACTTGCCCTTTTCCATGAATGCCTAGTGTCCTGAGGAGACACCATGCATGGCTATATATAACTACAACATAACCCAATCAACTGAGAAAACAAGAACTCTCACTCTGATGTCGTCATTCCTTCTAAGTTGCTACCAATGCATCTCATTGGCCATCTAAATTTAGATTTTATTTCTTTTTTGTTATTGGCATTTTGAGTTATTATTTGCTAATGTAGTATTTTTACTTGTGTAGTTAAATGATTCCAATTAATTGTGGTAGTATTCATATTTATACTGTTCTCTTACAGCCAGATGAAAACTATATATGAGTTTTGATGTAGGAAAAAAGCTAACAACTGTTAAAAAAGTTAAAACAATTAAAAATGTCTATCTCTTTTGTTGCACTTATTTTAAAACAGGTAGTTTGCTTAAAGCAGTATGCTTATTTGATGACTTCAGGTATATTTTTTACACTCTAAGATGTCTTATGATGTATCGTCTAATGGAATTAGAGAAATGTAACTACGTACTGTATAAAGCTAGTGACTTCTCTTCCCTTGCTAGACCTGCCTGGATGGCTTCTTCATCTTCTGATGTTGCCATTCTCATATATTCCCTAAATGTGCAGTTGCAATTAGACAGAAGGTTCTGGATGGCCATCACCAAGTTTCTTGAAACTTCATTGTCCCCCACTGAAAGTTTGAGAACTGGCTTTGTTCAAACCACAACTCTGGTTTATGTTTCATACGTGTGATTACCTTTAAAGGGATATTCCGCCATTTTTGGAAATAAGCTCATTTTCCACCTTCCCTCGAGCAAAACAATCGATCTTTACCCTTTTCCCGTTCATCCAGCCCTTCTGTGATTCTGGCGGTACAACTTTTAGCTGTAGCTTAGCATAGATCATTGAATCGGATTAGACCATTGGCATCTCGCCCGCTTAGAAGTGAATACGTTTTCCGGAATTTTTCCCATTTAAAATTTGTCTCTTCTCAAGTTTGAAAGTGCAATAAGACCGACGGAAAATGAAATGTGGCGATTTTCTAGGCTGATTTTACCCGGAACTATACTCTCATTCTGGCGTAATAATCAAGGAAAGTTGCAAAGGTACCATGGGCGCAGTGATATGACGCGCCTCAAAGTATAGTCCCGGTATACCACCGGTAATAGCAGGTAATCACGTTGGTTGTATTGCCGGAAGAAGCCTACAGGGACTATTGAGGCGCTGCGTCATATCACTAGAGAAAGTAACTATTACATTACATTCAAGTAATTTTTAAATTACGACCTAAGTGCACAAATAATTATTACTTATGAGAAATCAGTCACCAAGATGTATTGGCAATTGCTGTTTTTTTCAGAAGTTTTCAAACACAGCTTTAACCATCCTTATCTTTTCTATAAAAAGAAGACAGCCTTTGCACCAGTGGCGTATCCAGAAATGTTGAAATCGGTGGGCACAGAAAAAAACGGGTGGGCAAAGACAATTTGATTGAACGTCTGTTTGGTGAACGTAAACGAAGGAAAGCCCTCTGATTGGACGGGCAAGACTGACAAGTAGGCGGGCCTCGGCCTGTCCAATCCCGCCTGTGGCTACACCTCTTCTTTGCACAAACATAATTTAAACAATGAATGTGGTTTTGAAATGTTTTTGAATGTAACAAATAACACTGAAGTCTACAGTTGTTTTCTTACATTTAATATACTTCCTATATTACCTTCACAACATTTCTCCCTCTGCATGGCAAACACAGAGCATTGCTTTCTTTACATATTGTTATAGATTAGAGACACAATATGAAAATTGTAAAGTGATGGGGTGAATATAAGTAAAACTAAAAACTAAGTGAGTACTGCCCCTTAACACTTATACAAGCCATACTCCTTGAACAAACACAGCCCTGATCACCCAGACGCTCATCTTTATTTCACAGACCTCTTCCCTGTCAGATGTCTGTGGTTTGGTTTCAACCACTGAATTAGGTTTTCGGTCCATTACCAGCTTCCAAGTTTGTACAATATGTTGGTGCGAATGTTGTTGTTGCTATTAAGTTCAACAACTTTAACAGACGTAGCATCTATTGACATTGTTCATATGTGGCTGTGTTCTAGACTTGTATTATTATCAGACTGTGCATTATGCCGTTCATATTGCAACACTAATGCCCTGCTTTTTAATTTATCAAATTAACCTTTCCTTTGCAGGGAAAGGATTACCACTTTTCTCTATATAGATTTCTTTGTATGTTATTTTTTGTTTCATTTGCAATAATGTGTAAGATTCTAAAATATAATTAGTGGTAAACAAAATCAGTAAATATATATATACTTTTTATAATGTATTATTCATACCAATACGTACTTTAAAATGAAATTCTGAATAAATTTCCTTCAGTGATATTGTAATGTTGATGTATGTTGTACTTTTCTCTATATAGATTTATTTGTATGTTATTATATGTTAGTAATGTTTAGATCATCATACAAGAACAACACATTCTGCTGTTCCAATTGATTTATGAAGGACACAGGCACACAATCACACATGCAGACACACTCAACCACAAACCGACATGCTAACAATGGATTAAAAACATACACACCCTACAGTCACCTTTTGCCCTCGCCCTGTTGTGTTTTTATGGAATCTTGTGAATAAGTTCTTACCTAGTTGTGATGTGTTACAGGGATATATTTTGGGCGATCCTGAGTTGTCAGGAGTAGCTCACCAAGGCCTTTGGTCTTTTCTCCAGTCCTACGTCAGTAATCAGGACTGCTAGGCAAAACACTGCAAAATATACACTGTACATCGAGTGGACTAGATGGACACTGCCCCTCTCAACAATGATTAGTTTACCTGCAGCCAAGTATTGCAGATGCTATTGGCAAACATTTAATGGACTGTCAGAACCTTTTTTTTTTAAAAACACCTTATTGGTGTAATGTTATTGGTATGAAAATGTTACTGTTTATATAAATACTGTACTATAAAACACTAATGCACCCCTTTCAGCAAAGTATCCCTTTACCAGCACAATTTGTAGGGAAATGTATGGACATGTTATTCATAAACATGACCATGAAACTGTTATTGTGAATACTTACAGTTCAAGTACTAGTGGAATTGTGTTTCACTCATGATTGCTGTCACTCATGAGTAAGATTTACTGAACATGTACTTTGTATGTAAATATTCAGATTAACATAATTCTATTAAAGTGGGATTCAGATTTAGATTTAGATTTAGATTTTTTCCAATCTGAAATCCCACACCAGTAGCAGTTGAGTAACATAAACATTCAGTCAGCATGTTTTAGTTGCATTTATTTATTTTTTCTTCATTTTTCATCCAACACAGGAGGGGATTTGTAACACAAGCCAAAGACAGCATAGTATTTCAACATTATAAATAAGTTTTTATCTCTGAGTCCATAAACAAGGGAACTTAGACATCTTGGGGCAATAATAAACATTATGTAATTGGCATATCTCACATTAATGAATAACAGCAAATCAATCTGCAGCACAGCATCTTCAATGAAAGGGCACCAAAGTTGAGCAAGGCAGAGAATGAGCTGCAAACCATGAAGAAGTACCGTTCTGAGTCCCTTCCCTAAGGATTTCTTAGTCTCTCCTGATGCTTTCCTGGCTGCTTTTGTGATTTGAACATAACAGAACACAACGGTGAAAAACATGATGACAAAGTATAGCTCATGTAGAGCTGATTTGAAATGACTATGCCATCTCTCTATGTTGAGCTTGTGAATCGTGCATGCCCTGTCCTCCATGTAGATACTGAGAGGCATCAAGGCCAAGAAGATTGAGAGAGAGATGCTGATTGGTATGGAGCTGATAGCAGTGATGATCACAATACATCGCAGAGTGTTGCGTGTGGTACACAAGGCCCCGTGCTGCATTGGCATGCAGATAGCCACATAACGCTCCAGAGTCATCGCTGTCAGGGTTAAAGGGAAGACGAAAGTGTACACAGACACCACTATGAGGAGGGGAATACAGATTTGAAATTTTACGAACATTTGATAGAAGGACAGGAATAGTAGAAGATTGGTTAGCAATAGGTACAAGCAGTCTGAGATCAGGGTATAGGCGAAGAAAATGTAGCGCATGCTTCTGCGAAAGAACTCCTTTTTGAAAAAGGTTGTTAGGAGCAGGCAGTTGAGGTACAGAAAAAATATAATCAGAACCTGTACCACTATGACACTGGAGTTTATCTTTCGAGTTGAAAAAGGAGCATCATTAGATTGAGTTGAGTTATTATAAGCCATTTATGTGTATACATATACAGTATATGTTTCTTTTGTATGCAAATATTGTTGTAACCATTACCTAAACTTTTCAGATCATAGAAAAAACATGACGTTTGAAACACACACCAGTTGATTTCACATTTCCACAAAAGCAACACAATTTCAGGAAAGAATGTACCACACTACTTGCCCTTTTCCATGAACGCCTAGTGTCCTGAGGAGACACCATGCATGGCTATATATATAACTACAACATAACCCAATCAACTGAGAAAACAAGAACTCTCACTCTGATGTCATCATCCCTTGTAAGTTGCTACCAATGCATCTCATTGGCCATCTAAATTTAGATTTTATTTATTTTTTGTTACCAGCAATTAGAGTTATTATTGGCAAATGTTATTAGTATTGTTTACTTGTGTAGTTAAATGATTTCAATTAAACGTTGTAGTATTCATACTGTTCCCTTACAGCCAGATGAAAATTGAGTTTAGATGTAGGGAAAAGTTAACAACAGTTAACAAATTTAAAATAATTAAATTAAAATTAAAAATGTCTCTATTTTGTTGCACTTATTTTAAAACAGGCAGTTTGCTTAACTTAAAGCAGTATGCTTATTTGATGACTTCAGATGTCTTATGATGTATTGTCTAACTAGAATTAGAGAAACGTAAGCTTTACTGCATAACGCTAGTGACTTATCTTCCTTTTCTAGAACTGCCAGGATGGTTTCTTCATCGTATGATGTTGCTATTCTCATATATTCCCGAAATGTGCAGTTGCAATTAGACAGAAAGCTCTGGATGGCTATCACCAAGTTTCTTGAAACTTCATTGTCCCCCACTGAAAGTTTAAGAACTGGCTTTGTTCAAAACACAACTCTGGTTTATGTTTCATATGTGTAATTTCCTTTGATGTTCAAGTTGGTGCTTGTAACAAGTATGTAGCATGTGTGAAAGCATCCACAACATTTATGCTCGACGTTAGTAATTCAAAACATCCGTTGTTGTTCGACATCATTGATAAAACTCTCGTCATGAATATGTATGACTGCCTTGATTCAAGGTCCCTCTTTGGCCCCAACCAGAAAATGCACAGTGGTATGTCAATTATTATTGAGTTAATGCTTCAAATATTTTCTGTTAACACGACTAAACTCTATGAGTTAACATACAGAGCTTTTTCCCAACATCTGTTGGTTGATTATGCGTCTGAAAAAATGCTGTAGCTACCACTCAGGTCAGTAGAGGCTGATAATAGGAAAAGAAACAGTCCAGGTTCAACTATAGTATCACCAGTGTTGGGAGCATTACTTTAAAAAAAGTCATTAGTTACAGTTACTAGTTACTTCTCCCAAAAAGTAACTGAATTAGTTACAAATTAATTTACAAATTATAAAAGTAAGTAATTACTAGAGAAAGTAACTATTGCGTTACATTCAAGTAATTTTTAAATGCTCAAATGTTTCAAAGAAATTTTGACCCCACCACCAACCCACTTTAAAAGAACTTAAAATGAACGTGCATGTTCAAGTATGTATGATAAATCTATTAATTATAAATCTGATTATAATGAAAGCGTGATTGTGAATGTCCTTCCCCCTCAGCCGCTGATGTTGTGCGACCCGCTGTTTCACCTGCTGCAGCAGTGGGTCCTCATCCTGAGCGGCTCTCAGTGTTTGAGGGGCGATCTGCTTCACTGCGTCCATCCGCGGCTCACTGCTTAGCTCTGCGATGGCCTTTGGTGATGGTCAGTGGACACAGCAATGGCTCTCTCTCCGCCTGGTGAACTGACAACCCTTTGGAGACATCTCTATGTCAAGGGGCATTCTTGATAGCCTGTCTGCGTCAGCATTAGACTTCCCTGGCCTGTACTTAATTGTAAATCGGAAGTCTGCCAATTCAGCCACCCATCTTAGCAATGTGGCATTCAATTTAGTTGTTGACAGCACATGTGAGGGGGTTATAATCGGTATATATTGCAAATGAGGCAGTATAATACAAATAATCCCTAAACCTCTCGCATATGGCCCATCTCATTGCTAAAAACTCTTACCAGAGTGTAGATGGTAATTCTTCTCTGGAGCAGAGAGGGTGCAGGAGCCATGAGCGATGACCTTTAACCTCCCTTCCTGCCTTTGATAGAGCACCGCCCCAAGTCCCGCCTGGGATGCATCACAGTGCATAATGAACGGTTTTTCAAAGTTTGGGTAGCCCAGGACAGGAGGACTGGAGAGGTGATCGCTCAGCTGACAGAGTACTGTACTGTGCTTCTCAGCCCACCTGATAGGCTGGTGTGAGGGTACCTGGCTTTGCTTTTCCTTTCTCGCCGCAGCTTTTTGCTTCTTTATACCTTTTGGGGTCTCACTGCCTGGCCTCTCAGCGCACAACAATGCATAGAAAACTTGGGATATAGGCTCGGTAATATGAAATTAATCCCAACACTTCACCCACTGGCTTCCTCTGCGTCATGTCTTGCACTGGGGCTACCTCTGCAGGATCCATTGTGTAGCCTTCCTTTGACACAATCTTTTCTCAGAAATCGGACCTGCTCCTTAAAGAGCCCGCAGTCAATTTCACCCCGTGTTGTTGGTAGCGCTGAAGCACTTTTCTCACATCTTTCAGGTGTTTATCAAATGTTTGGCTATGTACGAGAGTATCGTCTAGATATGGCTTACAAATTTCCTCTCTGAGTCCAACCAGGCACTCCTCCATGCTGCGTTGGAATTCAGAGGGTGCAGCCGACAAGCCAAATGGGATCCGGATCCACTCGTAAGGGTCCTAGGGTGTAGGCACTACCATGTAAACTGTCGAGCATATCTTGAATGAGGGGAATAGGATGGTGATCGGGCAGAGACTTCCGGTTTAGTCCTCTGTAATCACAGCACAGACGGAGGTTCCCATCTTAGTTTGAAATGTGACCTTGATTTTTGCATTCAGCCCCTTCAAGTCCTCTAAGTACTGTTTTACTTCTTTGTGAAGTGGCTTAGGCGCAAACACACAGGTACGTCTTACCCAGGGCCGCCTTAACCTAATGTTAGGCCCCGGGGCTGAGAGGTTTTGTAGGCCCACCATCCCCTCGATTTATAGAGTCTCATTTCAAAATTTTAATAAAATTAAAAAAGTGTAATATTGAGGTAATCTACATCACAAAATGCATAATTTCGTTCGAATTTCGTTCGAGTGGGACATTCTGTCCCACTGTCAGCTGCTTGATTAATGTAGCGATCATGGCTTTTCTGTGAATGTCACAGCTTTCATGTTCTGCTATACGATCATTAGCATGTTTCCAGTCAAAATAACCCTCACTAACAAATACTGACTTTTCGTTGTTCTTGCCAAATATTTTGCATGCAAAACAAAACACACTACATGCCGATGGTGAATAACAGAGCCATTCTCTGGGCACGTTACTGAGTTTTCGTTTGTAATCCATTTTTGAGAAAAATCTTCTCTGATGTTTATACTGGCGTTCCGATGCCGACAAGCCAGCATCTTTATTTTGGCAGGACTCCCATTTTCGCCCAATAAGTGCAAACATTTGTGTCCATATTGTTTCCCCAGCGGCCCGGGTCACTGCTTTATGGGTCATCTGACTCGTCTCCCCCTGACTGGTTTGCAGCCTGGTCCTCTCTCTGGGGCTCGTGTGCTCCCCCCTCCTCCTCCCCTCTACTGCTGCAGACGGTCCTCACCCGCTACATCCACCTGCGCGGCCTCCGCCTCCTCCGCTCCTTCCATTGTATGACATAGCGGGCTTCCTCCGGTGCTGGGTCCATCGTCAGCAGCAGCAGCTGGTTTAAAAAATCCAGTGAGTTTAGGGATACTCTTTAGTAGCTCCTTTTCGCACAACTCCTTTATATATTTTTTTCTTTTTTGAGCACCACTCTCAAACATCCTCCCCGACATTTTCCGCTTAGCCTACTCTCACTCAATCAAAAAGGGACACCGGACACCTGACACACCCCAAAACTAATTAACACTAACACTCCTAATTTGGATCAATCAGCAGCCACGTAACCTGCGATTAGAGTGATTGACAGAAAACCTGACAAGTTACAAAATAATATGACCTTTTCAGCTCATCGTGACCCTGAACTTGGGAGGCCCCTGGGCTTCAGCCCAGGTAAGCCCTTGCATTAAAGCGGCCGTGGTCTTACCGGTGTTTTGTCTGTGAGTCTGATCTTTATTTGCAAGGAAGGGATGTATCCCACGTCATCATCATCTCTGGTGGACGCTTTGCATTCCTCCCTCAACATCTGCTTTACTTGTCGCTGCTGAGCCGGGGGAAGTTGAGTCAGTGTGATTGGGGGGTCCCACCTTTCCTCGTCCTCAGCTGTCCTTCTCTGGCTCATCCTCTCTGCTGACCTCTGGACGCTCGACTGGAGAAGCTGGCCGGGGAGTGACTGGCTTGGCTTCCACTGGATAGACCGCCTTGATGAGCTGTACCTGCCCCAACAGTGTGCGTGGCCTCAGGGTGGCATCATGACAGGTGTTATTGGTGACGGGCAATGTTATGCAAGAATATGTCCCTCTGCTGAGAGTCATTGTGCTCTCTGACATCCTCGGGCCCTCAGGCCAGGGGGCATGTTTATCAGGCAGAAACAGAGCTTCTTGGCTGGACAGCAGAGAACCTGTTCTCACAGCGCATTTTATATTTCTCACATGACCACCTGGGATCCCTTCCCTCTGCCTGCCCACTCTCACTTGGCCGACACTGTTTTTTAATAATTTTCACTAACATTTCAGTCGCTTTTTACAGTCAAAAGAGAAAGCTGTGCTCAAAGCCTGTGTTATTGTATCATGTGGACGCTCCACACCATTCTTTAATAACAGGTCAATTACATTGTAACCAATGATTGGCTCTTCTGCTGCACCTTTCTCACTCTGGAGCTTGGGATGGGTCTAGCTGGAACGTGACCTCCAACCGCCCTAGGAAAGGGATGTCGGTCTGGTTGACGGCTTTCCCCACAAGAGCGCCAGGACCCAGGAGCTCTTCAGTGCTTCGCACCCTCACCTTTGGGATGCACGTCTTCCTCCAGGTGTCATTGATGAGGCAAACTTGCGATCCAGTGTCCCATAAGGCTTGAGTCTTCACTCCATCTAGGTAGCAACTCACCATGCACATCATTTCAATAAGACGCAGCAGCTGTGAATGGTGGCGAGGGGAGACGTGGCTAACATAACAGATCCTGCCAGTCTCCCACATGGAGCACACCTTTCTGTTCTCCATCGCTCTTCTGATTAGTAAATGCTTTCTCTGGGAATAGTCCAGGTGTCGGGTGACGCTGCTGTTCTTGAGTGGCAGGGGAGGTATATTCTATGGTGTGTCCTTTGACATTGGCTGAATTAGTGTGACCTCTTGTATTCCTTTGAGCTCTGCATCCTTTTGAGAGGTGTCTACTCTGGCCACATTTGAAGCAGTGATCACACTGTTCCTCCTCACCCCTGTCTTGACATCCTCTGCATGCCATCTATTATGTTCTATGGGGGTATGCCACACATGTCCTCCACAGCACACGTGGCTACCAGTTTGTTAAGCTCGGTCTGAGACGAACATCAAGGGGGCCGAAAAGTCAAGCTTCAGTTATTTTGACTGTGTGGCACTGGCTTCGTCTCCTTCGGTGGTCATGGCCACAAATTTCGTTGAAGGATGTGAAGTTGAACATTTCTATAGGTTGGAAATTGCTTGACACTGATGTGGAGAAGCACTTTTGTCCAGGGCCTTATGTGCATTTAACATATACATTATTTCCTTTCATTTCATTTAAGGAAAAGTAATGGCTATACTTCCAATTCAAGAAGGCTACTTTAGGATTAACCTGGCTCACCATTCCTGTTATTGATTGTTTACTTGTGTCTTTGTGTGTGTCCGACTATGCTTGTGTGTCAACAACACCCACCCAACTCTACCCCTGATTGGCTCACAATAAAATGTTACTCACAAAGGAAGAACTCACACCCTCACAAAGGAAGAACAGTATAACAAACTCTGCATCTTGTTTTAGTGATCTTGAGTGGTCTGGTGAAAACAGCTTCAATGAGTTAATGATTATAGTAATGCACCACAAATTTTTTTGGCAGTAACAATAACAGCGTTATCATTATGGACACAGTAATTCATTAGATTACTCATTTCAGAAAAAAGTAAGGCCGTTAGTAAGGGCGTTTATTTTTATGCCATTATTCCCATCACTGGTCATCACTGAATACAAGGTCCAGCTTTCAGTGTAAACCTTGAATAATCATATATATATATATATATATAACAATCAATAATCATTACAGAATAAATGTATAAACAGTGTATATGACATATACACTGTCAGAGTACATGGATATATATACAGTATATATACAGGTACTCTGGTGGTTTATGTATAATATAAATATAAATTAAAATTTCTTCTTCTTTTCAAATAGGTATATTGTTCATGGGAATCTCAAGTTATCAACCTTCATTTGTATTAGCTAATGAGACTAACAATATAGCATGTACACTAAGGTTATAATGAGTCCCAGTTGAAACACCTAATGATGCCTTGTAGTCATTTGGGCAATAGAACTAATTGCCCAATGTGGGATAAAGCTGTAGAATTTGTTGTTCCCATATTGAGAACTCACTCACAGCATCTATTAGTGGGACCTAAGTGCACAAATAATTATTACTAAGGAGACGGCAACTCAGTCTTTTGGCGAGAACTAACATGTTTTGGTCTGAAGTTTTCCAACTTGAAAAATTACAACAACAAAATTAATCATAATGACATCATAATGATTCAAACATCATAATGATTAAATTGTGTACATTACAAAAATGAAATAAAAAACTTATGAGACCTATATTCTATTTTAAAACTCTAACTACAACCTAACAGTAAAACAAGGTATATGCTCCATTACTTGGCTTGGTCAACCAGAGAGTAAGCTCTTGAGTTAATTCATATTAATGAATATTATGTTCTATCAAATATTTCGGTTCCATATCATGTTTTCGATTGCTTCATTTATTAACTATTAACAAGTCTTCTTTTGTTATTCATTCAGTCATATAGTTTTGCATAAAGTTTACAGTTAGCTAGTTGACCTTGACCTTATCTGAACCATTCATGGCATTGTGTTGTCGAATCTACCACAGGTTTGTCCATTGTTTCTGCTCCTTTTAATGAGGTCCAGAATGCTGGGCCCACATCCTTAACCCATACAGTATGGAAGGTTGTTTGCTGCACGATTTACTTGCTTTTGATGCTTGCATTTGTACTGAACCCTTCGAATCTCAGGATCCACTAGGGCTCCAAATGAGCATCAGGATAAACTTTCAGTGTGCGGTTGAAGAACGAAATCTCGGGGGTTTTGCCCATCTTCTTGGTTTCTGCCCTAATGGCCAGTTAATGACAAACGACAGAGAAAAGTGAGCTCTAGTTATTCTCATAGGCTCTCTGTGATTCCCCTGAATACGGGTTTCTTAAGACCAGTTTCAGGCAAGACCAGGTCCGGTTGGCTCATCATCTCTGCCTGTTTCTACCCCAGTTTACCTGTCTGGGGTAGCAACCATCACCTCTACACCACCACTGTTTGTGTTTTTGAATCAAGGCTGATGTGCTCTTTTATCAGTTAGACACATTAGAAAATGGTACTGAACATGATATTACTGTTTTACTTCAGAACCATGGTTTATAAATTATTAATTTGTGTTTGGGCAATTCTATTGATCAACATACAAATTAACTGTGACTAGTGAAAAGTAAAACAGATTATTCAGAATCAACAATATTCCCCTGGGGGCGTGTGAGCTCTTTCTGGACTGCCCTTCACTACACATGGGAGTAAAGAACTACAAATCACAACCATTGAAAACAAGGATCCCACAGAAATAAGACCACGTCATATATCCATAGCCATATAAATTAAAAAAAGCCATGAATAAAATATGCAATCATTTGATAATTTCTCTGTGATGTGTGGAGCACCAACTCCAGTGAGTGAACAGAATTTATTTATTATTTATTTGTTACTATATAAAATGTATGTACTGGCAGTTTGTATTTGGACAATGAAGAAATGTATTTACTAAATATGTTTAATATTGTGTTTTTAAAATTTTGCATCCCTTCACCTAATTTTGTTTATCGTATTGAGCAGTTGCACATATATTCGAGTTAAATTAAGGATTTGAAAAAATATATTATTGAAACTGGACGGTGTGAAGATGAATACATTTGTTTGTACTTCTTAGGATCTTTCCCGTTCACAATTCAACATGCAGACTGGACTCTCAGGCAATTCAACATCTCCCCCCGATTTTCCTTTCATCAAGGTGTGTGTTGTGGTTCCCTTCTTCTCTATCTTCTTCTACTGCATCGTGCTCATGCTCTACATCTTTGCATCCAACAGACAGTACATGGACAGCACTCGCTACATCTTGTTTGCCTACATGCTTGTCAACGACACCCTGCAACTGCTGTCGTCTATGTTGCTCTTCTTCCTGGCTGCGGGCCGGTCGAGGTTCCCCATTGTCTTCTGTGCCCCCCTGCTCTTCTTCTCCACCGCCACCTTCCTCAACACCCCTCTCATCCTAGCCACCATGTCACTGGAGCGCTACGTGGCCATCATGTACCCGCTACAGTGCCCGCCTCTGTGGCGCTCTGACCGTGTCTGGATCATCTTGCTGTGCCTGTGGCTCATCAGCTGCGTTCTCCCCGCGGTGGACTTCTCCATCGCGGAGCCTCGCCCCGGCGTGAACGTCCTCTCCACGCCGGTCTATTGCAGCACCGTGGTGCTCAACTCGTCCACCCTGCAGATGTTGTTCAAGGTCTCCCTGAACGGGCTTTTCTTTGCCGCGGTGGCCCTCATGATCTTCTACACCTATGTGAGGATCCTCCTGGAGACCAAGAAGATGAGGCAGGACAGGGCCTCCGTGAACAAGGCCATGCGCACCGTGCTGCTCCACGGCTTTCAGCTGCTGCTCTGCCTCTTGGCCTTCACCAATCCCATCTCCGAACAGCTGCTGGTGCTCCACGCCAACTGGTTCCCCGATGACATCTACTTCTTCAACTACTTGTGTTTTGTCCTCATCCCGCGTTTCCTCAGCCCTCTCATCTACGGCTGGCGAGACAAGAGCCTGAGCGACCACATGAGAAAAACTGCTCTGTGCAGCCATGGCATGGAGAAGGCGTTGTCATAACTCATAATTCTAGCATATGAACAGTTTCCTTGGTAGATTAGCAGCCACGTTATAAAACTATTCGATAAGATTAATTAGATATTAGATAAGAAGACCCAGACTTGGACTTAGACATAGACTTAGAGATGTTGTATACTAGCAACGGTTAATCTAGCAATTGAAATGCTTGAAACTTGTTCTGGTGACTTTCTTACTGTATTTGCAGCAATACATGTTTCACCTTCTTATGACAAATGTACTCTTTGTAAGTCACTTTAGAAAAAAGCGTCTGCTAAATGCCCTAATTGTAAATATAAATGTGAACTTATAGACTAAAATGGTTGACAAGTGGACAGCTTTGGACTCAAAAGGTTGTTTTTTTTTACTAATCAGTTGAGTGTTGGGCTCCAGGGCCAGGGTCAGGCTCAATTTGAGATGACAACAGTGCAAGAGGTTTAGATATTATTTCCAAATTGTATGCAAATCAAGGCAAGTTTATTTATATTGCACACTTCAAACACAAAGGGCATTCAGAGTGCCTTGGCATTACATGTTAAAGACTAAAATATGAATAAAATGTGACTAAAATGTGAAATGAGAAGACTAAAATATAATAGGTGGTAGGAACATTGTGAGATAGCATAATAGAAAAGGGTTAAAGCTTCATTTGTAGATAAGCATCATAATACTCAATGTATATCCACATGATGCTGTGATTGTAGTTGAGTTCTATTGACTTTTACAATCTTTGTACATTTAATAAAAGAAATTATCAATTCAATTCAACTCATTTAAATTATACAAGTAAATCTTTATAATAACCATAATTTGCTGTCTCCATTTTGTTGACAGTTCCTACACAGCCAGCAACATTCCTGATCAGCGTGTGTGTGTGGTACCGGGAGGTAGATGTCACTGTCACACACTCCCGGATAGAAAATAGCCTACCAAAAAAAAAAACATCTGTGATAAATAATTTGATAATCTCATTGATAATCTTTTATTAAGACATAGGCCTATGTGAATCTAAGTATTTAAAAATATATTTTTTGTATAATCTACAAACTTGAGGTAATAAAGCATCTAATGCAAATATGTTATGACTTGGGTGACGGCCGTTTAGCTCTATAACAATACTATATACAACAATAGCACATTCACAACTCATCTTTCACACTAGACCTTAACTTTCCGCCGATGGGCCGTGAAAGCCGACCCGAGCCCGTGTCATCACAGTGGGGAGCCGTGCTCCCACCCTGCGGGTTGAGGGGTACAGTTCTCCTCAGCTCCACACCCAAGGGCGCTGACTCACGTGAACACATCACTGGAGAAGAGACTGAGCACTGGAAATAATTTTCTGCATGATGCTTTTTCTTAAATGTATCTACTTGGGTTTTTGCCTCGTCACTTCGTCTCACGTTCGCACGTCTGTTGGTGAAATGTACACTTCTTTACTGAACGTCAAGGAGGCGATCATGACTGAACGGACGCTGATCCATTCTCTAGGAACCTACATTGACCACGAATTAGAGAGACTTGGGGACGTCCAACGGTGAGTAGAACTGATCAAGTGTCAGCGGAGAAAGGTGACTCAGTACCTTTATATTCACTTCGATCGATTCATCTCTCTCTCTCTCTCTCTCTCTCTCTCTCTCTCTCTCTCTCTCTCTCTCTCTCTCTCTCTCTCTCTCTCTCTCTCTCTCTCTCTCTCTCTCTCTCTCTCTCTCTCTCTCACACTCTCAAATGACTATTGGCATGGATTTTTGTCGTTCATCTAGATTAATTGGTAACATATTTTGACTAATTCTAAGTACAATTTTTCAGTTCAGATACAATTCCCAGGTCATGTCCTAAATTATCCGACTTCCAGCCAATCATTAGTCTAATGGAAGAGCCCACATTTTGAGTTGAGTGTGATGTTGAGAGTTATTACATCTTCCTGCTGTACCATCATGCCAGCTGGTATAGACGCCAGTTTTACTGGGTACAGAAACTGGACATGTGGCATCACCTCTGTTTAACACAAGCCACTGATGTCATTTGTATTGCCAGTAGTTCCTACATTCTCTGGCATTGTATCTCAAGCAGCTACTTTCTTTGTTCACAGATTCCACGCTAAAGTGTCTGACCTGCACAACAGAGTTTTCAATGGACCCACTACAGCCATGGCAAACCCCCTTATCGCATACACTCTGATCAAGCGCTTACAGTCTGAGTGGTTGAACTTGGTCTACAGCGATGAAGCCTTAGAGAACACGCAAGGTTTGTTTAATCCCCACACAGAGTCATTGCCACGTATGAATAGCGATGGCACCCTAACCAAGTCCTTTGCCATTACAAGTGTCTGCCATCCTCCTGGAAGGCAAATCTGTAATCCGTTCATTTGTGGCCCCACATTTCACAATGGCCTTAGGAATACCAGCACCAGAAAACATCCTCCACCCACCACACCCCCACCCCCACCTTCACTCCCCTCTCAACACCCAGTCCCCCGCCAATCCCCCTTACGACTCTTCTTCTCCCCAGCTCTGAGGTCCGGTTTCAAGGCGGTGGAGGCCAGCCTGCCCAAGCTGGAGGACCTCCAGGGGGCTGCTAGGGCGCTGATGCGGCTCCAGGACGTGTACGCTCTCCAGGTGGGGAGCCTGGCCAGAGGCCGCTTCCAGAGAGCTGCTGGGGGCGACATCCCTGTTGACATCTACCGGCCCACGGTGTCCGTCCCTCTCTCTGGAGACGACTGCTTCCTGGTCGGAAAGGTAACAGGGCACGCGGCTCTCCGTGCACTGTATTCACGGTGTGTGAGTGTTTTCAGATAGTCTCCTTTCACCTCACTCGGTACGTTTACATGCAGCAAGAAATTCGAATTTCTAATCGTATAAGACATCGTTCGGACTTTTTAAGTGCATGTAAACACCTTAATCCGACCTACTTCGGACCTACTTCGGACCTATTTCGGACATCTAAAATCGGATAACTACACCTGGATAATTCGATCATAGTCGGACTTTTAATGGCATGTATACTCAGCAATCGTATCTGAATCGGATTTTGCATTCTGCGCACGCGCAGTGCCATTCTGCACATGCGCAGCGCCACATAGCGTCCAGAGTCAGCCCATGCTCCGGCTGTTGATCTGATTCTCTGAACGGCATGTATACTCGGACAAGTGATCCGGTCTTTCGCATGTCATTATCTGATCCGATCAGAAATTCGAATTTCTTGCTGCATGTAAACGTACTGAATGATTATGGCCCACACAGGAATACAATGAAAGACTTTCCTTTAGATCTGTCAGTGGGTTGTATCTAAGAGAGTCCCCTCTTGCTGTGTGGCTCCAGAATCCTTGCTGTCATAGCCTACACTGCTCCATGATGAAGGCGCCGCTGAAACATTTTTGCCTCGTCTCAAGCATTCCCACTGTAGATCCCATTGTTTATGAGAAGCGATGATGTGCGAGGGCAGGGCACTGCGAGGTAGAGGCGTCCAAACGTTGTGGAAAAAACATTAGCTCACTTGGCACAAAAAGAATGAAGTCAAAACAGTGCCATTTGTCCTTACTTTGGGAGGGCATTTTAAACTGGTGTTCAATTGAGGGTTGTTCTCTTTATGGTTTGCAGAAACAGCATTTATATTGTCATTAGACTACTCTTCTAAAGGAATAGGGTTTGTTTAGGGTTATTTATACCAGCCATGTTTTTCCTGTTATTCTTGTCTTTCTTAAGGGAGAGAAGCATTGTACCCAACAAAACGGTCCTGGGAAGTGAAAGTGTTGTAAGGAACTTGTTTGAAACACTCCCGGCTCTGTATCCTGTCCTATTTTACATCCAAGCGCAAACTGAATTGAACCCCAAGCCTATGCTAGGAGGCTGGTCAACTCTGCTTACCGCTATCAGGCTGTCCCCCATCACTTCTCCCTGTCTCACCGACTTGTACATAAACCAAGTCTCCGCTCATATATCAAAACAATACAATCTGAGCATTCGTATACGGGTCGCGCGGCTTCACTACGAACCACCAGCGCGGTTCTTTATTTCACCGTCCAGCTTCAGGGGCGCATTAAGCCCCCCCCCCCCCCCCGATGATGTTCCCCTCACGCAGGTGGCCTACGAGCAGGGGGACTTCTACCACTCGGTGCCCTGGCTGGAGGAGTCGGTGCGTCTCTTCAGGGGGTCCGGAGGGGCCTGGAGCCCGGAGAACGAAGGCACCCTGGAGGACGCCCTCGACCATCTGGCCTTCTCACACTTTAAAGTGAGCTCATAAAGAAAAGAAACAAACCCCTCTCGCAGCGTTGTTTGCGAAACACAAACACTCATGTTGTATAATGTGGGGAGGTTGTGAAGCACGTCTCTCACGTCATCTTTTTGTGTTTTTTTTAACTTGTGTGTTTGTTGTATTTCTTTCAGGAGGGAAATGTGTCCCATGCGCTGAGTCTGTCTCAGGAGTTGCTCCACCGTGGTATTTTTCCTTTCTCAACATACATTCGAAATGCTCCCAACCATTAACATGCACAGAGAAAAAAAAATCAGCATGAACCTTTAATTGATTCAAACTGTTTTTAACTACACTATTCATACAACTGCCTGCAGCAGGAGAAATAACGTGCCGTGTGCGCACTGCTGCGTGCTGTCAAGCAGATTTTATCTATTTACTTTCCCCCTAGATCCAATGAATGGCCGCGTTCTGCAGAATGTGGAGAAATATGAGAAGCTGCTTGTTGAGAGCACATCCCTGCCCATCAGCGAGAGTGTTGGAATGAGGAGACCGAGCTCCACTTATCTGAACACCAGGAACGTCTACGAGAGGCTGTGCCAGACCCAAGGGTCACAGGTAGAGCGTTCGTCCTTCAATGACTCTGTTGCTGGAGGACACCCACAGGAAATATGAATAGTTCAGAAAATGGCAATGGCCTGTGTAATATTGAAGAAATGCTGGACAAAGCCTTTGTTTTGTTTTTTCTTCAATTAGCATACAGAGCCTTGGCTGAACACTTGACAGGAAATAGCCCTGAATCCCCTTCTTCATGCGTTGTTAATTTACCTTTGACTTGCTGAGGTTCTTCGTGTAAACCTTTCAAGTCATTGGCCAGACATGAGAGGGAAAGTGGGCCTGGCCCATAATGTGTGCCAAACATGGGGCTCAACCCAAAATCCTTTGATTGAGTTGCATGAGAATTCTTGGTGTAATGGCTTTTGAATGTGTAATGCAGCTTGGGGTAGTATGAATACATCACTGTATTGTAGTTTCATGAAAAACAACTTTTCAATCCAGAAATGTTATTCATGTATGTAATTGTAATTCATGAATGTAATTCATTTAGGTTTCAAAATTACATTGATTTGATTAAATAAGGGGGCACCAGACAGTTTACCCAAAGATTCTGCTTTCATAAGCATATTGAACAGCTCGTTCTATACTTACAAACCAAATCCCATCTCACATGACCTTAACAACTCCAATGAATGTGTCTGCCAACAGCCAAAGCATTATGAAAACCACAGACTGTTCTGTGACTATTTCACCAATGGCGATCCTGGGCTACTGCTGCAGCCAATAAGACGTGAGGTTCAAAGCCTGCAGCCATACGTGGTTCTTTATCACAATTTCATCACAGACAAGGAGGCAGAGGACATAAAGACGCTGTCTCAACAAGGGGTTAGTAACACATTCACTTACAGTTAACCATTATGACCCCAATCCCTGCAAAAATCGCCATGAAGTATACAAATTGGCCGCCAGAAATACCATTGCCAGTGAAGTGTTTCACAGCATCTGCTGTTGAGAATGTGCTAACGGGACTTCTCTCTCATATCTTATCGTGTTGCCTATTCTTGGGTTTGAGTTGTTTCATGCAGGTTTCCATTGTGTGTTCCCGCTCTTGCGTTCGAGCAATAACGAGTCCTGCTCTGGTACAGGTTCTTTCTTCACTCTTGCCGGTAGATATTATTTTAGTGTGAAGCACAGTATAAAATAGGTCAACCCTGTCCGGCTTGCCACGGCCAAGTGTCCATATCATCTATTCCAAAGCCGGGCTGAACAGAACAACATTTTTTTGCATGAGCAAGGTAGCTCCATCCAGATCATTACTCTTCCACGTTATTCGCCACAATGTCTGGAATGCGCGTGCTTTGTAATGCCAATAAGAGGAAAGCAAAAAAAGAAAGCAAAAAAAAAAGAAAAAGTTGAGCAAAGCTGAGATCCCTTGAAAGGCCCGTTTGTAGGGAAGGTTGCCTGGGCTTCAGACATTTAGCGAGGCTCTAAGGGATATGCGATGCATAGCCACGAGTCTTGGCAGAGTGCCATCGCATGTCAACGTTGCACTTGGCTCAGGTGGGGAAAGCTTGCATATCTGGACAGCCAAAGATATTAGCCGCCATTGTGTAGTATCAAAGTTTATCTAAAAGGCTACATTGAATGCGGTTGTGCTCAGATCGATTTCTGCTGATTCTGTCATTTTGGAAACTGTACAGTAGCACTGGAGCAGACACCGTCCTACGTAGCGGCTGGGATGGTTTTGGCACTGTCCAAATAGGTTTTCCATCCCCAGCTGTGATGCAAAACTCCCCCCTGTACTTATTTCATTATTACGTCATCTTGTGTATTTATTGAAACGGAGCCCAGGAATATTAGCCCCTCAGACTAGCATGGGTTTCCTGGACCACGGGAGTGTGGTCCACAGTGGTCTGGATTAATTGTAGTGTCTCAGTATTCACTGTAACAGTTCCATTTGAGATGGCGGACGCTCACGGTTTAACTGTGCTTTACAGTATTCTCATCCTATTGTAGGAGATGAGAATAGATATCTGTTTGTGTGTGTGTTTGCACTATGTATGTGTTTGTAGCCTGATATGAAGAATATTACAGTGGTGCGAGTGGTGAAAAAAAATTCCAATCCACAAAGTTGTGCAATTCTTTGAGCCACTTATAAGATCATTTAGTGAGGTTTTAAGACCTACTTCTGAGGCCTTGGCCCAACCCACTTTCAGGGTCCTTTCTTGCAATTCTAGGAATGAAATTTTAGCTGCAGCCATCCACCAGAGTTTATAGCTTATTTCCATTTTAACAGCTTTAGGAACCTGGACTTTCTTGGCAGTCTCTTCAGAATTGATCCTTTTCTGTTTTCTTTTTCTTTTTTGGGACAAAGTTTGAACTCATTGCACATATATGTCAATGCTCACAGCAGGATGTGAATGTTTGACATTTTCAAACAGTGGTAAAAAAATGTCCTATCTTTTCTGACCAGCTGAGAAGGTCGGTTGTGGCATCTGGGGAGAAACAAGAAACAGCCGACTATCGCATTAGCAAGAGGTAATCATGTAAACGTCGTTTGTCTGTTTGTTTGTAATACTGCTTCCTGGGCAGCCCAGGGCATCTTGTTGATCCTGTAGATGGATGACCAGTGTTAGTCTCCCACTTTATTCTCACATGAAACATATGTAGAAGACGGTCTGTTTACGCAAAGTCCTGCTGCTTCAGAGTTTTCTAAATGCCTGCTTGGCAAGTCATTTCATTCTTCAAACATGTCCTGTCTGTTTACTGGGTCAGTGCTCACTGGAAGAGAACACAGAGACAGTGTTTAGTTGTGACACACAGACTCCCCCCCCACCGATCTCACACCAACATCCGCGCTACGTTGTTTTCAGCGCTTGGCTGAAAGATGCGGCTCATCCCGTCGTCGCTCGGGTGGACCGACGCATCTCTCGGCTCACCGGCCTGACCGTGCGCCCCCCTTATGGCGAGCACCTCCAGGTGGTCAACTATGGGATCGGCGGCCACTATGAACCTCATTTCGACCACGCCACGGTGAGTGCCTGGGCCATGTTGGTGTAGTGGGCTGGGGTGTTTGACTCGCATACAGGAGGGTTTGATCTGGGGTTGATCCAAAATGTCCGCTGCCTCCCTGGAAGGCCTCCTTGAGCAAGGTGCCTAACCCCCATCTGCTCCTTAATGACATGTGTAGGAATTCACATTGCTGCATTGCTTTGGATTGAAGGGATATGCCGAGATATCTGATATCTCGGCATATCCCTTTAAAGTTTAAGGCCAGAGCTACATAATCATGGGCTAAAAACTACTAGCAAACAGTAATAGTTCATAGAGTAAATTGATTTATATTACGGACATATATGTAAGAGGTATATGGTGATGGCTTTTATTACTGATCATCTGTGTCTTACTGTCTTCTTATTCCCTGCCTTCAGTCTGCATCGAGCCCTGTGTTCAAGCTCAAAACTGGAAATCGAGTGGCAACATTTATGATATATGTGAGTTACCCCGCTGCATTGATGATGACAATGATGATGATGATGTATGTGGACTGCTTTTCCCAGGGCCACTTTTGGTTTGAAATGTTCTTCACCTGAAATAAAAAAATATGTGGTAAATTGTGTGTTCTTGTATGAAGAACAGTGATGTTTGCGCCCAAGCCTTTTAAAGCTTTGCAGCGGATCGATGGATTTTCAATCATATTAGCACATTATCACCCATAGACACAGCTCTGAAAGAATGTCATTATTCCACAGCTCAGTTCTGTCGAGGCAGGTGGATCCACGGCCTTCATCTATGCCAACTTCAGTGTTCCAGTGGCGGAGGTAATTTGCACTCACTCTCCATCTCTCCCTCTGTATGACTCTTTCTATTTCTGCCTATTTCTCTCTCTCATTATCTCAACCTTTCTCTCTCCCCCTCTGTGTAGCCTAAGTCTTATCCCATAATTTACGCCTTTCTCAAAAGTAAAAAAAAAAAAAAAGAAAGTATGACAGCTATATATTTATAGATTCCTCCCAATTGGTGGTTATCAAAGGCCAAAAACCTTTAAAAAAAAAAACTTTCAGACAGACATTGTTGCGGTAGAAGACTTTGTTGGTGAGCGAGTGAGTCCAATGAATGTCCGACCGCCTTTGTCAAGGAGAAGAGACATGGAGCTGTTTGGAGAGCCACCGCTCACACTTGCAAAGATCAGATGCTTCCACGTTACTCCTCAAGCTTCAACATGTTGCCATACTGCTCGGTGGGCCAGTGCAGCTGTCAAAATGCCTTACCGGTGGCTCCATCAGCCAGGGGGTTTCATACGACAACAGCACTGCTATGTGAGGCGGGGGGTGGGGGGGGGCGATGTTGGTTTTGATTGACATATGAGCTGCTACGGACCCGTTTACCCGTCCCTCTGGGGTTTAACCTTTCACCCCTCACTCACATCGGGGTATCGCCTCACCAGTTTGTGCATTTCAACTCAATGTTGAGTTGCTCCAAAACGTCACTAGGTTCTTCCCGCTGTGAAATGGGAACATTATTTGAAGTATGGCTCCAGGTCTACTGATTGCGCCACTGGTCTCACCAGACCCCGTTGGCCTCTAGCAGAACATCAACCATAGCTCAGTGGGGTTTTATGGTCCACACGCTGCAGTCATGCCATCTATAAATCAAATACTATTTATTGCTGCACAATTGATTTCAACATACTTTGCCCTCGTCGATGTTCCCAGAACGCTGCCATCTTCTGGTGGAACCTCCACAGGAACGGTCAAGGGGACAATAATACGCTGCATGCTGGCTGCCCTGTGCTGGTTGGGGACAAATGGGGTAAGATTTGTGCTAATCAATGTCACTTGTTATCTAATTCCACTAGAATGCCAATAACATAAAGGTTTCACATTTGCAGATGTACCATTCAGTTGAGAGTTAGTTGAGAGCCAGCCAGTTAGCTTACTGTAAGAGACGTCCTATCAGCAGTCCAGTGTTTTCTTGGTTTATTGTTGTTAGCCATCTGGTCATACAGAAGTCAGTGCATATCTGCTGCATTCCAGACATACATCAACAAGAGATGGTGTACACTGCCCTGCCATATGATGCCTGTCGGCCTCCATTTTGTAGAGAATTTTGTTTGTTAACACAAAAGATTGTCATCCATATTGAGACAACAAGTGAGCTCAGCTGTTCATTCTTTTTGAACACACTACCAATATCATTTGAATGTCCTTCATCTCCCTCTTCATCTCAAGTGATGTAACGATGACCAACATCGGCTTCTTCTTCTTCTTCTTCTTCCGCATAACATTTCAGTCGCCAACAAGTGGATTCATGAGCACGGCCAGGAGTTCCAGCGGCGCTGTGCTCTGAACCCAGAGGAGTGACCGGGAGGGGCCGGTGAGAGAGCGAGCCGGGCCCACTCGGGGCACAAGACCCCCCTCCTGGTCTCCGGGGCGGAGAGGCAGGCTGTCTCTGCGGCGGAGGAAGGGGCAGTAGAGGGTTAAACTGGCATCCTGCGTCTGCTGCCAACGGAACCAGAGAGAGAGAGAGAGAGAGAGAGAGAGAGAGAGAGAGAGAGAGAGAGAGAGAGGCCCCTGGGAGCTTACAGCCGGGCCTCCTGGACGGAGCAGGGGGGCAGCCACACGGCCCGGGGCCACAGAAGAGGAACAGGGAAAGGGACAGGGTTTGTTCGGCAGTCGGCCCCGGGGGCTATGCCGTAACAGGCCGGCGCTCTCTGAGACGGAGCAGAGGCCTCGGGGCTCCACACACTGGGCCGGTTTCTCTGAAGTGTGCGAGGCTCGATTGTCTCGCCGTCTCAGATTATCTATTTTGCTATATTGCTCTTTGTGCACGACTTCATTTTGTTAGCACACGTCGGCGCTTCTACGCTAACGACAGCCTCGCTGTCCTTTGTCATCGCACAGCTGGGGAACATCGGCGTGAGTCAATGAAAACCCTTCACAGCTGAGTGGGGCTGGGTTTAGTTTTCCACGGTTGACTAAGAACGCCGCGTGTCATTCCCGGTTGCCAACGAGAGACTGCGCTGAAGATGAATCGACGCTTACTCACCGTCTGGTTCCTACTGGAACAGTTGAGCCAAACCTTGGCGCGAGGGAGCCGCCATCATTAATCACCCTCTTGGGAAACATGGCGACTGTGAACTCCCATCTGCTGCAGTGCTTTTGTCTAACGACTGAGTATCCGCCTGCATACCACTCCGATAACTGTGTCTTAAGTAGGTCAGGACCCATCTCAGAGCAGAGCACTCGTTCTCTCACCTTGTAAAAAGTGGAAGAGGTCTATTGAAAGACACCGGAGCCTCCGAGGGGCCCTGACTCTGATGGTCTGCTCCAGTGACAGGGGGTGTTGAAAGCTCACAGGAGGCCAGAGGGTGGGTGTTGAAGGGGAGAGAGCGTGCTGTACGGATGAGGGATGGAAGTCCGGGTGGAGGTCTCAGTCTACCATGCACAACATATACTGTGCTCTCACAAACACACATACAGTACGTATTGAATGTCATTTCATTTGTGTTGGGTGTTGTTACAAAGCTGTTGTCCAGGAAAGCCGTATGGGCGCACGGTGGTGCATGGTTTACCCTTTGTTGAAAGGTATAGACAATGTCATGCGTTGGGCTGTTAAGGAACTCAATCACTATGCTTTCTGTTATCATTTGGCGTTTCATTTTTGTATTATCAACTGTTTTCTGAACTTTATTTTCAAGTTAATAAAGTGTCCCCCTCATGAATTTGTCATCCTTTCATATCCATTCGTAACCTATTATGAATAGCTTCTAGATTTACAGTGCACCATTAACATTTCAGGTCAATGTGTTCAAGTCATTCATTTCATTTTAACACAAAATCACAAGCCTTGATTTATCCACAATCTTCCAGTTGCCATGTTTCCCCCCCTAGCGCTCCAAACCATGTTGAAGCTGTGAGTTTACCCCAGGAATTCTCTGTACTATTTGCTCCATCTCTGTGCTGGCTGGGCCTCTGTGTAGCTCACGTACGGTCAGTTCAGCATATTTGGCATCTGCCTCTATGCATTGGAGGATTCTGACGAATCAATGGTGACACTCAGCCTATGTCAATGCTAACTTAGAAATATTTTTGTCATACTCTTCAAATATGGATATTGCTCAAAGTGTATGTTAGCAGATCAATGTGTTGGGGACATATTTTAAGAATGTGGAAAAAGCTAAAGTTTAGATTAATTTGTAACCTGTGCTTGTTTGATAATATTTGTATTTTAATAATATAGTATTTACAGTATGTAATGCTTAGCAGTGGCCTGCATGCTATTTGAAAAGAGAATTTGGGAAGATAAAAGCTGAATAATTTTCGTTAGATAATAGTGGGTTGAAACACATGTGGGAAACAGGGCTGCTCTCTGCTGGATGTTCGTGATAATACACCACGGCATATCTGAACTGATTACTTTCTCAAATCCAGACACTTCATGAATTTAACAGTTATAACATGAATATATATATACTTATGTTCCACTGTAGTAGACCAACAGAGCATCATGCCCACATCAATATAAACCAAAATATTAAGTAGATATTTTATGCAGTTAGGCTTACTACTTATAATATTACTACTATTACTGCTATAATGTATTCATATCAATAATCAACATTTAATTTAATTTTATTATTTAAAAGCGCATCACTATCAGTATATTTGTAACCATAGAGTTTCACTTTTGAAGGAACTCCACTTCCCACAAGTCTGTGCGCGGTACGCGCGGCTGCGAAGGCGGGACAGAAACAGACGTTGCTGGGAGCGCGCAGGACGTCGTTTGAAGCTCCACTAAACAGATCAGTGAACCGGGATGCGGTGAAACGGAGATACAATATGTTTGAACAATGCTTCCCCTCGCACCGCCATCTATCTTACATGCCAAGCTAGGCCATGAAGAAAACAATAAAACCACCGAGGTCGGCCAAGTCTGGGAGCAGCAAAAAGAAAGGTAGTGCCAGACGCTGTCTTGTTGTGTGTTGTTGCTAGTAGGCTAACTAGTTAGCATCCTCCAACCTGTTGCCAGGTGCGCCGAGCAGGTTTATCACTAGATGGTCAGTTGGATGCTATTGTCCTCGTTTTCTGAGTGTATACTACAGCACTGGTTCCAGAAGTGACCAGGGTCACACAGGGTCAGCAGAAGTGACCAGGGTCACTTGTGTCCCTGGTCTGTGTCTGGGTTTTGTGTTGAGCTTGTTTAGATGATTTGGAGTTGCTGAAGGATTAATGCAGGGGCGGCTCTATGGTGGTACCTTCAGGGGGGCTTGTCCCTTAAAGGTGCTGAATGTTTATCTGCCTCAGGGGTCCCTGTGTGTGAGGGACTTGTCCCAAGATGTGATGGACATGTACTTACATCTGTTGTTTATAAAGCAGGCTACTGGCTGGTAAAATGGGGACATCCAGGACGCTGATGTTGTGATCTGGGTATATCTTATTCATCTATGGGTTATAGCATATGTTGTAGAATCATATGATAGGGTAATATTTCATACAACCATGGGTTTTAGTAAATGTTAGAGGATCATTTGATAGGGTTATATCTCATACAACAATGGGTTATGTTATAGGATCATTTGATAGATTCATATCTCATACAAGCACAGGTTATAGTATGTTATCGGATCATTTGTTGTATGTTGTTGTATGTTATTGGATAATTTGCTGATTAGTCCTTTGACTCCGTGCAGACACTGTTTTCTTGTAAACAATCACCCTCTAATGGTTTTGATGAGGCCTCAATAAAAATGGGTTAACTTCATTTTTAGAAGAAAATAAATTGCATTCATTTTCTCATATTAGACTAATATGTTAAACATTTGATGCTAAATGTATATCTGCCTTGCCATATCCCTGAATAATTACTTATTTTGCATATGATCATGTTGTGATCGTGTTTCTACCAGTGTTCTTCAAGTCACATACGCACACACGCACGCACGCACGCACGCACGCACACACACACACACACACACACACACACACACACACACACACACCAGATGTTGGATAGTAGTAAACCCGTATCATTACTCTGGGCCCAGTCCCCAGTGATGTGTCCCCCACCACCAGCCTTCCTCCCCTGGTGGAGGGCCAGCTCAGGTGCTTCCTACGGGTGACCGTGTCCAGGGTTCTGTGGACCATACACAAGCCTCCGCCGGCCGCCTTCATTAGGCTGCGCTGGTGGGGCGAGTCCTCCAATGGGACCCAGTTCTGGCCCCGGGATGGAGCGCAGGTTTCACAGAAGACCATCAAGACCACCACCCGGTTTCCCATCCGCTGTGGTCCGAAGCAGTTCACCTCCTACCTCACAGGTACGACTCCCAAAGTACCATGTGAAGCCAGAGTGATTTGAGTACCTAGGATGCTAACCTAGACTTTTGAGCTGATGCCATATCATCATAAATGATACTTTAAATTACCTTTAATCCCTATGTAGACATAACATTGAGCAGGGATCCTGTGTGTATATGTGTTTTTTAATGTTTGACAAGTGTGTGTGTGCGTGCGTCTGTATTCATTCTAAGCCATTGGCAATTCTGTCCACAGATATGGGCTCTCTGGTGCTGGAGGTTCTGACGAAGACGGACCATCTGCCTATAGCCCGCGCTCAGGTGGCAGGCATCTCCCGTCTCTCTCTGTCACATTCCATCAGTGGCTTTTACACCCTGGTCTCCCCGACATCTGAGAAGCTGGGGGAAATACAGGTGAGTTTGAACTGTACTGTACTGTCTTACACATTATGAAATAAAAAGATAAAAAAACTGACGTCATGTAAGCCAATTAATTATTAATTTATTGCCTTAAATTATTATTAAATTATTATTCTTCGTCATTCGAATAGACATCTGTATTCATGCTTCATTCCAGCTCAGAAACTAGGCTTTTATTCTGAATGTGAAGTGAAGTGTATCTTTTCGCTGGACGTCCGTGAGACAGACAGTGATGAGGAAGGTTGCAGTTTGGATTGGGTTAGCAGCCTACAGCTTATGTATTCCCGTTGTTTCTCACTCAGGTGTCGCTCTCCCTGGAGCCCCTGACGGAGGCCTACGACAGCAGCAGCTCCCTCCCCACCACGGATGCCAGCACCGAAGTACCTCGGCTGGGCACGCTGCCACCACCCCAAGGCTCTCAGCACGCTCCCTCCTCCATCAGTGGCGCAAACACACCAAGGTTATTGTGGTTTTTGTAGTTTTTAAACAATGTCATTATAGTTTTTAAATTAAAGGTGTGTTTTTAATACATTTTCTTGGTATTGGCGGTAACTATTCAAGCTAAGTGCATGCTGCTTTTTTCCTGTGTCTTTAGAGGGAAAGACCATTTGTATTTCCAAAGTGCCCAGCTTGACAAGGGAAAGGGCAAGTCGGTTGAGAACCAGGTGCCAACCTTGGATGGAGGATCCCAGCATAAGCAAGCTGTCTCAAGTTCGCAAGAACAGCCCTCCACTGACCTACTCTCAGGTTGGTGCAGCGGAATCACAGCAGATACAAATCATATCCAAATAACATAAAATGTATTAATAACATAATCCTAATAACATTTAGCTTATGATTTTTTTTTTTTTTTAATTTGATTTAATTTGAAGTTATCTTGGAGCGTGGAAGCAAGCTCAGGAATGCCATGGTGAAGTCTGCTCTCCAGTGCGACCTGGACCTGGACACGGCACTGAAAGACACACCTCTGCCTCTCCCAAGAGACAACGTGCTACCACCCTCTAGGTAGGCTCAAGAAATGAACGCAAAGCTTTTAACATCCATCCATGTATTCAAATGTACAAGTTGATGGATAGTGAAGCGGTTGTGTGACTCCCTGCCAAAAGGTCCTGGGGTTGAACCCCCTTGGCTTTGGCTCCCTGCTCCTATAAATCTGATACACCCATTGCATCCAGGTTATTACCTCGGGCTCATGGTGTGTTCCTCCAGAACATTCTCTATGACGACTCCAGCCTCCAGCACACGGCTTACCCCAAGCCGCTCAGCCCCAGCTGCTCTGCAGACATTGAGAACCGGGCTGTGGATCTGCTACTTGGCCGGTAACTACACCTGTTTGGCCAATTGCTGTTTATGAATGCTTACACGTCCGCACAGGATGTGTGTCACCGAGTTCAGCCATCAGAAACAGCAGTTGCCAATCAGAAACAGTTGCAATGATGGCAACATTCCAACAAAAACACAAAAACATATGTCTATTGTGTGCCTGCAGTGTAATAAGCACAGAATACGTTTTGTGTTCGTTTTATTGATGTCATAACATTTTGTATTTTTAAAGATTGAACACATCTCTCCCTGTCTGGGATGGCAGGGCCTCTCCCCCCGAGTCTCTGTCTGGGCAGAGCAGTGTGTGTTGGGACAGTGAGCTCAATGACCCCCAGTATGACCAAAGCTTACTGGAGAACCTCTTCTACAAAACCCCTGTAAGTACGCAGGACAATGACTTGTTTCTGTAATTTCAAGATCCAGCAGGATGGAGAAAATATGTGTTTTTCTTGGTAACCCGCAGATGTCAGATGGCAAACTTGAAGTGGAGGAGACATCGTCCCGTAGCCAAAGTCACGAAAAGTCTTCCACAGGACATAAAGACAATCAACCGAGGTATGCTTTTGATTGTCTCTTCAAAATAATAAGTACGAATTTCTAGCACCATTAAGGGTGGAAGTGAGCAAGCTTACAACGGCTCCCCGTCGTAAATGATTTGTATGTATCACAGCAGAATGCTCCACATTCATATCTCTCTTCCAGCCCCAGGTCCACACACCCATCACATCCAGCAGAAGGGTGTGACACCCTTGCTGGCCGGGCTGCAGACCAGCTGAAGGCACTGAGTCGGATCCATCTGGCCAGAGTCACTCTCCACTCCCTGGCTGTCCCCACCAGCCTCCCCTCTCCTTCCCCCAGGACGACCACTGGAAAGGGAAGACCCCCGAGGCCACTACCGGTCAAGCGATGGTAGTGATGGCATGTTTTGCTTCCGTGAAGTTAGACATTCTCCCCGTTGGTGTAACGATGCTTTCACTGTCGAGTACCAACGTCTTGTTTGTTTTCTCCCAGCTCGTACTGTGTGGAGTACACGTTTCCTGTAGCCCCCGTTTCCAGGCGCCATACCCGCGGTAACGCCGTGGTAGGAGAGGTGACCCGAGCGGTCTCTGCTAAAGTCTCTGGCGGAGGTAGGCAGCAGTACATCTAGGGGTGTCTTCCCGTCCTGACAAGTGATGCGTTCGGTTGGCTTACTTCTCCTGTTCCTCAGAGGTGACGTTTGACCAGCGGAATGTGTTTCCCGTCTCGTTCGATGGAGAAAACCTCAAACGGTACCAGGAAGCCGACATCATTTTTTCCCTCTTCTCTCGTAACAAAAGCCAGCAAAAGGTATGGAGAACAAGAACGACATGATGCATAGGCAGTGTGTTTCCACAACCACATGCTCACATTATCTCCCCTCACATCAAATGACTACTGATGGTGCTGGTGTGTGTTCTGTTGTTCCAGCCGGTGCCGGTGGGACAGGCCGTCTATCCACTCCGCTGCCTGTTGGAGCGCGGGCAGCTGAGCCAGTCCGTTGTGTTGCCCGTACAGAGACCAGGCGGCGCTGGGGAATCCCAGGACGTCGGCCCTTTCAAGGTGACTGATTTTAGACGGGAGATGATATGTAACATGTTTACTCTAAACATCCTTCCCCAGGATTCACTGAACTATATGTCTGCTAGTTATGTGCAGGAGTACACTTTTGCCATTTTTCTGTTGACCTTAACCTTACTCAACCCTCTTAAGTTGAATGCTGCTATAATGCTAATGTTTTGAAAATTGCAAAAATTTCGATTTTAAATTTCACCGTTTGCCCTCCTCTTCTTCACAGGTGTCAGTAGAGCTTGCTGCAGACTACAAAGATTTCAGCTCGGCCCAAAGAGGACCCGCTGCGGTGCCCAGGACTCCTTCACGTCCTCAGCCCAGTCCACGACGAGACCTCAGCCCCAGATCTCCCTCCCGAGTCCCCCCAGACCAGGGTCGGTCCCCAGCCGGCCCTCCAACAGACACCCCAGTCAAGGCAGTCCAGTGGGCCTCGCTGGGAGCCTGCCACAACCCCGGCCCCCTGGAATCCCCCCGTGGAAGAGAGCAGCACACTGAAGGAGTGGATGGCGAGGTCCTGCTGCACGCCCTGCTCATGGTCCCGGAGGGGAAGGACTTTGTCTGTGAGCCCGCGCAGTCTCCAAACTTCTACCTGAACTGTAAGCTGTTTGGGTCGGACGAGAACACACGCTCTGTGGTCAGCTGGGGACAGAGGAGCCCCTCGTTCAACTTTATTCAGGTTAGCGGAATGGATTTGATCGGCTTTGTGTTGGATTTCACGGCTTTCAGAACCCCGAAACCCCCTGCAAACAAAACAACATATCGTCATTGACTGAAATTATATGCTGTTGAAATGGGCAGAATTTTAATTTGGTGAAATACTGAGTTTATATCAAATATGAAAAAGATGTATAATTAGTAGTTTGCATACACTGATAAAGGTACGACAAGATTAGATTTAGAAACGAGGCTTGTCCAGCATCAGTACTTCTCTGTCCCACATCCTGAATCCTAAATGCTCCATCTTAGGTGACACCGTTGGCCCTGACCTCCCGGCTCCTGGAGAGGATGAAGGACAATGTGATGGTGGTGGAGGTGTGGCAGAGGACCGGCACCACGGGGAAAGACCGGGTCCTGGGCCTGGTCAAGCTCCCCCTGCACCATTTCTACATGTCCTTCAGGTGACTGAGCACGCTGGGCTTACCAAGCCAGGAGGACCCTGTTTTAATATACAATGAACCGAGCGGGATGGTCCCGTTTTATTTGTATGTTCTTTCCCCACAGAGACCAGAAGATATGCCAGCTGCTTCTCCAGGCGCAGTACCCCGTGTTGGGGGTGGATGGCTCCATGCCCGTCGTTGACGTGTTCTCCGGCGGTACCAAGGGGACCCTGAGGGTTCTGCTGGCCATGGGCGGCTCAGAGCAGATCCTGGCTCTCCAGCGCATGAGGGACGACGAGGGCGGCCCGGCGTCTCACGGCCCCCGGCCCGCTCACCTGCTGGACCACCAGCACCACTCACAGGCCAGGGTCAGTGGGCCTGACGCCCCTCTGCTCTCCTTATTCCAGAACCTCTTGTTTCTTTCTTTTGTGGTCTCTTTTGTTCAGACTTTTATTTTGTTCAAATGTTCCCCTCTCCTTTTCTTCTTTGCTTTGTTCCCTGCCCTTTGCTCTTTCTTACTTTTGTGAGTCATCGTAGCATAGCAATCCACGCAATCACATCCAAGTGATGGATTACTTTTCCTCACGCACAACAACATTTAAAAGGCCCTTCTGTTTCCACCATGTGGGAGTGGGATCAGCCATTACAAGGCATTTCAAAATCAGCCATCTTGTTTAATCATGTGTAGGAGTGTGCACCCAGGTGTTTGCTGCTTGGATAAGCCTACCGGTTGGCACAGTCCTGGGTTGGCTGACTAATTCAGCTATCATACATCTGAGTGGACACTCCCACTGTCACTAGAGGGTAGATTTTGTAATGGCTAATCACGCTCACACCTGGTGGTAATATAAGGACCATTTTAATATCACCAACAGCTTATATATTTGATGCAAACACCTGCATGCCCATGTCTCGGTGTGTTTCATCTTGGCATGTCCTTCTGCTCTGCTGTTAGGCGAGCACGGTGCAACAGGAGGCCATGATGGAGCATCTGTTTGCTGTGCGGGTGGCGAAGGTCCAGGGTCTCACCCCGCTGCAGTCCACGGTCTGGGGGGAAGCCGACTGCTACGTCCAGTACAGCTTCCCCTCCCAGGATGGAGACCCAGCTCCTCAACTGGACCCAGACCTCATCGAGAGCAGTAAGGCCCCTTCCACAGTTCAGTCTAATGTTATGTCATTCAAGGGATTGGCTATGGCTACTCTGCACTTTTACAGTAGGTTCAGAATCTGAATTTACTTTATTGGCAAGTAAGGTTAACACATACAAGGAATTTGTCTTTGTGTTTGGTGCGTAACAGTAAACATAGTAAAGAAACGAGAAACCTAAAATAGAAACATTTGCCATAAGAACAGACAGGTGTGGAGGTTGCTCACGAGAAAGCTTTGATTGTTTATAAAGTAGGCAAATATCACAAAATGTTGATTGAAGAATGTTGTATTTTTTTGGGGGGGGGTTATTTATCCTATGATGTCACTGTCCCCAACCCCACCACCACCACCAGGTGTGAACCTGAAGCAGTTCCGTACCCCCACCTCGCTCTGTATCCCGGACCCTCTGTTCGGCCACAGTGAGACCCACGGACTGGTGTCCCCTCCTGGGGTGCCGGTCCAGAGGCTGCTGCTCAGCACTCTCTCTGGCCAGGGCCTGCCCACCGGGGGGGGCGTCCAGTTTGAAGTGTGGTGCCGGTCAGTACTTCATTCCTACCACTGCTAGAATTTGAATGCGTGCACAGGACGTTGATGAGAGTGAAAGAGAGGAAACTCAAGAATAACATGGAAAAATCTGCACAGCTATGAAATTCTGAAATTTATACTCAATATTCATAATAAATTATTATTAATAATTACAATCATGATTAAAGTATAGCGGTTGCGTGTTTCACACTGGCCATTAAATTAAGCACAAAAAAAAGTACATTTTCCATTTTCCCTGAATCTGCAGGTACTACTACCCCAACGTGCGGGAGCAGCTGGTGGCCAGGGGCCTGCTGCCCCTGTCCAAGCTGTGTGCCATGGTGACCCTGCAGGGGCAGCAGCCGGCTGACGCCCAGCTCTTCTCCCTGCCTCTGGTGCGGTGCTGCAGCCAGGGCCCCGCGGAGCACCGGCCACAGCCTGCAGGTCACCGCACTCACTGTTCACACTGCCATACATGCTCTTACACACTAGGGGGCGCTGCGTGTTTAGTTTTTTATTTTGGATTGTGAAACTAGTCTTGGTGCAGCGCACACTGGAGTAGTACAAATGACAAGAATGGCTTTCTTTGTAAAACAACTTTACAAACACAAGACACCTTTGCTCATAAGTATACACATACATTGCAAACACACACACACACACAAAGAAATATATGCAAACACACAGTACACACGCAAGTACACAAGCTTGTCAACGATATCCAAAACACCCGTAAACAAGTCAACACTACTAATACACACTTTTCAATGGTGAGGATTTGAACATGGTTCTCCATGTGTTCGGTGGTGCAGGTCTGCTGGAGGTGTTCATCCAGTACAGACAGAGGCCTGTGAGGGCTGCAGGACATGTAGGAGCAGGGATGGCCCGCGTGGTCACCCTGAACCTTCAGGTGCACAGAGGGTCCGGTCTCAAGGCTGCCGCGAGGTACAGCACCCCCTGCATGTACATGTGTGGTACTGCATCCCGGTCATTGTTCTGAGTCCACCCTTTTCTTTTGGTTCAGTTGGTAATGTCTCCTCGCTTACGGGTCTGTAAAAAAGAAAACTCAGATAGTATTTAATATCCTATTGCAAAAGGAGACTTTACCTCAATGTAAATCAGATCTCTGCGTGTTGAGCGCGTCCACCCTCCATCCACATAAGCCAACCCCACCCCGTTGTCCCTACCGACTCAGGGCGCTGTCGGAGAAGGACGAGAGGTTCCGGTACTTCGCCGACGTGGGGCTGAACTCCTACGTGACCGCCCAGCTCTCCTTCCTGCCCGAGGCGGAGCGCAGGTGCACGCGCGTGGTCGCCAGGTCCTTCTGCCCAGAGTTCGAGCACCACGCGGAGGTGCCCTGCGACCTGGACCTGCAGAGGAGCACCGGAGAGACCTCCAGCCTGGCCGAGGTGCTGGAGCAGGCGTCCGCCCTGTTCAGCCTCTGGCACAGGGACAGCCCTAAAGGTGAGCAAAAGCCCGGTTGTAGCTCGCTACCTAGCTTGGCGCTGCCTGTTAGCATAGCACCCATAGGCTGACCATCACAGGAGTCAAGGCCACGGCTTATTGAAATGAATTGAGTGAACTGGAGGGAGGTTCCTGTGGTCTGACAAGCTTTATATTTCCTGGTGTTTTTACCTTTAATGATATTAACCTGCTGTTTAAATCTTTTAGGGGTGACCACACCTAAATCTAAAGACGCCCTTTTGGGAACGGTGAAACTTCCCCTGAGTCATCTCCTTGTAAAAAAAACAGGTATGTCTGCCCTGATTGTTAGTATTCTAAAGTATTACAATAATGTTATAAATGAGGCCTGTGCTCTGACCTTCATGCTGTGAATGTGTCTCTCCAGGTATATCCGGTTGGTTTGCTGTCCAGCCACCTCGCCACTCCTGCTCCCCCAGCGGCCCTCAGGGCCCAGTGGGCGGGCTGGAGGTGTCCCTCAGCTTCTCCCATCACTCGGACCGGGACAGGGTCCTGGCCGCCGCCCGGGGGCTGGGCTGGGAACTCGGGCCGCGGGGCAACGAAGATGATGATGATGATGATGATGATGTCGATGTTGTCGATGGTGAATGCGCCGAAGACGTGAGCACAGGAACCCTGTCTCTGAGCGTCTCCACGCCCCGGGCGTGGCTTCCCCTCCGCTGTCTGCTTCTGACGGGACAGGACCGACCACAGCGCTCCACCTACTGCTACCTGCGGTACCAGCTGTATGACCAGGAGGCCTTCTGCTCCCCGCTGAGACACCCCGCCCTGCAGGAGGAGAAGGAGGAGCAGGGGGGAGGCTGCATAGCCACCGTGACCTTCCAGGGCTCCAGGGTGGTGAGGATCAGGCGCTGCCGGCCCCTGCTCTGGTACCTCCGTGAGGAGCGGCTGGAGCTCCAGCTGTGGGTGGCCTTCGGGAAGCACAAGGCCCGGAGGCCCCACGACACGGACCGGCTGGTCGGGTCCGCCTTTGTGGATCTGTCCCCTCTCGCCACGGGCCCCGGGAAGAACCAGAATCTCAGTGGTGTGGATCATTATGGAAATGATGCTCTTCATCAAAGGAATTTGGATATTTCATGCCCAGGAGAACTAAAACTAATGCAAAATGTTTCATTTTTTTCCCAGGAGTTTACCCGCTGTTCAGGCACTCTGCGTCAGATCTGAGTGGTGCCGCGCTCAGGGTGCACATCGCCATGACGACAGGCTCTCTCCCCAGGGAGGCCCCTGCCCTCATCGTCAACGACGACGATGACGTCGACCTCGACAGCCAGGAGGAGCTCTTACAGGGAGTGGAAGAGGAAGCGGACCCAGGGCCCGCCTCCACCAGCCAATCACACGGCCCGCCCAGCGAGGGGACCAGTCGCTGTGCCGTTGATCAGCTCTCTGACCTCGCTGCCCAGCACCAGACGGAGGTCGACTCCCCAGAGGACTCCTTCCCTGTCACCGTCACAGTGGACCGCGCCATGCACCTCAGTCTGAGAGGTGAACCTCTAGGGCTTTTGGGTTGCAGGTGGCATCTCATTGGCTAGGATGCCTCCTGACCCCCTGTTGAAACAGGCTTCGATGAATGCCTGTGTATAAATGGTATACAGGATTGGAATCAGCCTTTAAACATACCTTACTTTTGGGGTTAATTGAAATTATAGTTATAGATTCCCTATTGCCCCTATCGCTGCCTCTAATTTGAAGCATATGGGACATTCTGAAAACTATAAACCATTTACGAGGAAGAGTTCAAGTCTGCATAACCTCATGGTGGAGGTGGATCAGATCAGGCTGACTGGTTGTTCATGTCTCCCCCACAAGGCTGCCCCCAGGCGGAGTCACGGGGGTCCCTGCCCTGCTGCTGTGTGTCCTACCTGACCGCTGACTGCTCCCAGCCCGTCTCCACGCCCCTCATCGCCGACAGCAGCTGCCCTGTCTGGGAGCACCACCACGAGTGCAGGTATGGGCCGTGCAAGGCGGGGGCAGTTTGAGTGTTGATGTTGGGGCAGGATTGGGGAGTGGCCTGGCCGTTAAACTGCCAGGCAAAAGTTTCTGGGTTTGTTACCAATGACCACAGCCCACCTGTAGGCCCCATTGCGCAAGATCCTTAACCTCTGCCACACAGACAGACAGAAATACTTTAATAATCCCAGAGGGAAATTGCCCTGCTCATTCATGAGCTAAATGATAAGTAATTAATATACAGTTAATTAACGCGCTGCTAAATTACTCTATAGCACTCAAGAGAACATGTGAATTGTTTTTGATAGGCTATCAAAGCAGCTGCTGGTGGACCCACTACAGTCTCTGGTCTTCAAAGTCTGGCACAAAGGAGGTAAGCTAATGGGGGGTTTGACTGGACAACCTTCACCATGGGTCTCAGCGGTCACATGCCTCGTCTCATGATGATGGACGGTTCTGTTGTCTGCAGACATGGAGAGGGTGATCGGGTTCTCCTCGGTGGACCTGTGCCCCCTGCTGTCGGGCTTCCAGTCGGTGTGCGGCTGGTACAACATCACAGACTTCAGCGGCCAGTGTCAGGGCCAGCTCAAGGTGTCCGTCTCCCCGCTGAGGGGCGTCCAGGGGCTCAGGGGGCAGCGGCAGCCACTCAGCGAGCCTGGGTCTACCAACTCAACGGTGAGGGTGGGGCTCATTCAGCCCCCCTGGAGGCTGGTGGTGCTCATGGGTCTTATTGTAATACAGGAGAACATGGAAAGCCACTTCATGTCGTACTCTGGGTAAACCTAGTAGGACAAAGCTGTAGGGTTGCAAATTTTTGAAAGAGAATACAAGGCACACATTTAGTTACAGGGCAGTGTGGTTTTGGTCTGTGCTGCCCATAATGCACTGCCTGGTGCCTAGTTCAACTTTACTGTTTTCTTTTTTTCTTTATTTTTTTCTCTATTTCAGCCCCTGAAACATGTTGAGTGAGACCCTAATTTTCAATGGTGCAGAGAAAACAAATAGAACCATAAAATGATACACATTTCAACATTTACGACACAACAAGATTTGCTTATTGATGTTTTAAATCCCCCGGCGCCAAGTTTCTCCCAGGAGTGAGGTGCACGAAGGCTGACTGTAGTCTACACTGTGTTGACTTGATGAGTATGCAGTGTGAACCAGGGCTGAGATCCTCCCAGGCTCCAGGCTGAATGTGACTTGATATGAGACAGCAGTTTGTTTAGGGATTTGTATGCAAATATGCACAAATGTGGAGCACATCTCAGAGAACCTTTCCAGCCAACCTTTCTATAGGAGTCCATTGACGGGCATCACCCGTCATTTGAGAACAGCATGCTGCTGACGGCATCTAAAGATCTGAGGGATGCAGCGGATTCATGTGCCATTATCCAGCATATTATCAACAATTCTTTTCCTAATTAATATGGACCACCTTTTTACCCATTTTGACAGCCGAGTTCAGTTAAATGCTCTTAAATGTCTCTTCTACATGGTTGACGATATAATTAATAGATTGTAGATGTACAAATTAAAGTGGTAGTCATTCACTGTTGTACAGCAGGCACACTGTAGTTCCTGAACTAGACGTGATATAACCCTGAGCTAACTTGCATGCCTGAATTTGTTTAAGGGCTTTAGCCAGAATTTCCAGGACACATTGCTAATGTGTTTGGACTCATGCAGGTGTGACAGGGAAATCGTTTGGAACGTGGTGTTTTACAATCGTAAGAAGTCTGACTCGAGGTCTGACGGTGAGTGTGTTGTGTTACCTCAGGCATTGTTCCAGGGCCTTCCTCTGGGCTATCAGACATCTGCCACATACAGCAGCTTCCCCGCTCACCTCAGCCGCTTCCCTGAGCAGAAGATCTCCTCACCTGAGCGGATGGACCAGCTCTTCCCCCCAAGGTTTCCAATACCACACACAACCACACAAACACTCTCACCTCACACTCTCATCAAGAGGTTGAAACTAAGGTGGGTTTTTGTGGGGTTGATTTAAGTTTCTGGGGCAAAGTAGTCTCACAAATCAGACTTAAGATTACAGCTGAAGTCTGATGGCAGACAAGCTCAAATCTGGTTAAACAGGTTAAACAGCAGGTGACTCTGGCACAGGGTCTGCTAGGTCTGCTAGGCAGCACACCCCAGCATTGCTGGGGTGTGCTGTGCTGCCAACCCCAGTCTAATCAGTGTGACTCGGGTCAGGTGAGGCTGCTTAAAGCAGCCATCACCCAACACATAATCCACAGGGGCGTTTCATTTTGTTCTGCTTCGGATTTCCTGGCTGGCAGAACCACAATGATGATACAATATGGCAATTAATGTCAGATCAAGAACGGACTGATCCCTTGAACTTGCCATTGTATCGCTCCTTGGCGAAATGCGAGCACAAACACAAATCAAATGATGTGTCCCACAGGGTGAAAAACACTGAGCTATAGTCTTGTCTATTGTCTTGGTCCGGGATGGTATGGTAACCCCATCAAGGGGATCATAAGAGTTGCTGTGACCTTTATGTGTGGAAGCATATGTGTGGCATATGTGCGGCAGTAGCTCAATGTATAGAGTGGGTCATCCACTATCCGTAGGGTCGGCGGTTCGATCCTCCTCCTCCAACTGTTCACATATCGAACCCCACAAATGGTACTGATTGTAAGTGGTTTTGGACAAAAGCATTTGCTAAATGCCCCTTTACCTTTACCTTATCTTTATGTGTGTTCCACTACCTTAAGGGACAGTGAGTAAATGCCTCCCCCCTTAAATGTAGTATTTCAGGACCTTTTTAAACGGTCAAACATTTACTCTCTACCACTCGTTAACATTGGTTAACTATTTCAACAAGGCCAACCATATTCATAAGGCCTCTAAAAACGATTCCATGATTTACCTTTCAGTTTGTCAATACACTTTTTCCCCAGAGTTGTTTTCAAACTGTAATCTGAAACCTCTCCTTCTCCACAATGTTTTTTTCCCTCGAGGAAAAGAATGTACAAAACTGGTTTCCCACCAGCCGTCTTCAAATGAGGAAACGGCTGGAGGCCGTGCTCCCCATGTATTCATCCTCGCTGCAGCCTCTCATCAGCAGTCTGGATTGATCTGTGTGTGATTAACGCCCCTGCTCCCGATGGCCGACTCCAGGTGCGCGGAGGGGGACCGCCACGGGGAACACATGGACAACGTGCGGCTCTTCCACCAGAGCCTGCAGGAGCAGGCGGCCGGGGACGCCCATCCCTCCAGCTCCGCCCTCTTCTCGGCGCTGCGGTATGTGTCCTCATCCATCCACCTGAATGTCACCCTGTGGACAAAACGTTGGATTGGACTAACAGGGTTTTTGTTTTGGTTTTTTTATTGTTTTTTAGGAAAAACCTCAGCGAGCTGGACGACATCCAGAAGTACTTCAGCCGCAAGCTGTCCGCCCCCAGCTTCCCACCCGCCTCCGAGCACGCCTGCACCCCCCCGCGGCACCACGGGGAGGAGGCCCCGGCCCCTGGGCACCCGGAGACCAGCACACATCAGCTGCTTCTCAAGTCCAGCCAGCTAGTGGGAGAGGTGGACAACATCCTCTCTGGTGAGTTCATGTCTTGGGTCACGAAACACAACACATGTGTTTTTGTTTTGGGAAACGGACAACGAAAACAAACGTATTTCAAGCACCACACCGCTTCCATCCCTTCTAGGTTTGCAGTGGCCGGAAATGAGCCCCTCTGAGCCCCAGAGCCGTGCCTTGTCACCCCTGGCCCCAGGGGACTGCCCCCCTGTGGGCCCCTCAGGAACCTTTCCAAAGAGACCCCCCCATGCACCCCCCCAGAGACCTACAGAACCTCCTCAGGACCACGATGCCCCTCCCCAGGAGGAGGGTCTTCACGGACACACTGCAGTTCTGTCTGAGGATGAAGACGATGAAGACTACGGACCAGGTGGCAGAAAGGATGCAGAGGCAGGTGGCGGTTGTGAAGATGATGAAGATGATGATGATAGTGATGGGGACTATGATGAGATGGTGGTGGAACCCAGACCTCTGAATGAAGTGACCTCTTTAACGGACAAAACCAGCCCTTGGACCAGTATAGTCTCAGTCTGTGAACTCGGTTCAGTGGAGAGCCTGGAGGATCCAGAAGAAGGAGGAGCGTGTTGTTTCCAAGACCTGTCCCAGGGTGAGAAGGACAGGGAGCAGTCCGGACCAGGGGCAGAAGGTCTGGACCACCGGGCAACCCGTGAGGATTATAGTGGGACCATCATGGGGGAGAGTGGACACTGTGAGTGCAACCATTCCACTGGATCACAGAGTGACGCCTCTAACTCTGAGGAGGAGGAGGAGGAGGACGGAGGAGAGAGGACACTGCAGGCTTCAGCCGAGGAAGAGGAAGCAGAGCAGGGTGTGATGACCCAGGGAGGTCAGGTGTCAGTGGTCGGGCCTGACCGTTCTGAAGCTCGCTCTCCCACTCTTTCTGCCCCCAGTGACACTTTGACCTCATCACACAAGGAAGACCAAACACCACCAATGTATCCTTGTTCAGTGTCTGGTGTCTTGTTTTAACACTGCTCAGTGGCCTGGGCTCAGATCTCTATTTTCCTTATTGCTCCTGGGGGGTTGACTGGGTGTTTTCCTTAACGTTCTTGTTTAAGCTGTCCTGCCCTCAGGGAGATCCCCAATTTCTTCCTTCCAACCCATCATCTGGAGGCGTCCATGAGGGCCCTGCGCCTGGCTCCGGCCTTCTCCAGGCCCCCCTCTGACCCAGTGAGTACCCATCCACCCCCAAAGCATCAGAAACCTGTCTATCTGAGTCCAGGGCAGTTGGCTGGCGTTCCTGTCGTCTATGATTCTGAATTTACGACTTTAGATGATAATGATAATTATAAAATTGAATGTATATAAATCAAATATAGATACGACATCATGTTATTCACACTTGACTCTGCTGTCATGACACTGTCTGATCCTGACTACCCCTATCTACTGAATCAAGAATCGATTTTTGAATCTTATGGTGATCCGTGCAATCCCGAGGAAGTCACACCCCCACGTGAGACCCAGTGCCTCCGTCCGGCCATGCAAGGGCAGCTCCACACCAGTGCTAGGACTCGTTGCTTGGCGGTGGGTCCGTGTCCTCTCAGGAATGGTGACCACGCGCCCTGACCCTGTAACTTAACCTGCATTCTGCACAGCACTAACATTTTACACGACCATTACACAACCCACATCTCCGCCAAGTAAGGCGAAGGTTCACTAACACTTTTCTACTCGGCTAACTCTTCCTTCATCGAGCTGATGGGCTGTATGCCAAAGCGTTGGTCCGAAGGCCTGCGAAGGAGAGGCGGTGTGGCACCTTGTGTCTCGTGGTGCTTGGTCAGCACCTCAGGTAGATGTTGGCTGTGCACCATTGCTATCAACAGAATGGTGGTTGATCATCAGTGGAATATGAGATAATTAGTGATGGAATATTGAATTATTGGCAGTGGAGCAGTTCCTGTTCTTGGCAGACAGAATTCATTTTTTTTTTTTCTTATCGCTCATGTTGAAACTTGAAGCTCAATAAAATGTCAAACAATATGAAACGTTTTTGGCTTTTAAAAAAACAAACAAAGTGTGTGCGTTAGTTCATCACACAGACATACAGGTTGTATATGTTCAAATCATGTATTGGTGTTTGATATTTGCACCGCTGGCATGTTCAAGCCTGGTGTTGTTTCCTTTGGGCCTGACTCATGGTGTGGGGATGTCGGGCGAATAACGCACAGGATGTGGTCATGAGAGCGGTCTGACGAACAGCTGAGATGGTCCGCCTTAGTTGGTCACGCTGTGACTCAGCAGACAGACCAAACCGGTCAGCTCAAGCATCTCCCCCTGCTGAAGTGTCCTTGAGCAAGGCGGGCCGGCCTGCGCGACAGCCCCAGAGGTGTGGGCTCATGTGTGCCGGCTGTTTGAGGAGTTTTAACACAAGCGACCTGGGAACCCACCGGCGATGACCCCATGACGGTTTTAAACGGTACTCCCTCTGCTGTGCACACGTCTCCGTTTACATTGCTTGAATGCAGATGCATCTTAAAACGGAACGAAGAGCTTAGTCGTGGTCACGGCTCGGGGGGTTCAGAGCCAACGCGCTCAGCCGCACGGCTCCGGGTGTTTACTCGGATTTCACCCAAGCCCGCTCAAAGAGGACGGTCGTGCTCTGGTCCCGTCCCGCGAGGCCGCATTCATATGCAGATGACTGGTGGAAAGAGACACAGTTGCACAAGGGTTCCCCTGCCGAGGGTGCCATCCCGACAAGAGGAAGTGCGATGCCGTGGGACTGATAACCAAGTGTGGCAGGGGGCCCTGCCGTCGTCTGGGCAACCCTGCGGTCGGCCACCAGCGGGGTGGGAATGTGTGGCTTGCGTCACTCGGCCACAAAAAAAAGTCTCCAATTTCAGAAGGTGGTGTGTGAAGATATAGCCCAGGGCTGGTGAGAAGTGGGCGGGGCCTGGGTCGGAGCTCGCAGAACCAGTTCAAGCTAGACACTTGTTGTTCTGAGGCTGTACTCTCTGTTCCAGCGGGCCCCAAGGGGACACATGTGCTAATCAGACTTTGTTTTTGCATGTGATTTATTCAGCAAAAAGGCCACTTTAACTACAGTGTACGGTGAAGGCTAAAGGATCTTTTCTCAAGCTCCAATGACTACTGGCCAGAACTGAAACGTTTCTCCTGTGAACCTTCCCTTTCCCAGGGTCGTGGTTCTGCAGTCCGGCGGCCGGGGCCCAGGCGGGCTCCCCGACCCAGGCCCGCCATCCCAGCAGCACCCCTGAATACACAAGAGACCGCAAGGATAGCCCAAATATTCGCCGCTCATTATACTGAGGACCAGTAACCTCTTTAGCAATGGGAACAGTCTACCTAAATATATGTAAATATATGTATATATAATCATGTACATTATGCGTCATATTTGTACTTTTATAAATAAATATGTGGTTGTTTATGTGTACAATCGGAAGCTTTTTGTGTGCATTTAAAACTGGATACATGCTCTTGGGGAGTGTTTTCGCATTTGTGGCCCAGATTTCATAATCAAGTGTACAGAATCGTGCAATGGCAGTGTGATGTGAGTAGGGAAATTGTTGTAACTTCGGTCAGTTAGGCCCGATTGATAGCAGAAGAGCAGCAAATTATGCAAAAACGGTCAACAATATCTGAAGCAGGCTGTAGCCTACTTGACACATTTGGATTTGTTCATCATTATTTGACATGACCGTAATCTCATTCATCAAGCAACATAAATCATAAGATGGCGAAACATTTCATTGCTGCTAATACAGAAGAATGATAAAATAACATCCACGCCAGCTTATCTTAGCAGATAACATCTGGTAGCATACGAATGTTACCAGAACAAGTTTCAAGCATTTCAATTTCCAGGTGAACCATTGCTAGGATACATCTCTGGCTAAGTGCCAAGACGTACAACATACAAGAGCATGAGGGTGGGGGTTTCTTTTCTTTTTTTAAAACTGTCTGTTGTCTGTAAGTGCATTTTTATCTCCATTTCGGTGCATTCCTTCTGTCGCCCCTCGGGTCCCACAGGTTATACTCGGGCTGTCCATGAACGTACACGGGCACAGCCGTGGTGTGGGTGTTGTTGAGACACGGAGGTCGTTTCAGGTGAACGACTCAAGTGTCGCCGATTGTTGTGGTGTCTTCAATTATCAAGCATATTTATGTAACGTCGAAGAAATGTGTCTGCGGCTAAAAATAGCGCAATTACTAAATTGAACGAGTTGTGACGGGCGCGCTGCGAGGAATAACATACCAATAGTGTATCCAACGATCTTGTCGGACAGGAGACTCCGCCTCTTGACAGAAGACTCCGCCTCCTGGTATAAATACCCCGCAGGGACGACGCTTCCTGAAGTCCCCTTACGGAGCTATTGAAGATTCTTCATATTGCTCGGCGGGTTGCTGTGAGATTGTTTTTTTCCCCCAATAAGGTAACTTGGGTTAATTGCTTTGTATGATGTGTTATTGCTTCTAAACTTTTTTTTTTTTTTTTTTTTACCGCCCCAAGCAAATGATAATCACATTTGACATCTGTGTGTTTCTCAGTGGTATGCTGGTCTGTTGCCCTATATGGACCGCGGAGAAACAGAGAGGTTTTCCATCCAAGGGAGAGACTATTCGTTACCTGAAACCTGAAGGTGACTAGTGATCTTGATATATTGAACGTGATGGTTAACCCGCATAATATGTGATCCATCAGCATCACAACAACGCCTTCACGTCATTCACTTGTTGTGATCAGAAGGTCGCTTGCTGTATAAGCGATCTCCAGATGCTCCGAGTGTCCTGGGAGGGTCCAACACGCCAGCCTTCACACACACAGCAGTCTTGAGCCCAATTCGTAAGAGGTAACAACAACAACCATGGTGGCTGTCCGGAGCGCAGACCACTTGCCCCCCACGACCCCTGTGAAAATATTCGGCGCTGGGACCGCAGCTTGTGTTGCGGACCTGGTCACCTTTCCCCTGGACACAGCCAAAGTTCGGCTCCAGGTGAGAGTGGCATCTCTTGACCTCCTGTTATTTTTTCTTCAATGGCAACGTGTATTGAATGAATCCTCGGTACACATTATGTTGTAGGCCAAGTGATTGTGTGAAGTGAGCCACTCAACAAAACCTTGCCTTGCTCATGCGGTGCAGCATGTATTTGTAACACGGGACGTCCCACACACCCTCTGTTTGCTTTAGATTCAGGGAGAATCAAAGTCCTCTGGGAGCCAGGCTTTGCGCTACAAGGGCGTGTTTGGGACCATCACCACCATGGTGCGGACCGAGGGGCCCCGCAGCCTGTACAGTGGCCTGGTGGCGGGCCTCCAGAGGCAGATGAGCTTCGCCTCTGTCCGTATCGGCCTCTACGACTCCATGAAGCAAGTTTACACCCGGGGATCAGAAAGTAGGCGGAAGAAAAACAAGCTGGCACAAGCTTTGTTGACTCTGTTTGTCTTTTTATTTGTTTAGTCTGATGACAATGTTAGAGTCCTGTTGTGTAACTGAGGCAACCACAGGGACGCCTCTTGGAACTTTACTGAACGTTACTGAGTATGCCAAGTTAAAGCCGCAGTATGTCAACCTGACCCAAGTTTAATTTAAAGGTGCTGTAGTAGGTGAGATGTCATCGTTATATTTTGAGTATTTTATCATTGATTAATTTATTAGAAATACCGTAGTAAGTAGCTAATAGACTATCCGTCTATTAGTAATAATAATAATAATAATAATAATAATAATAATAATAATGCATTTTATCGAAAGGCGCATTTCAAAGCACTCAAGGACACCTTACAGACAAGTTAAAAAAACAAGTAACAAGTAACAGTGGCATACTCTGTCAGTGTGTGGCTGAGTATGCTACTCGGAATAAGTGTGTTTTTAGGCGTGATTTAAAGGTGGAGACAGAGTCAGAAGTGTGAATGTCTGGTGGGAGAGAGCTCCAGTAGTGGGCAAAATGCTGTGTGAGATTCAAGTTGACCACTCCAAATTAGATTTTGGATCATCCCGGTGTATTTCTGACCTATCAGGGCGTCACTTCCCTGACGGTTCAGGAGAATCCCCCTTGCTTTTTAATCACAGTTGTTTGAATGCAACACTTCTAAATGGTGGAGAAAGATCTTGCCTACAATAATTTTAACTCAAAAATGACATTTTCTAATTTCCTGCCCTCTCCACCCTACATGGGTACAACCATGTTACCAATATAGAACATTTTGTCACTGCTCAAAGTAGGTTCCCAGTTTGCTTGTTTTATACAACTACTTGCAACCTTAATGTACCTGTTACACTGAGCCGTATGTGCAATAAGAGCAGGATGTTGAAGTCACTGTACTTCTGTTTTCCTATTTCGCTGTGTTACATAAAGTGAAAAGGTGATAGGTGATGCTGTCAACACTTAAAGGAAAAGGCAAGCAGGACAGGTTTGAAGCTTCTCCAGTATGTCTAGAGAAGACATCTGTCTGCCCTGGGGGCTACTGCCCCTATCTCTCCAAATGACCCTGTCAGGCAGACTCAAAAACAGGAACTCTGATATTTTCTTCAGCCTTATGCAAATATAATGCACTGTGTTTATACATGGAAAAATAGGTCAAATAAATGTACCTATAGTGCAAATCATTATTTCTCCTCTTTAAAACAGCGTAGTGCATGGTAGAGCAATTTAGTTTTTAGCTCATGGGTGTTAACATGTGTGGAGTTATTACTGGAATCCTGGCCGTCCAATCACAGCTTGTTATTTTGGCCTATTGCGTAACCTTCTCTGGAAGTGGCCTTTAAGTCAGGTGTTATACGAGGGTTGGGTGCCTATGCTATCAAGCTTGGATTTCACCCACATTCATTGGTGTTGTGTTATCAAGTGTGGGTCATCCACACAACGAAGCACTGTGCTGTGGTCTCAGAAGACTCCTTTCTCCACAATACAAACAAAAAGTTGGCCATGGCAAAAAAAAAACATCTCCAGAAACTCTTTGTGTGGTGTCCTTTTACATTGACCAACAGTGTTCTCCTGCAGGACAAGAGAGTCAATGGCTCTTCTTGTTCGGTGTGTGTGTCTGTCTGTCTGTCTGTGTGTGTCTGTCTGCCTGCCTGTCTGCCTGCCTGCCTGCCTGCCTGTCTGTCTGTGTGTGTGTGTGTGTGTGTGTGTGTGTGTGTGTGTGTGTGTGTGTGTGTGTGTGTGTGTGTGTGTGTGTGTGTATTTGTGTCTCCATCTGTGTGTATGTGTAATGTAATGCATCTATACTGTATATTCATCCAGTCAGGTGCTAACAGTGAGTCTCCTCCATCCATCCCTGCTGCCGCTGCAGACGCGGGCATTGGCGCCCGGCTGCTGGCCGGCAGCACCACGGGGGCCATGGCCGTGGCGGTGGCCCAGCCCACCGACGTGGTGAAGGTCCGCTTCCAGGCCCAGGTCCGGCTCCCCGAGGCCGGCGGCGCCAAGCGCTACAACAGCACCTTCGACGCGTACCGGACCATCGCGCGGGACGAGGGGGTCCGGGGGCTGTGGAAAGGTCCGTCCCAGACTGAACGTGTCGTGCACCCATTTTACATTTACATTAGGGCATTTAGCAGACACTTTTATCCACAAAGAGTTTGTTTGTTTTAAGAAGGTGAAACATTTCATTGCTGCTAATACAGTAAGAAACTCACCAGAACAAGTTTTGAGTATTTCAATTGCTAGATTAACCATTGCTAGTATACAACATCTCTGACTAAGTGCCAAGTTACAAAGAGCGATCAAAGTGCCAAGACGTACAACAAATAAAGTGTGAGGTTAGGGTTATGCAGGGTTCAGATGAACTCTGTACTCTGAAGTGGGTCTTGAGTCTCTTCCGGAAGATGGGGAGTGACTCTGCAGTCCTGACATTGGCAGGGAGCTCGTTCCACCACTGCGGTGCCCAAACGGAGAAGAGTTGTGATTTTGCCATCCCTTTTGACCCTTTTGAAGCGAAGCGTTAGTCGTCGACATGCTGAACGTGTCTTGACTTGACGAGAACTCCCCCCTCCCCCTTTTCCACTCCCAGGTTGTCTTCCGAACATCACCCGTAACGCCATCGTGAACTGCTCGGAGCTGGTGACCTACGACATCATCAAAGAGCTCATCCTCAAGTCCAACCTCATGACAGGCAAGTGGTGTCGTGATCCTCGCGATCCTCGCACCCGGCGAGGTGTGTTTCCACGACGCCCCAGCGTCTGGGCTCTCGGAAGACCCGCGAAACGTCGGGCGGACCCGCCAACATGGAAACTGTGTGTCTGCTGCAGATAACGTGCCATGTCACTTCACGGCTGCCTTCGCTGCGGGGTTCTGCACCACCATCGTGGCGTCCCCCGTGGACGTGGTCAAGACCCGCTTCATGAACTCCGCCCCGGGCCGCTACAGCGGGGCCATCGACTGTGCGGTCACCTTGGTCCTGAAGGAGGGGCCCCTGGCCTTCTATAAGGGGTACGTTACCAAACACAACCGGCTGACGAGGCCACGCTACGGCTGCCTGTTTGTGTACCGGCTAGCTAATGTTATGCTCGTAGTGTCGAACAATTGAACTCCGTCAGCGGGGAGTTTAATCACCGGAACGGAGCATGAATGTGATGTTGGTGTCTGATATTGCGTGTCGTGCTGAACCACGTTTTCATGAGCTGGCGGCCGGTCCAAGGTCACCCGTGGGCCTATCCCCTGACGACAGGCCGATTCTGATCAATCATGTTTACGACCGGTTGCCATGGTGCTTGCTTTGCTGCCATTCAACGGTCTCAGTGATTTGTGTTTGAGGAGAGGACCGCTGAACAAAGGGGGAGGAGATGTCCAGTGAACGACTGGAGTGTGAAGTAAGACGACGAGGAACTCAACCTTCGTGTTCTCACCGCTCCTCCTCCTCCTCCTCCCGTAGGTTCGTCCCGTCCTTCCTGCGTCTGGGCTCCTGGAACATCGTGATGTTTGTGAGCTACGAGCAGATCAAGAGGGGCATGATGAAAGTTCACCAGTCCTGGCAGTCTCCTGCTTAGTCCGTGGTCTCCGGTCTGCAAAGAACTGACCACGGCGTGACTACGGCGTGACCACGGGGGGTGGGCCACGGCCCACCCCCCCCCCCCCAAGAACAACACACCTGGTTTCCCCCCCCCCCCCCCCCCCCCCGCACAGGAGCGCACACTCCAGGTACAGACAGAAGATGGAAAGTGGAAAGTGGGAAAACTGCTTTGGTGGAATATTGTTTCTGTGGCTTCGATGCCTCGCGTGGAGACGCGTGGAGTGGAGCAGGAGTGATGATCAAGAAGGGATTTCGCTGAAAGTATTCAACGCAGTTTGAATGGGAAAGGAGACAACATTTGGGAATGTTAGGAAGTGCTTGTTTTCAATTGGACTGATTGCAATAATAAGTGTCATGTTTACAACTGAATGAAACCACTGGAAGTGAGAAGGTTCTCCCATTGATGTAGAACGTTCTTATGTACACGTGGTGTATATTACACATGTTAACATGTTAACATGAGCTCTGCCATGTGAACGCACAGACAATGCATACATTAGATCATCTTGTGAAAAATAGCTACTGATTTTATTGCCTTGAGACTATTATAGACTTATTATAGACTTGAGAATGACTTGACTTGTTAGGATCATCTTTTTTCTGCACATTAAGAATACTTAATATCTAAATGTATATTAGAATATGAATGTTTATACTATAATTGAACTGCCAGTTTTTTAATGTATATTGAAATGACGTGCCATTACCTGGGATGCCACCAGTCATTGATCAGTTAATCAATCAATACTCGTTACTATGCAGAATCCCACCTTCGTTTTGGGAGTCACTAGGTCAGAGCGATGGACATTCTGTTGTCTTTTAGCGTCCCTGCACATGTTTATCTGGGGCCCAGGGGCACCCCTTAATGCATCCCGACCCCTACCCCCCCCCCCCCAACACACACACACACACACACTGGATTAACACTGGACTAAACACTGAATCCGAATATTCCAACATGGCCTTGATATTTATTTCCAGGGCTGTCTGTTGAATCGACAGAATGACAGATTAAAGTTATTCCTTGAAGGGGACCATAATTATTCCGATCTCTCCTTGCATTATTTCAGTAAATGTTGTAGCAACGTGTGCCTATTTTTAAAAAAAACACTTGTAACATATTTCGCAGTTGCCTCATTGTGTGTGTGTGTGTTTTGTTTCTTTTTTTTCTTATCAACTTATTAACAGTTCATGTATGCGTGCGGCATGGAAACAATCATTTTTTATTGTATTTACCAAAGTATTTACCAAACAAAACAAACAACCAACCACATTAGCCCGCTTCAGGCTGGGCAGAGCCTCTGAGCCGAAGGCAAATTCAACCATCAGCTGACAGACAAGAAAATTGGTCAATTCAAGCTGGGCAGAATAATAGGCGCTGCTGACGTTGCTGTAACAGAAGTCAGACGGGGAACAAAAGCCACTCCATACCTCTTTGCTAATGATCACCTGTGAAACTACAGTGGGTTTTCTGTGGCAGTGAATTAGCATGGAGTTCCTGTCTGGGCCAGGTGGTACTCTGGGTAACCCCCCCCAGGGTAAGACCTCCTACACCCTTTCACCCCACTGGTCCTGGCCCAGTGAGTTCAGCTGACAGATGTGGATCACAAGAACCACATCTAAAAGATGATGTATATATAGATATATAGGTATATGTCCGTGCATGTTGCGTTATCATGATTCACCCCTTTAAAAACAGCGTTGAGAGACACAGTGTGTTCCGTGGTGGTTTATGTGTTAAGGCGGGGCAGGACGGGGTGGCGTTTAAGTTTCGCCCCAAGGCTATTATGCAGACTTGGCAGAACTCCCCGGAGACAGATGATCACAGATATCAGGTTCAGGGGAGCAGCACAGGCTCGCAGCAGTAAACAACAGCACAAGCCAACCAAACCAGTCCAACCCCAATCAATTGCACAGTCAAAAGGTGATATAGGAGGGATCTGCCACATCAGATATGATAATCAGGTCTTTGGAGACAGTTCACTGACCTATATATACTGAACTCCACAGTACACAAAAAGTACACCTCAAGCAACATCATTAAAGAGCAAAACATACAAATACAGACAATAACCAGATGAGACGGAGCATGCCGGCCTCAGTCAGGCCCCGGGCCACGTCGGATCGAGAGCTTCTGAAGGCGGGCGGGTTTCCCACCCCTCCTGGGACAGCGCGGGTGCTGCTGGTGCTGGTGGTGGTGGTGATGGTGGTGATGGTGGTGGACCCAGTAGGACCCCGCCTGCTGCAGGGGCGGTGTATCCCGGCGTCCGCGGGCTCCCGACGGGGGCCGGACCGCGGGCAGGGAGGCGTGGGAGCGGCCGACGGCGGGTAAAACGCACACGGGCGCCGGGCCGCACAGCCGGCCGGGGCGGGCGTGCGAGGGGGACCCGGTGGGCGAGCGGCGGCGCTGGTCACCGGCGGGAACGTCTGCCGGTCTCCCGGGGCTGCGCTCGGTGAAGCTCATGTCCTGCACTACGTTCACCAGAACCAGCCGGACGTGGTAGAGCTTTCGCAGGTGTTGGAAGCCTTCCACAAAATCCCCCACAGGTGTTTCGCCCTCCACCAACATCTGGAAGAGCACCTGCCGGACGAGAATCAGTTCAGGTCGGGAATCGGGACAGGCAAAATTGACCTTTGTAACGATAACACAATGCAGGTCCTGTTTAAGAAAGCACTCTGGAATGGTTTAGCATGACAGGGCAAACAGGACACGGTCTTGCATTCCTTGTTGTCTTTCCTCTGCCTTTCCTTAGTCAATCAGGGTGTGTTTTGCTTGTCTTGGCCTACAGCCTAAACCTTCACCCACAAAACACAAGCAAATGTTTTTCGGTCCGTCTCTTATCCTCGTCACTGAGGGTGATGAATCACAGTTTATCCATTGTGTCTTGTAAAAGGGAGCTGTTCATGCTTGGGAGAGTTGCCTTCTATGCTTGCTCAATGCATGCACTCAGTCACCTTGTTTTTTGTCCGACGTATCAGATGTGTCACACTTTGATTCGACCGAGTGGTTTGCGTTTTGAGTCAAACGTTGTGTCATCATGTCACATAATGATTGACCATTGAACATAAGCCCTTTAAGAGCCTCGTCAACCACGAGGAACGATGAATGACATTGTTAATGCAAGGCTTTGTCACCTCGCTGCTCCGCTCGGCGCTTGACGTCTTTTTCGCGAGGGACAGTTGAGCCACACGAAGCAGACCTCTGTACCTTTCATCTGTGAAATGAAAAACCATTTTTTACAAGAATAATCTAACAGGCGTTGACAAGAGTGTGCAAGGTGATGCATGTGCAAGTGTAGCCAAAATGCCAATAATTAGAAATTATATTATAAATCATACAAATGTACTGTCACTTACCCAGCTGACTTTGTTTAACAGTGATGTTCCCCATTAGTTTCTCTAACTCCTTGTACTTCATTGCAAGCACCACTTTTGCATCTCGAAAGGCTGGTTTGTGAATAAGACTGCCTTCTGCCAGTCTACGGTTGGAAAGCACAATACTCTCAGTGATCCTCTTCAGCCGCTGAAACTTGAAATGAATGAAAGCAGGATTAGATGCTGTGTATCAAATATTCCTGAAGAATTAACCACACAATAAAAAGATAGATTCAGTACGCTACTCTCTATGTAAAACCTAAGTTGTCTCTTCAAAAGAACCTTGGTGAAAGCTATAGGCCTATTGTAACAAATAGGTGTAGACAGTATTAATGAACAGTAATCCTTGCCGTGCCGCGTTACCTTTTCGCTGTATCGGATGATTCGGTTGCATTTCTCTTCGTCGTCCAGAAGACGCCGCAGTTCAGTGATCCTCAGGAGGCTGAACTGTGTTGACATGACTGAAGGTGACGGGCGGTGTGCAGCCTGGGGGGGCGTCCTGACCTTGGGGGTCCTCCTGCTGGTAGGGGGGGGAGGGGGGGCTGTCCCAACCTGGGGGGTCCTCCTGCCGGTGAAGGGCTGTCTGACAGGTTGGTCAGGTTGGTCAACCCTCAAAATGTAAATTAACTCGCTTTGAAGAACCACAACTACCTGGAAATTAATCAAATGCCTTGACTGTGGGTATTATTATTGATCATGTTTTAATGTTTTGAAAGCACTTCTTTTGACCTATGGACGAGGACTTACTCACTATATTTACTGCATATACTCAACAGTTATATATATTTTTTTCATTTAGTAGGTGCAAAGAAAATCGATTAAAAAAAATCGAATAAAAAAAAAATCGATTCATTAAAAAAAAAGAAAAAAAAACAATTTCTTTATGGACCACCATCACACACACACACACACACACACACACACACACACACACACACACACACACACACACCCATCGCCTCACTTTACAGTGTCTCCTTTACATCCCATTAGGCGTCTTTGTTGTTCACTCTCCCCGACCCGGGTGCAGCTTAACGCGGCCCCAGAGGAGGTCAACACGCCGCTGAGAATAACTGTCTATATGCGGCATCCCCGAGCTAATCCCCCCGGCGACGGTCCAGCTCCGCTGACTCCATCAGTGAAAGTCCTCCCGACGCCACAGGAGATGTCCCCCTGAAGACCTCCGTGGCAGCATGCTGCGGGTCCGCCGCCCATGTCCCAGCCAGCAGCTCGTTGTGAGTAGGCTACATCATGTCAAGTGTGTATCTGTGTGTAGGTAGGTCGTGGTAAGGACGATAGTCGATAGTTCATATTACAATAGTCTGGTATTAGTGTTGATGGGTTAGTTGACGTCTACTCAGTGGACTGGGGAGTGCGTTTGAGTGATCGAGCGTCATGAAACTACACTGATACTTTGACTGAATGTGTTGACAGCAGATGGTTGTTCCGTTTGCATGCACGTGGTTGCCGCCTGCCCGGTTAGATAAGAGGCATGACGGTTACCAGTAGCCTACTTTAGGCTTTAGGTCATAGTTTTACAACCACACAAGAATGCGTGCCTTACACCGCTGTTTTCAAACCATCAAAGTCTACCATCTCCGTTTTGTAAATTGTATTTCCTTCTTCTATTTTCTATTTCTATTTTGAGGTGAACGATCGAAAACGTACAATGAAAGAACAACTGGGCCAAACTTGAACCTGAGGTTTCCGTTTCCGGCGTCGGCAAGAAAGAGGCCATCTCTCCCCCCTGTGACGCCGCCGGGCACAGTCGGAAGCCGCTAGCTGTGAGCGCGTGTCCCCGGGCGCCATGAGTGGCGCGGACCACGCCCCCGCCCCCGCCGCCGCCGCCGCCGCGTGCCGCTCAGAGCCGGACTCGGACAGCGGCGAGCTGGCCGACATGGTGGCGGCGATGAGCACCGCCTCCAGCCGCATGGCCCAGCCCAACGGCGGCTACCGCGCCGGGCCCCCCCGCAACGCGCCCCACCGGCTCACCATGTCCGACAGGAAGCTGTCTCTGCAGGAGCGGGGGTCTCGCGTCGCCAGGCAACCCACCATCGAGACCAAGCGCGTGTCCATCACCGATGGCGAGGTGAACCCGTGACCCGCTCAGACGGCGGCGCTGGTCTGAATGCTGGTGATGGTGATGATGATGGATGGACATCCATTGGATGCATTGTGAACCTTCTATATGTCTTATCTTTCCAGGATTGTGTTCAGCTCAACCAGTATAAGCTGCAGTCGGAGATCGGAAAGGTGAACCGCTGGTTTTACATACATTACATACATTACGTATTTGGTACTTATTCCAAAGCTAGTGTGTTTCCATCTGACCACATGTTTTGTGCCTTTGTTTAGGGTTCATATGGAGTGGTCAAATTAGCCTACAATGAGGATGCGGAACAGTTCTACGTAAGTCACAGTTCCTAGACTGGTGTGTTGAAGGTGTAGGCAAAGGTGTGTGTGTATTAAATGTTGATTCTGAATCCTCTGTTTCCCTTCAGGCCATGAAAGTAGTGTCTAAAAAGAAGATGATGAAACAGTGTGGATTTTTGCGTGAGAAACCTTTTCTTTCTTGTGCTTCTCAGATAGTTACTTTCCCATTTCTGCATGCCTTGGTTCTGTTGTATATCCTTGTTGTGTGTGTGTGTGTGTGTGTGTGTCTGTGTGTGTGTGTGTGTGTGTGCGTGCTCCCCAGGCCGTCCTCCTCCTCAGGGTTCTTGCTCCAAGCCCCTGGAGCCTCTACAGAGAGTCTACCAGGAGATCGCTATCCTGAAGAAGCTGGACCATCACAACATTGTGAAGCTAGTGGAGGTTAGCATGATTCCCCTGTAGCCTACCTCATTCACTTTCACGTTAGAGCTAAAGCATGCCAGGGTAGTATCACCAGCATCTCTTTTAGACCAGAGCTGAAAACTATTGATAAGTCTAACCGCTGTAGAAATGTCTATAGATAAGTCTAACTGCTATAGCCAAGTCTGAGTGCCGTATGTTTCAGGTACTTGATGATCCCAGTGAAGACAAGCTGCACATGGGTAAGAAGACAGTCATTCCCTCGACACTGTTCCCCAAATGTATTTCAAACACAAAAACGAAACTATATTAAATCCTGGTTTTACCTTTTTAGCTTTCGAATTGATGACAAAGGGGTATGTTTTCCCGCGTTTGTCCCCTGTGTTGACGAGCTGTGGCGTGAGAGATGTTCCATGAATGTTTGAGTGTTGACTCTGTGTTGTCATTGCGTCTGGCTGGGCAGTGCGGTGATGGAGGTTCCCACTAGCAGCCCCTTCACAGAGACGCAGGCTCGCTTCTACTTCAGGGACGTGCTCCTCGGCATAGAGTACTGTGAGTGTTCGCACCGGAACGAACCACGGCACCTTTTATGTTGTGATGAAGACCCATTATTGCAGTCATCCATGATCATATTTTAGAAGTTTTGTCTTCAGTGTCTTCATCTCTGCGGACATCGGGGATCGAACCCGCTGCCTATTAAGCAGGGATGCAGGTAACATTCCATGTATTGTATATCCATTTTATTTTCAAGTGCACCACCAGAAGATCATCCACCGAGACATCAAGCCCACCAACCTGCTGCTCGGGGAGGACGGCCACGTGAAGATAGCGGACTTCGGCGTCAGCAACGTGTTTGAGGGCAGCGACGCCCGCCTCTCCAGCATGGCGGGGACGCCGGCCTTCATGGCCCCCGAGATGATGGCCGAGCAGGAGCAGGGCTTCAGCGGCAAGGTCAGGGCAGGCCCACGGCCCTGGGGGTGGTGGTGGTGGTGGTGGTGGTGGTGGTGGAGTGTGATGGTGGCGGGAGTGGTTGTGGAGAAGGCTATGATGGAGCTGGTGTAGAAGGCACTGGTGGTGGAGATGAAATGGTGTTAGTAGTGGTGGTGGTGGTGTGGGTTAATGTGGTGGAGGTGGTGATGATGGAGGTATGTGGACAGATTTGATACTGAAACAGTGGACACATTATCATGGCATTGTAGCATAATTTCAGATGTGGTGGGCTACTGACCAGACCAGAATTTATTGGTAGAGATTTACAGACATTTGTGATTTCTCTGTGTCGTCCTCCAACTGCTCAATGTGCTAGATTGAAACAATATTATCAACATTATCAACAAAAACTTGATTATGCTTAATGATCACAAACAGCCTGCCTGGATCTTTATGCTGATATATGGAGTGAATCTCAATGGGGAATCTTGGTAAATGTTTGCGTACAAATGCTAAATGTGCTCCAGTTGAGCTCAGTGGGTAACCAGCGCTTGCAGTGAAAGTACAACACGAAATGTAAGTGAATTCATGTAAATCGAGATTGACTTGTAAAGTTGTGCATTCATCTTCATAGACCGCCGGGTCCTTCGTGCCGCCTGATGTTTTTCTGTCTATGGGGAGCTGCTCTATATTGACAGCATGACAAATGTGTGTTTTCAACAGGCCTTAGATGTGTGGGCGATGGGTGTGACCTTGTATTGTTTTGTGCACGGGAAGGTAAGACGGCCATTTCAAAACACACAATGATACAATAGCTGTCGAAGGACGACAGCCGAATCTACGTGTTCAGTAATGATTTTAAAATGTCTTGTTGCAGTGCCCTTTCTACAATGAATTTATTGTCCAGCTGCACATCAAAATCAAGAATGAACCTGTGCATTTCCCAGAAACGTAAGTAGACGTATGAGAGCAGCCACAGTGATGTTTACTTACCCGAAACCAATATAAAGTAGAGAGTTCATGGCATAAATACGACTAAATAACTATATTGGTGAAAAAACTAAATTATTTCACCATAACAAGAAACTTAGATGCTCGATGTTCTGAACAGCCTGGCTCATTTGAGACCATCATTTCGCTGTGATAGATCGTTTTAAGACGGCATAAAATGAAAATACACTATGCCAAATGTTCTTATTTCCACTGAGACCAACAAGATGTGTTTGCATGCCTCCCAAGTGTGTGTGGGCGTACTGGTGTGCATGACATTCTCTACAATTCAATCAGGACTCGGTCCATCCACTTAACATGGGAGAGATCCACTGTTCACTGTCTACGATGTGCATGTGGAAGACATTTTTGAGTCTTTACGTTCAGTGACTATTCGGTCATTCAGGAGACACTTTTCTCCAAATCAGCCCACTGTGAATATAGAGGCAGGTCACCGGGGAGAAGGTAGGTGTTAGGCTTGGGCATCGTGCTCGCTGATGCTGACAGATATGCCCTCAGGGTTGAGGGCATATGGGATTTATCACAGACGCTCAGCTGGTTGAGCAAGGCATTAACACTGCTGGAATAAGGGGTTTGAGTCCCGCTGGGGCCAGCCATGCTAAAAGGTGTATGCATTCACGGTTAAAGTGCCCACCAAATGGCATGTGTTGGAAGCCTTAAGCTGGGACATGATGCGTTGTTCTGTTGAGTTTAGTATTTGAAGAGAATAACCCATCATGAAAAATGAAATTTTTGAAATCAGAGAAGGCTGATATCATCATCATCATCTTCATCATGATATGAGTCCATTATCATCATCATCATCATCATCATCAAGGTGAGCTTCCTCACCTGACCCTGATGCTTTCTACTGCAGGCCGACAATTAGTGAGGACCTAAAGGAGCTCATCATATTGATGCTGGACAAAAACCCTGAAACAAGAATCACGATTCCTGAAATCAAGGTCAGAGATGAGTTACTACTAATTCAACTCACTCATGTAAAGTAAAATGCAAGTCAACGCCGTGATTTACTCTATGAATTAAGTGAATTGTAGATTGTTATTACTATAGTATTTTCAGATACCTGTACAGGTAGTTAGGCATCATGGTCAAGGATGCCTGTGGGTAGACTGCAGACATTGGGGCTTGAACCCGGAACCCAGATATGTCCTAGACCCGCCTACCCCAGAGTTCAGAAGTTGTGTGTGTGTGTGTGTGTGTTTGACCATGTGTGTGTATAATGGTGTGTGTGTGTGTGTGTGTTTGACCATGTGTGTGTATAATGGTGTGTGTGTGTGTGTCCACAGCTTCACCGGTGGGTGACCCAGCATGGCTCGGACCCCCTGCCCCTCGAGGAGGAGCACTGCACGGTGGTGGTGGTGACGGAGGAGGAGGTCAAGAACAGCATCCGCCTCATCCCCAGCCTCTCGGCCGTGGTGAGGACCCCCCCCCCCCCCCTACCCCCCGCCCTGATGTCCGTCTTAGGCTGACGGAACAGCATGCCACTAACAGGTCATGCTGTAATAACTACTGTCGGCATGGCTGTCCGTGGAGATGCGTTCCCGATGCTCCCTCCGGTGCTGGAGGCTTGCGGGGCGCTCCGTCACACTCGATGTCTCCGCAGATCTTGGTGAAGTCCATGCTGAGGAAGCGCTCCTTCGGCAACCCCTTCGAGGGCCCCAGCCGACGGGCCGAGCGCTCCATGTCTGCCCCCGGTGGCCTGCTGACGTAAGTGCTCCCGTAAATCCCCCTGACCCCTCCTGCACCGACCGGAGCGACCCCAGGCTAGATTAGTTGGGCAAACAACAACAACAACAAGGAGCAAACACATGACTCGTTTCAAAATTACACGGCCGGTCCATGAACACATTTGCAATCTGCGTACCACGTCCCAAAGGCTCTCATGTTAAACGGTTGTAATGGATGTTGTGACCCGTCTGTCTGTGTTTATCGCATCGTTGTTGCTGTCCACCTGTTAACTGTCGACTCGGCGCTTCCGTGGTGTTATGGTCTGACCACCGCGGGCCCCCGCGTTAGCGTCGAGCTTCCAGAGATAAGAGGGCTCTCCTCCCCTCCTCTAGCGATAAGCTAAACGTTAGCCCCCCAGGGCTGCGGTAATGCTTAGCGCCGCGCTCTGCTGCTGTGTTATCCATTAGCGAGCTGCGCATGGAGGGAGGGAGGGGGGCGGGTGGGCTCTGGCACAACTAATTACACCTCCACGTAAAATCCTGCAGAGCTGTGCTTATCCTCCTCCACACTCCACACACAGACACACACACACACAGACACACACACACACACACACACACACACACACACTCTCACACACACACACACACACACACACACACACACACACACACACACACACACACACACACACACACACACACACATCATTGCAGTGATTATTTCCAACATAATAGGAAGATAAAACTAGGAGAACTCTTTTTTCCTCCTGCGCTGGTGTCAGATAATGAGGCTCAACACAACGTATGTGCTGTTGATATACGTATATATATATATATATATATATAGACGTGCAGGTGTGTAGTTACCAGGGTCGACGCTGAACCAGCCTCTCTTGTCTCCTTGGTTTTGTTTTTCCGTTGCAGGGGCCCCTGGGGTCTTCTGGGGTCCTCAGTGCATGTCCACCCATCGCTGAGGTAAGTGCAGTTCTCAGATCATCATACGCATTTAAAAAAAAAAGAGTCAAACACAGCGTCACACAGCTCTTCACGCCTGTGAGGTACAGGTCTGCTCAGCTTGTGCACTGTGATGCACTCACGAAAAACCCCAAACACCAAGACAGGAGACAGGAAAAAAAAACACTTGCTATTTGATTTGGTTTTTGCAGTGGAAGCAATGTGTTGCGGCAAAAAAAAAAAAAAAAAGAAACAAAAGAAATCTGAATCTCGCTGCACAACCCGTAGTCAATCTGAACCTCCTTTAATGGCCGCCGAAGCGGCGCCCGGCCTCAGTTGAGACTCTGAGCCCATCAAAGCGGAGGCCCTTTCCTCGCACCACGTAACGGCAGGCCTGTGGTCCACAGGAGGACCAGCAACGACGGCAGCCGGGACGGCGAGCTGGAGGACCTGTATGAGGACGACGCCTTCACAGAGGCCACCTAGACCTCCACGTCTCTCGTCTGAGTACCCCTCACTCCCTTCCTCCCTTCCTCTCTCTCTTTCCTCAGGTCCACACTCATCCACTTTGGGTTTTTGGAGGTTTTGTTAATGTACCTTCAAAGCATGATTGTGATAGAAAATAAAAAAAGACTAAAAAAACAGACATTAAACAATCGACTACATTCTAAAGCACTTGGTTTATTGTTATAGATAGGTCTTAACGAGGTAGTAGCATTGGTTGCATACACACTGGTGAATTGTTCCTTTTTTTTAACCATGTGTAGTCATTGATTACTCTGAACTCTGGACTTTGTTGTTCAAATGTAAATATCATCATAAAGATTATATTTTCATGTATTACTCAATGATGGGTTTCTAATGATTCGCCATCAGGGCTAGTGGTAAATGTACCACTAGATGGCAGTCTTCAGCCAGTCACTGTCTCACACAAATTCATCGTTTGAACAGGAGGAAATTCAGTCTCAAATGTATCCACCCGGTATTATATTCAGTTCACAAAAAAAAAAAAAAGGATACTTGAGTAGTTCTTCCTACTAAGAACTGCCGTGTAACGAGTACACCGTACCTTAACACCTGCAGTCCTACACGTGTCGGGTGCCACATGTTATTTGTGCGGCCACCAGGTGGCAGCAGGGAGGCCCAGATCAGAGATGCCTCTCCTCACACACCCAGTGACTTGATTCCTGAAAAGCCAGCATCCGCCCCACATAAACGATCCTGGACGAAGACAAATTCATAACGTCCACCACAGTGTTCATAGGGTTCAAGACTCAATGCTCCGACCTTCCAAGAAGGGTTTTTCATAAAAAAAAAAAAAAAAGTTGTGTGAATATTTCTGCACCCCCATATAAATGACCCCCTCTCCTTTCAACTCCTTTTCCTCTGGGTCCTTCATATATTACCTTATATTACCATCATATATTTCTGGCTGAATGTTGGTGATAAACAGAGACATACATAGATTTAGATTAGATTAGAATGATGGGAGGGAGGGATGGAGGGAGGGAGGATGTGTGTGTGTGTGTGTGGGGGGGGGGGGCATGATGCAGCAAAAAGAGCCTGAATACAGTAGGAGCCGTTGGTTCAGCTCCCAACGTCTCGAGCTGTCATCTGAGGAGCGAGCTGGCACCGCCATGCATAATCACAATGGTGGGTCGTGGCGCTGCCTCGGCTGTAAAGTAGGTGAAGTGCATTCAGGCGAGAGCATTCGTTGTGTACAGAACCTTAGCAACAGAAACCTAACATGAACTGGCCTTACAAAGAGCTAAAGTGTATGGATGTTTTAAATGGGTATTGGCAGCTTAATAAATCATTGATATGGATGCAGCGTAATGAACCAGATGTTGTTGATACTGTGTGGGTTTTTTACCTTGTGATGCCATTACACGCATGTTTAATTTAAGTACTTTGACTACACTCTTGCAATACCAACTAGTCTTGTGACTAGTATGCATCGTGCACCGACTACATATTCCACAGTAAACAAGTAACACAGACATTTACAAATCCCTTTTGCATAAAAAGACCAAATATGTTTTCATAAACACGGAAACGACATGAAATGAAGCTACAAGTGTGTGTGTGTGTGTGTGTGTGTTAACATTCTTCTGTTGCTGTAGTGTATGGATTTCTGTGGAAACAGTTGCCATGCAACAGGAAAAGTGTGTTCTCGTGGAGAACATGAAGCCAACCTCTGTTTATGACTGCTCCTTTCTGGATCGCCAGCCTAATTCACACAGTAACCCCAAAATATAGGAGCATATTATCTATCTATATAACATATAACATATAACAATATATATATATATATATATATATATATATATATATATATATATATATATATATATATATATATATATATATATATTTATTTTTTATTTTTTTTAATTCAATACAAATTAATATTTCCAAACCCACATTTTATGAATAGTTAAATTCACAAGACAATAATGTCATAGCAGGTAAGTTAACATGGTTTAACCATTGATTTATTAGGTATAAGTGTTATCTACAAATCTTTCTCAAGTAGTCCTCTCTTGTGATTATGCATATGAAACACACTACAATACAATGGATGATAACACATCCACGTGACCAGGCCGCCACTACCCTGGTTACCCTGTGGAAAGCTCCACGGTAACCCCCCACCCCCACCCCCCCTGGCCGGCCCTCTCCCGGCCCACTCCCGAGCCTCTCCCCCGGGTGAGGCTCCGCTGTGGCGGTGCGGGCGGATCTCCCAGCAGTGGCGTGCTCTCGTGTTCAGCTGCACTCACACAAACGCCAGGAGGTGTAGCGTGGCCGACAGCCACTTGGCGGGACTGCTATACGTGTCAATTGGGAGACGAAACATAAGGCTTTGGGAAATGTGTGAATGTGGGTTGACAGTTTGATTAGTCAGGGAATACAGAGATTTACATGGGGGTTCATGCGCTTTGTAAACGTGTTTTGGATTTATTCCCCTGCCAATGTCGATTATCGATTTGGGAACTCTGGCTATTGCATGACTTGCATTTTTCATATGGACCGATATAATGAGCAGTCATAAATCAACCTATCTCTCAAACAAAATAAGACATTATTCTTACTGTGTGTCCACACCACAAAAATGATGTCTGTGTGCTTAGAGCCTGTGCAGAGCAGCTGGCCGGGGTCTTTACAGACATGTTCTGTCCCCTGGCCCAGCCCCTTGTCCCCATTAGATTTAAAACCACCATCTTGCCAGTGCCAAACCACTCCACTGCTACGGCCCTTAATGACTTCCGTCCTGTCGCACTCAGCCCCGTCATCGCCGAGGGCTTCCAGAAATTGGTTCAACCCTTGATATCCTGTCTGCCTGCCACCTTGGAACCATTTAATTTTGCCCGCTGCCTCAACAGGTCCAGAGGGGACACCTTTTCCACTGCACTTCACGCTGCCCTGACCCACCTGGACAGTCACAGCTCGTGGGTCAGAATGCCGTTCATTGATTTCAGTTCAGCACTTAAGACAGATCCCCTCCAAGCTGTTCCATAAGCTTAGCCTGCTTGGTACCGGCACATCCCTCTGCAACTGGACTCTGGACGTTCTGACTAACAGACCCCATTCTGTTGAGTTAGACAACCTCAACCTCCCCCCCCCTCCACTATCACCTCGAACACCAGCGTGCCACTAGGCTCGGTACGTCGTATATGTTGCCGTACTCCACACTTATGCTGTCTGTACTATATTATCTGCACCTGCACAAAGGCATCTGCACCGTACTGTACAGATTTTCATGCTGCCTTTCAGACAGCCTTTCATACTGTACCAACAACCTTGCATTTACACTATCTTTTGTACATTGGAGCACTCCACGGCCAATCACTGTACATTTTGTAATACAGAGCTTTACTTTGCTACATTCATTACCTGTACTCTACATGATGATAATAAAGTTTAATCTAATTTAATCTAATATCACACAAATGTGTACCCTAAACTCCGATCGAATTCATCAAATGAGTCAGCGTGTTTGTTTATTTTTCAATGTAACATATTTGACAGCTTTACCGTTTTACTTACTTACTGTTAAGTCCAATGGTTTTAAGAAGGTATAAGGACGGTTTTGTTGACTTCTCCTGCCTTTACTTCATGATAAGTTTTAGTTCTTTAATTTGTTTAAATACATATATGTTTCTACAACAATGGAAGTACCTGGTGACATTACTTGGGAGCCAAAGAGATCATGGAAATCGAAAATTGATGCCCTTAAAGCGGTATTCATTTACCATTGACCACTAGGGGGCACACATGGTCAGTGGCATTTTAAATGCTGTATGTAGTTATTCTCACAAATGGAGCTTGATATTGTGTATTTCAATGATTCGGGAGCATCTGACCTGGCATGTCTAAAAATAACATTGAGAGTGATGTAACTGGTGTAAGAGGAGGTGTGTAAGAGGTTATAATTATAGACTCACTATTATAAGTTCTGTCATTCCCACTCTTTAAAAGCGTCCCGTAATCACATTTGATGTAATTATGAAAACATGTGGCATGACAAACGTTTGATTCCCTCTATTTATATACATTATCAGACAGTGGATAGAATGTATGGATGTTGACACTCGCAAATAGGCTCAAAGTATATACACTTTTACTGCTAATCAGATGCAATGTCTACTCGTTTTTTGGGACAAGATGTTCCTAAAATAGCTCCTTCAAAAACATTCGGCTGAACATTGTGGTACTTTGGATAAATAATACAAAGTCTAAATGCAGGAATGAATTATTGAATGTGCGGCAGTCTTCCATAACATTTATCTTGACACTTATAACAGAGCTAATCGCATTGCTGTATTTTTGTTGCTGCACAGATCATGAATGTACTACGAATGTTAAGAAACCCTTGCTTTCGACCAAGTGCTAGCTTTTAACCGTGGAGTTGAAGGCGTCTTCTGTGTGTGACGTAAGCAGAAGAAGTAAACAGCCATGGCTCTCTATGCAGAACCGTCGTCTCTTCAGTGGCCCGTCTGTCACATTGATGTCTGTCATCAACTTACTGTCTACTCACAGGCTGCAAGAAGGCCTATTTATAGGACAGAGTCAGCTCTGTTCTCACTATCGACAAGGATCCTCTTTCACAGTTGTCCCCTCTCTCTCTCTCTCTCTCTCTCTCTCTCTCTCTCTCTCTCTCTCTCTCTCTCTCTCTCACAGTAGTAGTATATCTCTTGCTGACTGCTGTCAGTCTACAGACCGTCATACACTGCATACATGTCCTACACTGCTACCATGGCCAGTCTGGACCGCCCAGTGTGTCCCTAACCAGGAGCCATCCAGGTGTAAAAGACTTGCAGGCCAGGTGTTTTGCCGACAACCAGAGTGGAGGACTGATATTGACCGCAACGAGGCTCTCGTGCTGCTAGCATGGCTTTGATGCAGCGTTAGCATCGCGTGTTGTGCTGCAGCCAGGGATCTCTGCTTGGGTCTGGGAAATACAGTATATATTGTACACGGTTGTAAACCATGGTGAGCATCACAAATGGTTTTATCTATCTCTCTGTTTCTCACCTATGTTTCTGTATCTTTCTCTCTCACAGACAGACAGACAGACAGACATGCTTTAATGATCCCTGAGGGAAATTGCATGACAAATCACTTCTTTGTCAGTCTCTTTCTCTCCTCTTTCTTGTGTCTCAGTCTCACAACTATTAGGGTCTTATTGTTCATTAGTATGCTGTAGAAGCAGCACCTGTTTCTGAGCCTCTTCCTCGCGGCTGAAGCATCTCAGTCCTGGTGAATGTCAGGCGGATGCTGAATTCGTACAGTTGTAGCGGCGGTGGGAGCGTTCCCATAGGCAGCCACCCACAGATACGGGCATCACCACCGGCGTTGACGTGAGCTGAGAGCCCCAGAGAGCACCTTTTATACTCTGCTTGGAGTTCAAACGAATACGTTCATCATGGCAGTGTCCTGCAGCCTCCTGACATCACCTTTAGACCCCACCGCCTCCCGGGTTGTGATGAACAACACGGCGGACTGTTGCTCTAACCCAGCACGCCTTGCGCACAACGACTGCCTTATTTCATTATTCGCTCGGATCTAAAAGCCTTTCGTTTGAGTGCGTGTCGCACTTCCTCATCAAATTTCGTACATTTTGGACCACCTTGATGTGGAATGTTTACAATTATAATCGATTGAGCAGTAGAACCACTATATCTCTGCGCATCTAAAATCCAGTAGAAATAACAATAAGTGCTAATAACTAATTTAATAAGATAACGGCAAAAATAAAATAACATTGTGGCGGTGCATTAGAGCACAGCGCGGGGAACAGGCTATACGTTGCGATGGCTCCTGTGCAGTTCTTCTCTACAGGATGCAATAGGTATCTGAGCAGTGCAGCAAGGAGCCTGCCTCATAGCAGGAGACTTATTATAGCCCTAGCAACAGCAATCGGATTGGTCGCCGCGGAAGGGGGGAGCCTGGCCAGCCCATTGGCTGGCAAGCGACAGCATTCAAAGCAGTGAAATTCATCTGATGAACGGCTCGACGCTGCAGCAGGAGACTGCGGGCCGAGGCCAGAGACGCGGCGGGCTGGCACACGAAGAGGTTAAAGGATGGGGATTGTTCATTGTGGAACAAAAGACAGGCGATGGGGGCTGTGACCCTAAGCTGTTGTGTTCCACGGTGGTGACGCTGCGCTGTTTCAACAATTAGTCCAACAGAGTATTCCAGTCTATGAACTCACACTAGGATTACCTGCTGAGGAATTGATGATTGTAATATTGTTGTGTGCTGCTAGAATGTTCTATGATAACAGTAATACAAGGAGAAATCCAAAATAAAGAATAAAACTGTTAAACAAATAACTTTAATGGGCAACATTATGACAGCCAAATCTCCTATGAGTACAGAATCCATTTCCTTTTGTGTTGTTCCTCTATACAGTCTGAGGCCGACTCTGTCCACTATGAGCACAAGTTACCTTAAAATCTGTGTTTTAAACATGATACCGGGTGGAGGTCGTCACTGTTGTCATTGTGACATTGTTGTCTTGCTGAGGTTGGCCTATGCATAGCAGAAATCTAAAATGTATGTGGTGGAAAACAAACAAAACAGTTTTGAGTAAAGGAATATTCTTCAAAAATATATTTGAGAAAGCGAGTCATTCTGAGTCATTCTGGCTAGATTGTGTAGCAAACCAGAAAAGTGATGTTTAATATAGTGTCTTTCAATGGGAGCTAATGCTATCGAGCAGACTATCTACAGTCCCTCAACATCTGAACATCACATCTATATTTGAAATAACGTAACGTATGCATTACGATGTGAGGTAATGGTGACTGATATACTCGTGAATGAACATTGTTACTAAAAACCTGTAAGGCTCGTGGTTTTCTCTCGCTTTAATATTTCTTTGTCTCGCTCTTCTAAGTTATGCCATTTCCAAGTGTGATTATTCAGTGTACCTTGAACCGACCTCCACATAACATGTAAATCTAATCATCTATTGAACTAGCAGCATTGTCAAGAGAAACCATTTCAGCAGCTTCCGTTGGCCATGGTTAGTACTTTCCTAACGTGTAACGATTTGTTTTAAACATGTTTTCACATTTGGGTATTGTATATAAATATATAATACTGGCACAAACAATTAAAAACACAAACTGTACTTGAGGCAGAACAACAGAAGGCTAAAGCATTTTTTTTTTGTATCCCAAAAGGTTTTCATTGAAAGCTAAGTTTACCATTGGGTGACATTACAACAATACACTAGACACCAGGAACATGGTGCAATAATAATTTTGTCATATTCTTTTTTATTTTCATAGCTGTACTTTAGGTTCTTGTGCAACTGCTACATAATGACACATTCAAGATATTTTGCCACTCAAGAACAGCTGAAAGGTATAAAAACAATACAAATGTTAAATAAAAATCAAACAGAAATATGGTCCATGATTTGAATTCATTAGAGGAAGATAGATTTGGAAACGTGACGATTAGTGAAACTCAAAAGCATGATTAAAAAGAAAAAGAAAAAACAGTTTTAATGAACAGAAATATCATACTTCAAATCGGACAAACACCAGCAGGTGAGATTAAGTGATCACTGGTGGGGTTTTCTCTATTCTATTCATTTTTTAATCGTTAATAAATTAAATACACATATTGCATGTCACTATAGCAACTCCCATTACAGGTCAATTTTTACGATCACCATTTTGGTATAGCAAATCAAAACCATAACGAAAACGAATCCAACATAAATAGAAATCAACATGAGACAAAGCCTGTTTTCTCAATCATATGAATACTTAACACCCACAGTATAATTTAATAAAGTCAAGCTACTGGATATAAATACATCACCAGCATGCACAATATTGAATAGTCGATATTATTGTCGTTATCATCTTACACTGAATAAACAGTATAGTAGGCAAGTGCATTTAATAAAACAAACACAGAAGTAAACCACAAACTCTGAAGCTGCTTTTAGTTATTTTTTCTGTCTTATATGGTTAAGTCTCTGCCTTTAGCAATCTTTACCTCCATAAGAATCTATCGTTCCAGGTCCCAGTTGGCATAGATAGGAGAGGTGTAATTTAATCAGTGAAATGCCAAACATTGCCAAAGATAGCAAGAGGGAAATATTTTATCTAATTCAATATAATTCTATATAATTTCATCCAACTTTGAAATAACATGGTCAATTCAGGCCCGATTCAAAACCTAAACACTGGTTTGGCTGATCCAATTCAATACCAAGGGTCTCCATGGTCCTGTTGTTAATCAGACGAGCACTGGAACCATCGCAAACTATTTTTCGTGAGGCATTCTCATTCAAGCGTTTTTTGTCTTTTTTTCTTTTTTTTAACATTTAACTCTCAAATGTCTCATATGCATCTCTGTCACGCAAAATCCTAACTAAGCAGCTGATCTCCGCAGAACCAGACCAGGTCCTATTATGCCAGTATGAGGCTGCCATTTCAATCCAACATCGAGCACTTCGGGCTGATTGACTGACATGTCAGTGGTTTTGGCAAAGATGTCAAAGAGAAAATCAACGAGACCCTCTCGAACCGTGTGTATATATATATCTCTTTAAATATATATTTTAAAACTAAGATTTAAACCTCCACTCTCCCCCCCGCTTTCCATTCTATTTAACACATGGAAAAATAAACAACAGCTGCTTGCGGTAGTTTCATCGGCAAAAGCGCTCTGCCCCGGTCCACCGGCTCTTCGTGTTGGGTGTGTGTTTTTACATTTTTTCTCTCAAAGTGCGGCTTCCTTCATTTTGTTTTAGTTGTTGCCCTCTCCTCCCTCGTCGTCCTGCTGGTCGCTGGTCCACAGAGTCAGGTTGTCCCTCAGCAGCTGCATGATGAGCGTAGAGTCTTTGTAGGAGTCCTCGTTGAGGGTGTCCAGCTCCGCGATGGCGTCGTCGAAGGCGGTCTTGGCCAGGTGGCAGGCCTGGTCCGGGGCGTTCTGGATCTCGTAGTAGAACACCGAGTAGTTGAGCGCCAGGCCCAGCCGGATGGGGTGGGTGGGCTGCATGTGCTCCTTGCTGATCTCGTGCGCCTCGCTGTAGGACTTCTCGGACGACTCCACCACCGCCGCCCGCTTCTCGCCCGTGGCCACCTCGGCCAGGTAGCGGTAGTAGTCGCCCTTCATCTTCAGGTAGAAGACCTTGCTCTCGTGCTGCGTCTCGTTGCAGTTCTTGATCAGGAAGTTGTCGAGGAGGTTGAGCACGTCCTGGCACACGGCCTCCAGCTCCTTCTCGATCTTCTCCCGATAGGCCCGCACCATCTCGATCTTCTTCTCGTTGCCGTCGGCGGAGGTCTTCTGCTCGATGCTGGAGATCACCCTCCAGGAGGACCTCCTGGCCCCCACCACGTTCTTGTAGGCCACAGACAAGAGGTTCCTCTCCTCATTGGACAGGGCCTCGTTCAGCTCTGTTACCTGCAAGAGGAAGAGGAGAGCTTATTGGTTACTAGTTCCAGAATATTACCTTTTAGCAGGACAACTCAAATAAACCTTTTATGAACACCAGTGTCAGAACATAATGCTGCCAATAAGGCATTTGCTAGTTTTTTCATAATGAAAAAAAGCAAATGCCGAGCTAGCAATCACCAGGCACAGCGTCAAGGATGTGCAAGGCTCCGCTCATCATGTGTGCAATCCACAGTTTCCATGGAGATACATTCATTTTGTGCGCCAGCAACTCTGCCTGCCACGAGGACCACTAGCGTGAGCTAGCTAGCTAGCGAGGACCCATATTCAACAGACACTGAAGTGTACTGAAGCCAGAAGCTCGTTCCCAAGGGCTTTGCGTGGCAGCTGCACTGTAAACGAAAACCAACCACTGCATCACAGTGTCCCAGTGACCTTCTCCAGAGCTACAACTGATCTGTTCACCTGTCCGTCATGCTACGCTACGACCACCCTGCGTAACCTGGCTAGAAACCAGTTTTAAAACCCCATAAAATATGATAGCGGTGGAATCGCATTGCTATTCAATACTCTCTGCCCCTGGAACATGGTGTATTTGTTCTTCGAAATCATACTCGTGTTGCAAGGGATCAAGGAAGAGTACAAGAGGAGTAGGTTGTGCAGGCTGTGTAATCATTCCCCTTTTAAGAGAAAAGACTCCACTGAACACACAGCGCTATAATTGGCCCTCATATGAAGCGACCCTCATCCATGAGTTAGCAGCAGATCCCTCCTTCCTGGTAAGCGGCTCTGACATTCCCTTGCCAATAGCACAATGGCGCAGGACGCGTGACGTCACAGGCTGTAAGTGAAGGACCAGAGAGCACAACCTATAGAAAGATGCTCCGTGGCCGATAAGGGGTATATGTGGACGGCCAGATCCAACAAAGCTATGTTTAATCATCTTCTAAGGAACAAATAGTTGACCACGATGCACGATTAAATCAAGCTAATTTTGTTTTATTGGAATATAGAGCTGAATTTGACTAACACAAATCACAAAAGATGGATAGTTAGACGTGTCGATTATCCTCTTACTACACGAGAAAGGGTTTTACAAATGACAAATATAGAGAGATCATATAAAGGAAAACTGGAGCCACAAATAAATATTATCCTACCTATTATCCTATTGTCCCAAAATGTGGAAACCTCTTTGGGATAAAGCATAAATGCCCTTTATCGTGTAATGTCAACAAATGTTGGATGAAGACTAATTTCATTAATGTCACAAAGGTGTTTGTAGGAGCCGGACTGAAACCTATCTCGTTAGCCCCGGTTATGGATGCCCGCGCCTGGTTTCCGCTGTGCAGTGTGAATAGTTGTAGACGACGTAGCCTCGTTCTCCCCTGTCATCAAGTGAACCCTCGGAGTAGCAGAGGTAAGGGATTCCCCCTGGTGCCGAGTCCACACCCTTCGCTACCGGGCCGAGTTTGGACCGCACTGACATGACAGATCGTTGGAGGGGCCCAGCTTCCCTTCCATGCTATAGGTCACCATGACGACACTATTCCAAAATCAGGAGTGGTTGGATTTTTGTAGGTCACGCAAAATCCTGACTACAGCGAGGACACAGGCCCCTTTGAAGCTGTGCTTCATAAAATGTCGACTTAAGTGTAGTTCATGTAGGCTTGTGGTCGGCGGTTGTACAAAAACATTTTCTTTTCAAATTGCAGTGTGACAGAAAGTGTAATTTGACTAATCCAGCTGACACGTCCACATTATGAAATGTCAGAGTCCACAACAGGGAGCACCAATGGACTAACAGCTTAATCCAACACCAGCCAGGCAGTGGTCCTGAATGATACTACATGATTTTGTCTTGTTGGTGGGAAATATTCAAAAATATAATAAAAATAAGTCACAAGAATTGTCCCTACATCTATAAAGAAAGTGGTTCTGAATGGGGTACACAAACGGTTGCAGAAGCAACAGAATAATGTGATGGGATGTGAACAATCATCTGAAAAGCCCCAAACAATTAGCACAACAGAAGAAAAATACAAAACCCCACAACCAAATGTGCTCCTATTGACTCACTGCAATATGACAAAGAATATTCTAGAGAGATTCTACTGCCTCCTACGTTTGTTAGGAGTAGGCTACGGAGCTGTTACTATGCTCCGTATAAGACCCATTCATTTCATCCAAATCGTCTTTCTCGTCATTCAACATCTTTGAACACAAATCTCTAAGGTT